>JANPWX010000054.1:4128286-4686278 GCA_024734555.1 Trochalopteron elliotii
GGGCGCCGGCAGGGGGCGCGCGCCGGGCCGGCCCAGAGGCGGGGCCGCGCCAGACGGGCGCCCTGAGGGGGGAACAGAGCGGTGTATCCGTACGGCGGCATCGATGAGTGTTGTGGGCGTACAGCCGTACAGTGCCCCTGCCACCTCTGCTGCTCGCCACCTGTGAATTTCAGGCTTGTCCTTCCCAGGGTCAGAAAGCTCAGGAGCTTTGCGCCTCCTTCCCTTAGAGCACAGCACTCTATGAGCGGGAGGTCAGCCTCCCCCTCTGTAACCTCCCTGGAGTTACACCTCTCTTCCTTGTGGATATAGTACATGCTTTAAGGCTGGTGGTTCACATGCCACATGAGCACAAACCCCAGGGTTGTGTATGTGAATTACAAAAATGGATGTTGCCAGCTGTAATGCCAGCCTTGCAGGAGCGCTCCACAGCCCTTTTCTCAGCCCTTCGTTTTGGGCTAAACTATTTCTCTACTGGCAGCTTCCTTCCAGCCTCACTCCAAATGCAGCTCTGAGATTTTTTCCAAGTTTAAACTCTCATCCTAAACTGAGCCTTAGGAAGGACAGAGCAGCACTTCCCTGGACTATCAAATCCTCAGACTGATACCAGATTTTGCTTTGGGACCCCCTTTCCAGCTCCACTCCAGCCACAGCTCTCTAGTTTCATTCAACCTTAACACTACATACGGCCATGGTTCTTCACTGCCAACTAAAACAGACTGTGAAGAGTCTTGAGCAGGATCAAAGACAAATATAATAAAAAAGATGTGTTGAATGTAGAATTAAGTCTGGAAATAGAATTAGAGTTGCAGATACTCTTTTGAGAATTGTGAGATTAGCCTTTCTTTATCTCAGAGCCTCCTTGTTTAAACTGTAAGAAAGGAAATACAGTGACCTGCTAGTTCACAAAATGAAAGTCAAGATAAGAGAGATCAGATATGGAAGAGGTCTGAAAATGCACCACCATGTAAGATCTTGAGGAAGAATTTGAATTTAGAAGAATGAAGCAGAAGAATACATGACAGAAGGGTGGAAATTCCATCAGACGAGGCCAGACCTACTGGGATTTGAGATCTGATTCTTCCTTACTCTGACACTTGTTTGCTTTCTGTTGGAGTAAGTGAAAATCCAGAGGTTTAGTGTTTGTTATATTGAGATCTCCTACAATGCAAAGAAAAAAAAGTCAATTTCAGGCCATGAATATGTTGTTTATTTAGAGACTTGTAGTGCTTATTTCAGAGTTTGTAACACTCTATAATTGTTAGGTACTAAAGGATTAATTATAATAATTAATATTTTAATTTTAATTAAGTTATTAATAGTAATAACTTATGCAAGGAATCAAACTTCTCTCTTTTACTACAGCATATAATCAAGTAAAGAACTCTCCTGAGACTTTCAAATAACATCCTCATCTCGGCTTTTCCCCAAACCGTTTCTTAAATAGATAATTTTGTCAGAAGCAACCCAAACCTACACAGGGCCCACCCTGCAGCAAACTCAGCTGTAGAAAGCTTCTCACAGAAATTTGCCTGCTAAGAGATGCTCCTTTCCTCCTCGATGGGGAACACCTGTAAATGCTCCAGCGGGCCAAATCCGTGTGTGAGGCGGGCAGCAGCGGCCTCTGATGTGCTGAGGGGTTTCTCAGGGGGAAGCAGCAGGTTGGATCCTGCCGGGGGTGCCCCTGCACCTCTCAGGGCAGGAAGGCTTTGGTCCCTGTGCCAGCCGGCAACGCTGCAGAGCTGCCGAGCTGTGCTCCTGCAGCGCCTGGAGCTCCTGCCGACAAGAGCAGGGGTAACAGCAGGACACAGGGAGAGACGGCAGCCAAATGCTCACATAAAAATTGCCTTTTTAACTCCAAAGCACCGCTCCTTCGTGGGACCGTGTTCAAACGCGGTGCTGTGCATCCAGCACCTGACCTGGCGCTGTTCAGCGCCTTTGTTAGCGGCGTGGATGACGGATGGCACAGAGGTGCCCGCAGGTTTGCAGTGTACAGAACTCCAAAGGGTTCGTGCTGCACTAAGGTGGCTGTGCTGGCAGCCAGGGGGAAGTCCACTGGCCAGAGAATTGGGCAAACAGGAACGTCACGCACTTCAGCAATGGAAGTGCAAAGCCCTGCACCTGGGGGGGAGCAGCCGCATCCACCAGCACGGGCTGGGCTCTCCAGCTGCAGAGCAGAAAGATGCAGGACCCCTGGAGAGAGTCCACAGGGGCTGCCAAGGACAGGCTGGGAAAGGTGGAGCTGCTCCATCAGGAGAGAGCGCTTAGGGCACTTTATCAGTGTATAAAAATAGCTGATGGCAGGGAGCAAAGGAGCCACACTCTTCCCAGTGATTTCTGGTGACAATAGGCAACGGACCTAAACTGAAATGTAAGACTGTTTTTTTTAAGTAAGAACTTTTTAGTGATTTTTTTTTTTCTTTTTTACTGTAAGGGTGGTTGAACAGTGGGACAGGTTGCTCAGAGCATTGTGGAATCCTTCTATGGAGATTTTAAAAAGCTGACTGGACATAGTTCTGAGCAACCTGCTTATGCAGGAGGGTTGGCCTAGATCATCTCCAGAGGTCCCTGCCAACATCAGCTGATCTATGAGTCTATGAAGTATTGATGAATCCTGAAGGATCTGAAGCACTTACAGCTTTTTTAGGACTTATATGCTCCAATAAGAGGTGTTTGGAAAACAGTGAGCAGTTGTAAAAAAAAGTTACTTTCAAAGCAACAAAAGTAATAGTAATAAAAAAGAATCTTCATGGAGATACTGTTTTTTGAAAATAGGTGAACAATTACTCAGTACTCATAAGTATAAACAGGAATATTTGTACTGAAAATTTTTACTTGTACATAAAAATTTCTTACAATTTTTTTTTCCAATAGGCCACGTTTTCATAACATGTTTTGCATGTGTTGAAAATCTTACATTTCTCTAGAGAAGGTGAAATACAGTTTGGTATTAGAGGGTTAACATCGCATTAGAAATTCTGCAAGATCAGAAAATGCCATTATGTGGGGACTGGAGTATCCTGAGGGAAGTGTGAAGTCAGGCTCCAAACCCTACCTTTCTTCCAGGCAGGAACCAGGTGAGGAACAGCCCTTCTGCACCTGCTTCCCAGCCCTGCTAGTTCCCAGCAGTGATGTTCCCATAAATGCCTGATGCCAGGGCTTAAGGGGTGGTAGCCTCCAACAGCCATGCCCAAGGGGAAAGCTGATCTGACTGTCTGACTCCAAAAGAGATTCATCCAAGCTCTGTTCCCCAAGTCCTGCAGGAAAAACATGAAGTGTTTTTAAAAAATGAAGTCAGCCTGTTTTTAGAGAGAAATAGTTTCTGAAGGGATTTTGTTGCCTTGCCCTGAAAGTGAGGGTCACGAGTAATGCTGTCATCTTCCAGGAGACACCACAGGGTGTATTTTCAACCATGCACCCTGCCTTGCCAGCCACCTGCATTGGGACAGCAAAACCACACTTACATATAGCCCTCTGCAATCCTGGAAAACCACGGGAGCCACAACAAGCCCATTATTGTGCTAATAAATAGGGTCAATGTGAATTTTGAAGCTTAAGCTTTTAACTCGGCAGCTCTAGCACCCTCCTGCAAGAAAAAAAAAAATCTCTGTTGTTCACATGGCTGTGTTCATCAGCAGGAAATAAATAAATCTGTGCTTAGCACCATTTCTCCTTAGGGTAAACTTTGCCATTGAAATTTTCAAATTAGAGCTGAAGAAAAATACTTTGAAGGTTTTCTGGCTATGCTGACTCCAGCACTCCACATATCTCTCCCAGCAGATTCCAGGGGACTTTTGGACTTAATCTGTTCCTGCTATTCATGTGACAAATCAATATTCATTAAGCACCATGTTCTTGCTTTAGATTAGATATCATTAAACACTGCAGTGTGGAGGGAATTTGGGGAGACAGTACTGATGACTTTCTTAAAGCCTGGTGAGAAAAAAAGCACCATTAAATAGCATATTACTTTACCAGGGAAGAATAAGTCCTTCCATGCAGGAATTTGTGCAGCAAGAGCAGGCTGGGATGTGCCAGAGGTGAAGAAGTGTCCATATTTTCTACAGGTGTAATAATTTTCAGTGTCTTGGATTATTTGGCCAGATCTCAAAACATCTCAATTAGACAGCAGCCTCATTTCAGTGGTACTGAACTGTGCTGGCTCTGAGGTGTCTTCACTCCTTTCTGTTATGATTTTTTCACCTTGCCCATTTTAAAAAGCATTGCACTGAAATTTGTACTGCAGCTTGTATATTTTGAGGACTTTCATATACATTTACATTAAGCAAAAGTAATTGCAGTCTATAATTGGAGAAAAGTTGTTTGCTATAAAGAATTTTACATGCTTTATCTGTTGCTAAAATAAAACAAATCCATCATGGAAGATGGATTGACACTTCTGGTGTCAAATAGTGTCTTTTGGGCTGTTTAAGGGATGTTTTGTGTGTAAAAATGCTGTTTTGAGCACAGGAAGTATAGCCTTTAATTACCATAGACATTAAAAAAATTAATTTATATATACATTTATATAAAAAGTCATTTAAGAATAGAAAACAAAAGAAAATATCTGTTTGTAATCTTTGCAACAGACTGAAAAATCAAACAATACATCTCAAAGAATTAAAACAGCAACTGTTTTAAATGTGTATTTTCATACTGCTAGGGTGTTCTGCTGTTGTCAGTACTTTACATGACAAACAGTGCTCTGAGCACATATACAAGTTTGCTTTGCAAGCACTCTGTGAACTTCAAACTTAACAACAGAAAAACCCTTTCAGGTAGAGTGTGTGGAAATCTGTGTGGGCCTGGTAGCTTTGGGGGATAAACAGGTTCTGTTGGGGGTTTCTTCAGTCAATACAATGTTTCCCTTCTCGGGCATGCTAAAGACAGGAGCATCCTGTCAGGCTATGTTGATAAAGAAGCTTATGTTTTTGAAAGCCCTAAGGGGCATAAAAAGTCTAAACATCCAGATCTGCTGAAAAATCCCTGCATTCAGTTTTTTGATCATTCATATTTAGGCCATATTTTTAGAAATTACTTTGTTTTTCTGTTTTCCAAGAGGAGACATCACCCAGGTTGTATGGAACATTTTTTTGTAGGTTTGATTCCCTATGGCTATATCAATAATCCTGATGAAGTTGTGCCCCTAATGTGCATCTGCTCCCTCAGGGAAGGGGCATAGCTGCCTTTGCCTTGTCCGCAGTACCCCTTGTTTTGCCTGGCACCCCCATTTCCTCTTACTCTTTCCCCAGCAAGACCCCACTTGGCCTTTTCTCAACTCTTGGGATGTTCCCTTGGCCTCCCCTTGGTCACAATTCCAACACTCTTCTGCCTGCTCCCAAACCTTCCATGTTTTATCCTTGCTTTCTCTCTGTCCTTCATCAGCCCCTTCCCCCTTCTGCACTGTCCTCCCTTTCCCACACCAGCTGGGATTCCTTCTGGCCATGACAGTTTGTAGCCATTTAAACAAATGGGTTTTTCCCTTGTCAAATGTTAATGCTAAACTTTATCAACTACTAAATAAACTTCCAAAATAAGAAGCTTGATATCAAGACCTTTTTTTTCCATTAATTATATAATTTGTGTCTTATGTGGAAAATGGGGGATAGAGCTTGCATTTCTATTCCCAGATTTAACCAAGGCTACAATACATAAACTTGGATGCCAAATCACCAGTTCAGTAAATTGCTTAAGCTTGTGAGTAACTATGTGAGTAACACTCTCATGTATTAAACTTAGAGTGGAGGCTCAGAACTTGTTTCTTTAGTTACTCAGGAGAAAAACTTTGGTTTCTCAAGTGCTCAGACATAAATGAAGTTCAGTGCTTTGGTGAACTGACATTGTTTCGTTATAAATGAATACAGGAGATAGAACATTTTTTTAACTCGAGATTCTATTTGAATAAATTGTACATAAAAGGACATTTCTTTTTCTTGAACCCTGTCTTAGAGGCTATACTATGAATTATTTATTTACATCAGACAACAAAAAAGCTAAAATAGTTTAAAAATATTTTTCAATGAAAGGGTGAAATCTACATTTACAGCCTGAGACCTCTCAACCTCCAAGAAACTGCTACTCATTTTGTTTAAATCCAACAAATACTCATTTTCCTAAGTGCCTGTGAACTCTATGCTGCAGCAAAAAAATGACCCAGGGCTTTGTCTGAAATTGCTCTTTGTGCTTTCTAATTACTTTTAACATGCAGAGCACTGTTCTTCTGCAACTTCCCTAAAAAAAAACCTATTTGAAATTCAGTAAGCTTTGATTTAAAGTGATTGGTTTCCACCTGGATCGAGTGAAATTTTCTACTTGCAAAGTTTATTAGGACATTAAAAGATGCAAATTAATTCATAATTCGTTCAGCTCATTCTCTTGGGAACAATTATACAAGGAAATTATTAATGTACAAGAAAACAACAGTTAAAAATCTCAAAGGGCAACAGAGGTGTGGAATATATGAAAACATTTAGACCTAGCTAATAGCAGAACTCAGTTATAATAATAACGGTTCATAAACCAATTTTAATTTTTCTTTATTTGTAAACTGATAGCAGCCACATGGTGCAGACAAGAAATCAAAGGCTGGGCAAAAGGGGTTTGCAGCCAAAGGCCCTGTTCTCAATGAAGGGTTGAGGAAACACAGTGTGTGAAGTTTTGAACTTGTGCTACCAGGGTTTCCAATGATCCCAGCCAAAGGTGAGGCATCAGTGAGCTCAACCTGTGCCCAGGACTCTGCCCACACCACCCCATGGGGATTGCAGGCCAGGCTGCCATTTCAGTGTAAACAAGCCCCACATTTTCCAGCTGGATAATGAAACCCCCCAGGGTCTAAGTAACATCTGATGATAAAAGAGCAAACAGACTTGTTTTTTAGGCTTCTTTGATCCACCTAGTTTTTTTCTCCTTTTATTTAAGGTGTTAAACAACTCAGCTACTTTCCATTTTTCTTTCATAATTTATCCAGCACACTTTTAATATTACATATCTGATGAAAATTTCAAATCAGAGTAATAGCACAGTCTTATCACCAGGACACCTGTAGTGACTCTGGGCTATCTGCTTGCAACACTTGCTGACTTATGGCCATCAATGAAAAGACTGAGAGGGAACACATGCTCTCAAAATATTGTGAAACAAGCACCACTACTGAGAGGTTTGTCCTAAAGAACCTGCCCTTTTATAACTTTAAGCAGAGCCACATAAACATAATACACACATATCAAACCTCTGCTGATGTAGTTTAATACACTAGGACAAGACAAACAGAGGCATCACATGAACTGAGAAGAAGTCTACCATATGGAGATGCAGGAGTAAAATAACTTGTATTAGACTTACTCACACACGCCTTTGTCTACAGACTCAGAAGGGTACTGTTTACAAAGGAAAAATGTTTACATTTGAAAAAATACCGTGCTCTACAAATATTTTCTCTCCTTTTTCAGAATAGCATAAGAACTGAAAAAATAAAAATCCAAATAACATGGATTGACAAACTAAAATCCTTGAGAAGAGTGGACACAGTAGTGTTGTACATACACACCGCCCAGGCAGAAATCCAGGTGCTAAATACAGCAATATTTATAGAATTTTCAAGTGACAGTGGGCCATTTCCAAAACTTCCCTCAAAAAAAAGTCCCAGATTCCAAAAGAAAGACTTTGTTTTGATGATGCATATAAAGGAAAAGCTAAGTTTCTACATGTTAAAAAATTGAAGTGCTGAAAATGCTGGCCAAATTCCTGTTCTGTCTTGCTTTTGCAGTTGCATGACTAGATGAATGTATTTCCTTTTGCCAAGTGAAAATAAGCTTCCAGGCAACAATTCTATCTCACAATTCAGCTAAAACTACTGAGAGAAATCACTGATTATTACACATCTAATGCCATCATTCTGTATATTTAGAAGAATGTATGGACTCAGTGGAAAAATAATTAGTGTAACACCCATGTGCAACTCAAATTCCACCAGCCTCTTTTAGCTCTTTTGTTCTAAGCTGATTTCTGCTAGAGACCGAAATCCCCATGAACTGAGAGAAAAAGGTGTCAAAGAATCAGAAAAACATTTCTGAGTGAGAATACTGACAAGAGGCCACTACGGTTAAACAGATTTCAAATGAAAATTCAGTTATTTTAAAATGGAGACCCATTTTTTTTCCTGAGGTCAGAAGAATAACAGTTATTTTTAATGTCATGTTTGGTTTTGCCCTTAAAAAAACCCAAAACAAAACAAACCAAAAACAAAAACAAAGCCACAATATAGAAAATTCCAGAGAAAGGATAATGTCCTATGAAGTGGTCTGTGATATGCAGGGGGCAATAAGAGAGTGAGGATAGAACAGGATTTTTATAAGCAAAATTTTCATCCTCTAAGACTTTGCTTCAGGCTGTGAATTGTGAAATAAGCTGATGGCATCAGTTTGATTCTGAAGGGTCATGTACTTATATGAGAAAGCTGTGATTTAACTAGGCATTTCTGTAACTTTAAGGACAAAATGGACAGAGATATTCCATGTCACCACTTAAGTGACTTCTTATAAGGCTAGCACCAAGGTTCAGTGGCTGAGATCCCTCAGCTGGTGCCTCTGTGATATGTCTCTTTGGCAGCAAACCAACAATGTCAGCCTAGCATAAATGTAAGTGCCAGATCCATTTTTTCCCTTTGAAGTGCACAGTCCTAAAGGATCAGGGCAAAGCCCTGGAGAAAACAATATTCAAGTTAAATATCATCATGTTCTCAATAAATTACTTTAGTAGCTGTTCTAATTAATCATGGTCATTCCCTATCTGTATAGGGATAGAGAGAAGTGTCACATAAGGACAGTCTTTCAGAAGGAGTTTTCCCCTTTTAGACACAAGCATTGAGGCTTGACTTAACATACAAACTCAGAAGGCTGCAGATAAAAAAGATGAGAGCTCCTCTAAATACCAGGCTCTGGTTTGGTTACTGTGTTTTTGGGATGTGGCCCTTAGCTTTGCAGTCACTCAGAAACTTGCTGCTGATTGCTACCAAAGCAAAACCTGTGATATAAATCTGTGAAACTATGAGACACTGAAAGAAATCACTGTGGAAATGCAGCCATGCCTCATTGATACAGAGAATTCACTTAGGCCACTGAAGTGTTCCCATCCCTGTTATCAAAGCAATGCTCATCTACCAGAGGTGGCCAAGTGAGACATACCTCAGGTGGTGCACTTTCCTTGCCAGTAACCAGAAAGCAAATGAACTGAAATTTTGAACCTCAGCATGAAAAATAATCTTTTCTTTGAAATGGATATTGTTTAAGGTATGATGAGAAATAAGAATGAGTAGTGAGCAAGTGCCATAAAAATACCTTGGTTTAGTTTTAAAGATATTTATGGGAAGATTTACTTATTGCTAAATGATGGAGAACAGTTACAATCTGTTATAGTTAATTTACTACTACATAAGTGAAAATGTGCTAAGAGCAGCACACTTGTTAAATTAAAGCTCACTTAATGATTACACAGCACTTGGGAATAACGTTTAGTTAAAGAGTAAGCAGTAATGGATGTTTTCTATAGAATCATTCCTTTTGGGAAAATAAGACAACCAAAACCCTTTACATTTTTGCTCATAACTAAAAGGTACAAAATAGCAGAAAGAGGACAAGGAGGGATTTCCTCTTTTAGTGAATACTGGAGTACTTACTAGAGCTACCATGAAAAGGTTACTGGCTCTGACTCTTCACCCTATTACAGTGGGTAGCACTGAAGTCAGTACTATTATCTTGCTGCATCACTCTACAACAGACTGAAAGAAATCAGATAAAATCCTGGACTGGATACTACCTATTACCTACCCCCTTTGTAATTTTTTTCTTGTCACCACAGTATCTGAAAAGGCGATTATTAAATCAATAGTAATAACAAAATCCCAATACTCAGAGAAAAGCTAGTATTTTCCTCTTTATCGGAGTGACAATTTTAGCTGAATCAGGGCTATTCTTTGAGTAGGGAGTAACCTTGTCCTGGTTTAACCCCAGGCAGCAGCCAAGGCCCACACAGCCACATGCTAGCTTCTGCAATGGCAGGACTGGGGAAACAATCGGATGGGTAAAAGCTGGAAAACTCATGGATTCAGCTATAGGCAACTTAATAGGGAAAGTAAAAGCCACACAAGCAAGGAAAGAAAAAACATGGAGTTAGTTTAACACTTTCTATGGGCAAGCAGGTAATCAGCTATCCCTGAGGAAGCAGGGCTCCATCACACCCAGCAGTTACTTGGGAAGACAAACACCATCATTCCAAATATCCCTCCATTCCTCTGTCTTTCCTCTACTTTAAATACTGAGCATGACACCAATCCAACCATTCAGAAGTGTGAATGAGGCTGTACCCTTATCTATCTCCTTCCCCAAGATAGTACCTCTTCAACAAAATGTGACCTTTTTGCATTGAGTACTTTTGCAAAAGAATTAAAAAAAAAAAAAGTCTTGAAGAAGCCTCTACAGCAATCCCAATATATGAATGTTGGGTATTATTTTTGTCACTATCTTCTTTCATAGGAGCTTTATAAAAGCATTGCTTCTGTAGTTCAGGGGCCATGTTGTGGCCATCCCATGAAGCAGCAGGAGGTGTTAGGTATGGTTCAAAGCTCAGTCCCCTGTGGATGGCTTTGTTAGAAGCTGCTGGAGGAGAGCTTGGTGCTAAGATGAGGAAAGGTACAGTTTTGGGACTATCAACCCTTTATTGCTAACATGGGATGAAAAGTACTGATAGCTGGGGAGCTTCCTGCACGCTGTCTTTGGGTGTGGCAGAGCAGCTCCACAGCAGAGGCACTGTGCAGGAGTGGGGTGAGTCTCCACTGTGGGGGAAACTCCAGATAAGTTATCCCAATTCAGAGCTATGAACCAATGCTTCCTTTTTGTCTCTGGCTGTCAGAAACCCCTGCACATCCAAGCTCCAAACAGAGCAATGGCAACATGTAAAATGGATCTTGACTCACTGTGTACATCTGTATCCCTGGCTACAGCATCAGATCATTATTTTTCTTTTTATACACATGCAGTAATTGTGTGCTACTGGCCAAGAAGGTTACAAACATATTCACTCATTTTTTTTAATGATACTTCATCATAATGGGTAGTGCCTGGTATCTTAATGAAGACCAAATACAGTATTCTCTTTGTCTTATAAGAAATTTAAAGTGCATATTTTTGTGGTTTGTAGTATGATCTCTAAGAAGGCTGGAATTAGTGAAATTACTATATGATTAAGAGAAAAGCATTCTAGCCTCCTGTACTCATTAACAAAGGAAGAATGTGTATGTAAAAAAGATTGATGAAAAGTTTATGCTCCTTTTCATGCAGACACCACAGGTAAGGACTCTGAAAAGTGAGTTTGATCACTCAGCATTGATCAAAAAAGAGCTACCAAAAGTCAAGAAATTGTCTTGGGGAGAGAAAAACCTTTCATCCATGATAAATCATAAATATTAAAAGCATGCAGTGGTTTTTCAAAACAAGAGTTCTTAATGATGTGAAGACCCTGCTCATGCAGGACCCATGCAAATCTATGTTTGCAAAAACCACTTTTAATTGCAGAATTTTCTCCTCAAATATTGCAGGTATATTATGGCTGTATTTGTTATATTCTGAAATTCTTTCAACTCAATGTAGACTTCTGCATTTAAGATGAGACCCAAGGAAGACAGAGCCTCTTATTCTCCTGTCCTGTGTCCTATAACTTTTTCCTTACACATAACTTGAAGTGGATAGAGCTTTTCTGATTATATAGGGGCAGCTGTGTTTTTTGGGTTTACAGTGGAAAGTCATTCTCAGCTGTAACTGTGGAGCAAACACAACCTGCACATAATAATGCTGCTATGTAATTTATTAATCTAAAATGTTCCAGCTTACTACAGATACCCATAAAATCACATTGGTAAATGCACAGGCTCTGAAGAGCATATTATACAGAAAAGCTATACAGTAGAAGCTGCTGCCTGTGAAGACTTAGCATAACTAGATAATGTGCTTAATGGTATTCATTCATAAAAGGCAGGCTGCAATTTCAATTTAACAAATAATTTAGCATGCACCCAGGAAAGTTAAAATATCCTAGTGCCAAAAAGACCCCCAAACCAAACCAAATAAACATGCAAGGAATTGAGATAAATGGTGCTCATATTTTTGAACATGAAATAAATGACAATGTGCAACTTTTACATAGGCTATCTATACCCTCTGTGTCTGTTTTCCTGAAACCCTAGATCTACACATTCAGCAAAACAGCACAATGGACTGGTGAAGGTCAAAAGTGTATTTGAGTAACCATCTTACACAGGTTTACTGAATTTTAGCCTGATAAGATCTTCTGTACATCATGGACCCTAAAGTCTCAAATGTCTCAATCAACAATGAAACTTCTGATCAAGGTGAAGTCTCAGGATTTTCCTTCACTAAGACACCTATTCTGTAAAAGGTAAATTGGCTACATTTGAATTTGAGTCCATGGCTGAAATAATAACTGTGGTAAACACATGGGTCACTTCCAGTCTGTGTGTCTCTAGTTTGCACAGAGAATACAAAACTGTGCTCCCACCACAGTGCTTCTGCCTTCAACTCATTTTCTCCCTTTCCCTATTCCCACATGCCCATAGAACCTTTCAGGTATTCAATGATGTGTCTTCAGGGGCTCACAGGGTAATTGGAGTAATTCTGTGCAACACTGCTGGGCAGCAACAAGATCCTGATTTCTGCAATCTCCTAGAATAACACTAAGAAAATCACTGGAAGGTGGGAGTTGCTAAAGGAATCTAAAGGAACTGGAAGCTGCTGAACATCAAGGACAACTGGTTGTATCTGCTTCCTTTGGCTGCCTCTGTCTCACTGCCTACCACAGTAAAAATGGGATTTAGTGATAACTCCTTTTAACATGAACAGAAATAGTTGATTGTAAAAACAAACGCAATGAAATATTCAGTAATAAAATGGTCAAGTCACTAAATAATGCATCCAGCTGCCTCTAGTGCTTGACCTTTGAAAAATCCCTTGGAGGTGAAGTGCAAACTATTTTTTTTCCCCCGATGGTCTATTCCTGGGGAAACACTGCTATGGGAACCCTGTATTTCACAGAGAAAGCAGCTCATTTTTTAGCTTTAATTATGCATGTTCTTCAGTGGGTGGCCTTCTTCTTTCTTAGTAGGTACTGAATCAATACCCTGGCATAGTGCTAATGGGCACTGTGCTACTTGAGTTGCCATCTTTCAGAAAAGAGATTGAAAGCAAGGTCTTATCTCTTTTTGATTTTCCTGGCTCTCATGGCATTTTTTCCTTTTTTTAATAATAAAGGTGTTAGCATCAGTGACTTGGCCAGGGTCCAAGTTGGGTAATTACATTCTGTCTTCCTAAATTTTGCTTTGTGCAGTTTTAATTTAATATGGTACCTTCTCTTCCTGCCCCAAGTTGTTTTGTGTCATTGCTGGGCACTATTAAATAACCTCCATATTTCCCCTGAGACAGCTGCATTTAAGCTGTGGGTAAGGCAAAGCCTGTACATGGATTTTGTGAGCTGCTCCCAGAGAAGCAAACACAAGCTCACTTGCAATTATTACATGCCAATATTTACCTGGACAAACTCCAGCTTCTCTACTCCCCTCCAGCAGTTTACATTCATTTGGAATTTAACTACCCAAATGAAAACAGCAGCTGTAGGGAACGCTGTCCCTTCTCATGAGGTCACAAGGCTCATGCTTGGGAGGACATTTTCAGCAGGCAAAGTAGTTTTATCCTCTGTATGAGAACATAAGCTGCTACAAGCAACCTTCCTCTACAACAACATGTGGTATTTAGCCATGAGCTGCAGAGGGATGCTGGGCAGGGTTATCCTGTCTCAGTGGTGTGGCTGCCTTTCCATTTGTCCCTTTTGGAGGATTAGTTTGTCATTCAGGGGCAACTGAATGGGTCCATGAGCTCCAGGGCAAATGCCCCATGTGCTATTGTCCATGCTGCTCTCAAATACTGCATACTGAATACTTGTACGAAACACTGCGTCAGTATCTGGATGTAAAAGCATCCAGGAGACATCCACACTAGACACAATTAATCCAGGGAAGCAAAAGGCATCAATATAACATGGTTTTTCATTGGCATAAAGCTCTTTGTATGTAGACACTGCTGCTCAGGACTGAAGTCAATCAGGTAGGCAACACTGTCATGAGTTTTTCCATTTGTGTGTGCTTTTAGGAGCTGTAAGGGCTGGGGCAGGATCACATTACAACAGCAGGCAGGAGTCATCTTATGGCACAAATCCTGAGGGTGTAAATCAAGGCAGGCACGTTTCCATCAGCTTGATTGAAAAGTAGGTTAAAAATAAATATTACTTATAGAAAACTTCTGATGCAAGCTGTGTAACCAGAACCATCCAAAATAGGCTTATGGCTAGAGCTTGCTAAATATTTTTAAATGAATGTATTTGAAGTCTTAACTTGAAAACAAAATCACAAGAGCATAAAAGCAAAACTCTATTGCTATAAATCAGCAACACTGCACTGATTTTTCAATTGACTGTATTTGAGTAATTTTAATTATGTATTATCTCACACAGCTTTAAAACATTGCCAGAACTGCAGACTTTGAGCTTTTCGTACTGATAGTATTGTTGCTCTTGCTTCCATCTTTTTTTCTTTTTTTAAATACAGTATGCTTTTATTGTTTAATTTAAAGCTATTCAACCTTCTTCCTGCTATCCAAAGACATTTTGTATGTAAATCCAACAATTTGGACCCAAAATCACCACCATCTGCTTATTTATAGCATGATCCAGCAGTAAAGGGAATCTCTATTAAGCCCTTAATGGGAGTCATGTGACTGTGCAATGAACTTGGTTTTCATTTTCCTGATGGAAGTGATACTGTTTCTTTACTGGTCCCTTTTAATATTTCGTGATGTTCTGCAACAACAAGAACATTAAAACAACCTTCATTTCGAGACCCATCCCCTTCACCCTATTACAGCTGTTGCTTTATCAGGTATGTAGTGTGTATCTGATCCTGGCATGCCATTAGGTGTCAGAATTAAATGTCTTTCTAGATTTGTTTTTATTCACTCAGTGCTAAGTACGTTGTTTTTCAATATGCTGAGCTATCCTTGATGTGACCCTCAGAAATAAATCTGCAAGCAGCAAACCCCAAACCAAACCCCTGCAATACCAGGGTTTCAGTGGTGCAACAAAACCAAGCAGCTGAAGAAAAAATGAAGCCAATCATTGCTGGTAGAAAGTAGAAATTAAATAATTGAGGAAACCTGTCTCGTTTAACTACCAGAACCAAGAAAAGACTCAAGTAGGTTTTGAACTTGCATGAAGTTTCTCATAAACTACGATCCTGAGGGACCTTGACAATAGAAAGCCCTTAGTTCAAAGAAAGTGTGTGGGAAAGAGCAAAGTTGTTGACATCCTACTTTGGGTGAATCACTTTCCCTCTAATGAGAATACATATCAATGGCAGTGCAGTACAAAGACAGAATTCTGCAGCTCCCAGAGTTCACTCCTGGCCCTTAACATGCAGCGTGTGGTGGCAAGAAGTTTTTACTTTAGAATGTTTTTTATAATCTCATTGTTGCAGTCAAAACTATCCCAACATTCTTTTGCTGGCCGAGCTCACTGCCCTACAGAGTGCAGAGTACACTTTTTTCCTCCCTTAGATACAAAAGATACTTTATTGGTTTTCATTGAGATGTATGGCAAGTGCTCCAAGTTCATAGCACAAAACTGATATATGCCATATTAAACCCACAGATAAAAGTTCCTAGAGTTTACTGTTTCAGTTTTATATGCACAGTTATACGAGAAAGTAAATGAAGAAAAACGAGTTCATTAACATATGCCGTGGTGACTTTTAAATACAGTTATGTGCTGACATGCCTCACAGACAGGTGTTCTGTCCACCAAATTGTTCAAGTCTGTAGGGTTATGACACTTTGCACTGCTCATCCCACTTGCCACTAGGGCTTTATTCCTGCTCAGCACACATGAGCAGGGATTTGTGTATGCAAATTACAGGTCTACAAAACAAGTATCTGTATCTAACTCTCTGGCTATGTTCTCATTTCATCCATGGGGAGAAACAGCCATTTCCAGATTTCTCTGCTCCTAAGGTAGAAATGGAACCAGCACAGATGGGTTATGCTGTAGCAACAGATACTTTTATCCCTTGACTATGGGAGCATGTACACACTGTCTCTGAGTCACATCCAACCTTCAGCCTCTGGCTGAGTTCTGCAAAAAAAAGAGGGTGGAACCCATTGGTTGGTGCTCTTTGTAGGGCATGTTAATTACAGCTTCTCTTTAGCTCTATATAGAATGACTGGATGTGAAGGCAAATAGCAGAATCTCAGTAGGAATGAGGAGGAAACCAGGCAAAACTGTACAAAATATGGCACATACCCCTGAAAGAACACACACCTTACATCAGTCAGGTGGTGGGCACTTTACAAAGAGGCCACGTGTAGACCAGTTTGGGTGAAATCCTGATTCAAATGAAGTCAAATGCAAAACATCCAATCCTGAATAAGCTCAGGACTTCAGCCTTTTTCTGAAGAAATGGCATTTCTGATAAAACTACCACAAAGGAAACTCTGGGGTGCTCTTTCAAGTAATGTCAAGAATCTTAAGCCCATCTCGATAGCTCACTGATTGTGATGTTCAGTGCACAGATTATAACAGGGATCACAGACTGAGGCAAATGACAGCCTCAGTCTTGGGCTCTCAGTGGGCTGATGAGTTTGAATCCTCCAGTGAGAAAAGAGCTGCAAGCAGCTCTCTCTTCTATCTCTGTAATGCATGGAGAGAAAATAAATCATTGTTTTTGCACTACCTCCCAAGGAAAGCAGCAGATGCTTTTTTATTCCGATGACATTTTTCAAGCCTATCCATAGTGCTCCTGCTCTGGCCACAAATCAGTGGCTGCTTTATGAACATTTTGATAATTCTGCCACATCTAATAATAGCCAGTGGTGGTGGGCAGCATAAAAGAAAAATCAGGTTGTGTGAATTTAGCCAGCCAGCTAAATCTGAGCTCAGTAACAGTCAACAGGAAGAACTTTTAAGCTGTGTGTGAATACAACCGTCAAAGATACCTGATCTGTGTGCAAACTGTAGCCTGACACACACAAAAAAAGTATGACCTTTAACTCCATCAAGTACCTGTCAGCCAGCTGTGCTAGGGAGGAATCTATATGCAGTGCCTGTGATATGTTGATTCTCTTTTCAGGTCATCCAGGGTTTGTATCTTTTATTCTAAATGTTTGAAAATGAATTGACTACAAGCACAGCACTCATGTAAAAGCCACATATCTGATCTGAGTGATAGAGATTACAACACCTTTCATCAAAAGATCCCAGGAGTAATATGCATCTTATTCACAATAGTTCGAGCCCTGCAACAAATTCTTGGTTAAATTTATACACAAGCTGCTCCACTGAAATCTAATCAGATGCGTAAACCCTCTCAGAATCAGGGCCTAGCACTGAACACGAATTATGTTTGTCTCTGCTGATAGCAAGACTCTGTAGGGGGAAATACAAAAAGAAACCCTGTTAACTCCTTGAATTCTTTGAAAATTTAGGATGTCAGACCCATGTTTTGTCCAAACCAAAAGGACCATCATCCTACTCTGTCTGAAAATATTCCAAGACATTTAATGACACAAGATAAGCAGGATTTTCTGCATCTGAGAAAATGAATATTCTTCTGGGAAACTCTGAGCTTTTAAGTGAACTCATCTGGATTACTGATACTTTAGCAAAGCCAGAAAAAACCCCATTATATGAGGCATAAGAATGGGAGAAAGAGTGCCTGGTGTCCTGAGACACCCCAATTTTATACATCATACCCAGTGACCTCAGACAGAAAACTATGTAACATGCCACAATGAAATTCAGTAACTCCACCTTCCTCCAGACTGTTTTACTAAACTGCTGGGTTTCAATGTCTGTACAGGTGAATATAGAAGCAAAAGAAAACGTTTTATTTTATTAAAGCAGAAAAGCTGCTCTTGTAAACATATACAAAATGAAAGAAATCTCATTCTCATAAAGCCTGTCAGTTAACACTGGTTGCCAAGTCATGATTCCATCAAAAATATGTGTCTAAAACACGCCAAAAATGTGAGAGCAATCTAAACCTGACTGCATGGCCTGTCTCACCACACAACTGAGATGTGGAGAATTTCACCAGTCTAGAGTTTTGATTTTGGTCAACAGCTCCTACCAGCAGGAAAGGACAAATTTCAAGAGTTGATTTTAAATGTTAATGCTCTTTGTGCTCAGATCTAGCAAATGCCACATGGAGTCAGACACACAGTCCACTCTTCCTCTCTACTGGCAATTGTCTCTTGGTGGTATCAGAGGAACAACAGAAATAGTGAGGAATGATGAAAAGCGAATTTCAGATCTAATTTTCCTTAAAGTTTAGGGAAGTTCCAAACCTATGTCTGGGTTAAGATGTGACCCTATGCCAACATCACACCAAAAGAAAACTTGAAGTGGGATTTATATGTTGATTGCTTTGAAAAATTATCAACATGGAGGTCTGCTTGTGATTTCATTGGCAACAGCTACCTTTATTAAGCTTATTAAGCTCCTAAAAAACCCTACTTCTAAATATACAAAATAATAAACACATTATAAAAACATTACTAATGTGCATCCTTTTCGCCTTCCCAAATGTACCCCTTCCAACAGTTTGCAAGCATCTTGGAAATATTTGTATGATTGTTCTAACATGCTGTAGTGAAGCAGCATAAATCCCATAACCTGAGATGCAGTGTGCCCTTCTGTTCCACTCACACAGAAGGAGGGGTGTTCTTACCCACCTTATAATTCAGTTGAGGTAATGCCTCTTAAATACACTCCCTGCAAGGCAGTCATTTATCAGTGTTATCAGATAATTGCTTATTTTGAGCTATTAATGACAATATAGTTGTCTGCCAAGAGTATTAAAGCTCCTTCCTTCTGTACGAGTGGAATTCAGCAAATTAAATCTAGAGGAAGAGATCTAACATCTAATGGTCTTCAGGGGAAACTTTTTCCTGTCTTTCCTAAACCAGTAAAAGAGCCCAAGCTGTGATATTTGGCAGCTTAACCTCAGAGGAAGTGCAAAGTAAAGAAATCTCTGAAAAACAAGTAAGTTCAAATACCACTGCCAAATACTCTTCACTTGGAGTAAGTCTTAGGTAACAACTCCAACCTCTACTTCAGGATGCATACACCACAAAAACACAACCCAACCAACCTGATGTGAAAATATTGAAACAACATGAAATGAAAAACTGTATCAATATTTTACTGGAAGTCTAGACCTATTTTAACGTCACTTCAGTGATACTTTAAAAATACTGAGATTTAGGTGGGGAGAGAATAAATGGACCAATCTCTCCACCTACCTGGTTGTATTTCAGAAAATTAAACTGTACTATTTTACACTGATGACTTTATAATCCTGTGTTTCCATGAACCCCAAAGTCTCCCATGTCCTTGGAAGAGATAACACTTGCTCTTCACTCAGCTAGTGATGTGGACATGCTCAGCAAGCACTCAAACCTGCTTGTGTGGCCCTCTTCATGCAGGTACAGTGCAGATACTCACCCACCTCTCAGGGACAGAGCTGCTGCTCAGCTCAGCCCCAGCCTGGCAAACAGGAGAAGCCAGAGCTGCCCCCACACCTCTGGCTCATTCAGGCAGTCCCTGCAGCAATCAGGAACCAGCCACATGCAGGCCACTCTGGCTCTCCAGTCCTCTTTGCCAGCCTGATACCTTCCCTACAAAGTGTGCCTAATGTTCCAATTACTGAGGAAAGCCATCTGCCAGATGGGTCCCAAACATCCTAGGAGCCCAGAAGTCCCAAGGTTGATGGCCACCATGCTGGCTCCATCTTAAACAGCTCTGGTCTCTGCCAGCGTCATGCAGAACCATGGAATCTCAGTTCTCCCAGCACCTCTACTCTCAGGATTACCAGGTTCCCTTCCTTTCCTCTTACAAGGGAAAATGGGAGAAGCCAAAAGCTGGCAGCATCCCACCAGAAAAACCCCAGTGTTCATGGAGGCAGTACTGAACAAATTTTATAGGTCCATGGAAGCAGAAATAGATCCTTCCACATCCACCCTGATGCTGGAAGATCCATTCCTCCCTCTGCTTTACCCTTGGAAGCATTTACCCCAGTCCTCTTTGGCCAGCAGAACCTGGTCCTCCCACTACCCTGTTGTGGCACTTCCCAATCAACCATGAGTGCCTTCAGAAGCCTGAGTGCCACTGAGGATCAGGCCTGTCATATCTTAGTTTTCCATCCTGCAAAGTCTTTTAAATTTTTCTGCATTTAATAATCCACATACCATGCCCCACTTTCAGACTTTAATCCTTCTGATTCCTTCCATCCAATTGCCAAGATAAAGGGTTCTTTTTCTTAAATATATAATTTAACAAAACCCATATGGAATATGCTCACTTGTTTCAGTGATCTGGAAAATGTGCTTTGTCTTTTTTTCCAGAGAATATACACATTTCAGATTTCCCTTAAGCTTTTGTAATTATTTCTGATCTTGATGGTTTTACTTTGTCAGCCCAGCTGATACCAACCAGATGAGAGAAACGATTTGAGGGTGGTTTTTGTCCAGGAGGTAGCAGAGAAGAAAACCAGCAATAAAATTCTGATAATTTCTCATTTCATTGTAAAGATATGTTGTGGGGATTTGCATATTCTGTCTGTGAAGCAAACAGAGCTATAATCAGATGATATAGCAAGAAAGACTTGAAATGCCATTCAAGACTTAAGATGTAATGATTATTAAACAAATCTTCTGTATGAAGAATGCTCAAAGCATTATTTCAGGCATCTTGCTCAGCAACCTGAGCAATTCTCAGCAATACCATAAAAACTACCATACTGAGCAGAAGTTTATGTGTGAGGTGTGTGTGCACTACAGAGAACATGCACATGGCCTAGCAGTTTAGCCCACAATCCTGGTAGATAAAGGCTGGTTCCTGTAGGCTCATGGCATGCTGAGAGCTGCTTCTGGCATTTCACCCAGCCCCATCTCTGCATCCATCAGCTGGCCTCAGAGTGGAAGGGAAGATGAGGAATGAATTAAAAAGATACAGCTTGCAATGGCTGAGTCATAACACTAAATGCCTCTAACTCAAGCTAACAGGGTCATTTCAAAGGGATGACTTGCTGTGCATCAGCTGAAGAAGAGAGGAAATTCTGGGTACTTAACATTTTAGAATAATACTCAGACTTTCCCTTCAGCTGCATTTAGTGTCTGAACAAACTCCAGGGCACAAACTCCAGTGCCAATTTAATACAGGCTTCTATTTGCAGAGACTCATTAACGTTGTGCACAACTGCCTTAAAAAAAGGTTAAAGTCTTGGCAGAAAGCAGCCATAGAAACTATTGATTCAACTCTAGAAACTCTCCAGCACTTACACTGAGTCTTACCACCTGGGGTAACACTGAGGCATTGAGCAGAGTTTTAAGTAGACACCAAAGCACAAAGCCACAGCCAGTGGCACAGAGGAGCTGCAGGCATGGGCAGGTCGACATCACGTCCCTGCAGTCCCCACAGTGTCCCTTGCTGTGCCAGCTGATGCAGCCTGCAGGGGCAATGCTGCTGGCATCCCAGCTAACTGCTCTCCAGCAAATCAAATCTGCTTATATACTTTCCTTAACTGCATGCTTTAGCTCTTTATAAAAAAACAGAGCTTTAAAAATGAGACACCACCATTCTGTACTAGAATAGGCTTATACTAGGCCTTATTCTACACTAGACACTATGGATTTCTTCTCTTGTAATTCCTTTGGATGTGGGGTTTTGACTGTTTCTCCTTTTGTAGATACTTGGGCTCATTTAAAAAAAAACACCATAAAATGTATCGAAAAATAAGTACTGAAAGCGTGTTCTGTTCATTCACAACATCAGTGGCTTTAGAAACAGCCTGGAAGAAACTCAGGAGAAGCCTTCAATTATATTAGAATTTATCCAGAAACAATGAAAACCCAAAACTGCGGACCTGGAGAGGCACTGGCACTATGCAAATTTTGATCAGTTGCTGGGCTTGATGGCCCAGGCTCACCTTTTATTACCTGTATCTTGTCTTCAGACCCATAGTGTGTATTAGAGACCTCAATGTTATTCCACCAAGATTAAGAGCAGACAATCTTTTCTAAGAAGTTAATGAAACACTTTTGGGGATGAGATTTGGTATGAAATGCTTTTTACCTCCCAAAGGTCTCAAAGCACTTTACCATTCAAATGTAGTGATACAGATGGTTCACACTCTCACTGCTCAGCTGTGACCAGACAAGGAACGGACAGCAAGAAACATTTAATTCTTCCCCCTCAACCCTACATAAATATTTAGAAAAAGAATTGAAGTATACCTCTCTCCATTAAAATGCGAAGAGGAACGTAGGTGGAAAGAATTTAATTACCAGAGTTGAAATTTGACAGGGGGAGTACATCACACTTTCCAGTGATATGATAACATTCACTTGCTCTAAGTGGTGCTCTGCATACAGCACATACAGCAAGCAGTCTGAAGTGCTGCAGTCTGAAATCCCTGCCTCTCCTGAAAAGATTCCTTCAGCAGGAAGACTGGTTGGTAATTAACACAACTTAGCATGCTTGAAATCCTTAATTACCAAAGGGGCATGGGAGGAACATGAGGGGCCTCAATCCTTTACCTGCAGGGCAGTGAGATGGTACGAGAGCTGTGTGCCCTGTCTGCTTCTTGGCACCGCCAGTGCAAAGCCCCAGTGAAACAGCTCCTTAACAGGAGCCAGGAAAGCTCAGACATGGAACACGCTGGAGGCTGAAGGGCTCTCAGAGAGGCAGAACTATGTTCTCAAGCTAAGGTACAGCTTAGTACCTCGTCTCCTGCCTGGAGGTACCTGAAAGTGTCACTAAAAATTTCCCCAGCTTTATTAATTACGCTTATATTTATGTCCCTCAACTCCAAAAAACTCTTAACTGGATACAGTGGCAGGCAGTGAGTTGAACCTGCAAAATTTATTGTGCAAGAATAATTGAAGAATAATGATGCAAGGGATCTTGAATGATCACCAGGTTTAAGTTCCTGCCCCCAAATAGACTCAACTACACCTTAGAGCACTTTTGGTGAAGAATAATCTAAACTGTTCTTAAAGCCTTTTAGTCCTGGCAAGACCACCTACCTGAAGAAGTCTATTTCATCATCCTCACTGTCAGAAAGCATTTCTTCCTCTCAAATGCAAATCTTGTTCTCCCGTCCACTGCAAAAATGCAAATGCATGTACTAAGTGGATTAGTTTGGACTAATGCTTTCTTTAGAAGAGTGGAAGTAATAGGTGTTGTCTGGCATTGCATTTGTGGAGAGGGGCAAGAAAAGATGGTATGGGGAAGAGAAAGGCAGACAGCTGAAGTATCAGGCAAAAAGAAAAGTTACTCATGAACGATGTTTTGTTGAGTGAATGAATGCAGATTTGATGAGGTTCATAAGTAACTTCCTGCAGGGTCAGCAGGGAAACCCTAATTAGGCAGGATGGCCTTCCTCATTATTAATTAGAGTTATGTGCTTGATTAAAGAGGTTCAATTCTTCCTTGTACTGCAGGAGGCCAACAGGAAGCCTGCAGCATAACATTCAACCCGTTTCTACCTCTCTTGCACACACAGGCACATCCCAAACCTTGCTGTGCACACACGTGGTGTGGGACACCTCCACCTCCCTCCTCTCCCTTCCCAACAGCTGCTGCTTATTGTGTGTCTGGCTTCAAAAGAAAGCAGGGATAATGTCATCCTCTAGATGAGGAAGAGGCTGTTGAGTATGCTGTGGTCAGTTGACAAATGGGGGGAAACCAAAGTGATAGCTGTATGCAAATTAATAGCTCCCACTGTTTCGTAACACAGTCTCCCAGCAGATGCCACAGGTAATTATGCAACTGAGGGTAGTGCTTCTGGGAGCACTCATAAAATACAGCTTTTATCTTGCTGCTTCCAGCCCATGTCTGGTAATGTATAAGTAATGTTAACAGCATCCACACAGACGGTCAGAGATTGGATGTGCACTGGGTATATGCATACCTGGTGAAATACAGATTTTGCTGCAAACTTGAGATACGTTAGAAGAAGGGAAAAAAAAAAGCCCTTAAATACACGCTACCAAGGTGATACCTACAAGTTACAAGAACTCCTTTTTAGATAAGAAAAGCTGGGTATTTAAGGACTTTCTGAGTTGTCCCTTTAGGCAAGCAGCCTTCAGACTGATTCAAGATAGGTTATGAATATGGGGTGGCAGCTGCTTGACATGGGTCTGACTCCACACAGCAAGCTGACAGCTTCGTATCCCAGGACACTTCAGCAATGTGACAGCTGTGATAAGCAGGAAACTCACTGTATGCCAGTATAGTTAACAGGACAATCCTCTGTCAGTGGGGCCAACATTCTTGTAAAGAGAGATGCCAGTGTGCTTAGGAAAATAAGCAAGAGACCAAAATTAATTTTTGCTGCATTTGGTTTCCCATACGCTCGTCTCATTCTTCCACGTGTGCTTTGTACACGTTCCAGCCATACCAAGTTGCTCCACAAAGGTGCATAAGCATAAGCTTATCCCATTTTATTGCCCACAGACAGAGTCTTGCAACTGAGAATGCACCAAGTGTATTGTAAATACCATCCAAAAAATATGGTGGCAAAAATGGAGAAACGAAAGAGTTTTGAGGAAGGCATGCAACAAGAGCATGTCTGTGGAGGAGCTAAAACACAACTCTAAAAACAAGAATCACTGGTATTTCCCAAGGATAGTCACAATGGAGAGGCTGCTACAGCTACTTTGTTAGCTTTGGTCTTGTTGTTCTAGCTTGTCAAAATGAGAACAGCAACTGAGAGGAACAATTCTGCAAAGCAGGTGAACATCTTTTTGCAAGCGAATTCCATTTGTGAAAATGGCTTTAGGTGCATCAAAATAAATCACACTGTAGTTTATTGACAAATGTATGCAACGTAGCAGGCTCACAGTGGCTACAAAACAGAGATTCGATTATCTATAAATAATTCTTCATTATGTGTCAACGTAAGGAAGTACAGACAGAAATGTGAGCTGAGTAGAGGAAGGAAGGTCAAAGGAGCTGAGCTAAATATTCAAATGCAACCATTTGATAGAGTAAGGGAAAAGAAAATAAAAAAAACCTACCTACAGTGTTTGCTGATCCTGAGAATTGATGGTGGTGGTCATACATTTTTACTGTTACTTTCCTAATGATAAAAATCCTGGGTTTTAATCTGGAGTTAAAACATTGCACTGCTTTTCACCCCTTTTTCTAAATTTTCTGTGGAAAGCTGTTTTGTGATGCAGCTTGTATCACTTTATGTAAAAATACTGAAAAATTTTTGCAATTCTATCTTCTGAAAAATAAAAACTGCTTTGCCACTGAACAAAGAAAAAAATTATCTTAAAATGGGAAATATTTTACCAATTTTTTGTAAGTATAAACATGCCATTTGGCATATCTTCAATTTGTGTTAATACACAATCAGTATCACAAATGAGAAAAAACAATCTAACTGGGGAAAAACCTCTTCTCAAACCTCAAAATAAGGAAGAATGTTCATTCTGAAGTAAGATTTACTAAAAAACCCTCATCCTTTTGAAGTTTCTCTTTCACATGTATTTCTCTGTAATAGAAGAAAAATACACATTTTAACTGCCAGCATTTCATGCCTCAGCAATTCTTAACTTTGGTTGGCTTTCAGAAACAAAGCCATGAGAATTGCAGGAAGAACAGGCTTTAATTATTGTTTTACTTTTAAAAAAATGTAGTCTATTGTATCTCTTAGTATCAAATTCCTAAAAAGCACTCACCCTATCACATGGCTTTCCATAAAATTATTCACAGAATTACACATTAGGCACAAACATAAATATACTGAGGAGCTTCATTTTATGTTGTGGCACAAACACTTTCTAAAATAACTTTCTAAAACAGGCTTTTACAGTTTCATACCCATGACCAATACCCAGGCCATTCTATCGTTCTATTTTTTAGCATAAGTGATCTGGTAATTGAATATCCTAAAGCATATTGTGAATGGTAGGCTTCTAAGGGTAGACCAAATCCAGGGACAGTTTGTATTCATTCTAGTAAGAACTAGTAAGCACATCATCATTTCAGATTATGAAAACCCAAGAAAAAAAAACCCAGAAAACCATGTCATGTCCATCTTCTGTGATTCAGCAGATCACAGAAAATATTAAGACCCTTCCCCCAGGACTTCCATGTGTGGCTGTGCTCCTTGTAGAAGTGAAGTGAGGATGGCCTAGTTACTGATTTCTCACTACCAATAGTTTTGGCCCACAGTCTGGTTTTGGCTAGGCAGAAATCAGTAGGAACCTCTTTAAAAACCCTCCCCATGGAGTGTTGGAAATGGAAAGGTTCTTGATGTAGGTCCTAACAGCCCTCAGTGTCCAACCCTGCCCTTAGGGGTGATCAGCAGCAGCAGCAGAGACCTTTAGCACTGAACTCTGAGATACAGCAAGTTCACGAATCCCCAGACGTCCCTGAGGACCAACAACTCTGAACCTCACTGGGAGCACAGTCAAGTGAAAGCTTTGCTCTTTGCATGCAGGATTTGAATTTCCAGGGCTGCTTCTTTGGCTCCTTGATAGCCCCTAAATTCTTACAGGAAGCGCTTGCCTGTGTAACGCTGCTCTCCAGGACCTTGGATAGCAGCCTCTCTCAGGCTGTGCTGAAATTAAATAGTAATAGAAAAGTCATCTCTGACAGTGGATACCAGTTCGAGTCAGAAAAGCCCTTGCCAAAATATGCTTTCAGAGCAGGCACAGCACATATATTATTGAAAAGCTTTGTTTCTATATAGCATGCCAAGTTGGCAGAAATGCAAATTTGAATTTTAGAAGTGATTGCTAGGGAGCTAGTCAAGAAGAAGGAACCAGAGAGGAAGGAATTAATAGTATTTGTTTCTTTTAAAGAATAAATCTTGAGGTAGTTTTCTTTTTTATGACAATCTTGCATTATTCATCTGTCTTTCTAGGTCAGAAAATAGGAATAAATTTTATGTGACACTCTCTTGTGATCCAGTGGTACAAAATGGACTCTCACAGAAAGCTGCAGTATTTTACTCTGCTGTCCTGGCACGTAGGGAGATGCATTTTAGGACCCTTTGTTGTTCATGTGCTGATATTGTGCCTGGCAAGATCCCTGTGTCTTTTTGAGAAGTGGAAAAATAAGACAGCACAAAAATGATACAGGACTAAAACTGAGTAACACAGACTCTACATCAAGGATATTATTTCCCTAGGGAAAACTGGGATGATTTTTCATCCTCTTTGGATTCTGTCATCTTTTTCAAAGTATCAGTTTAACCACAGAACTGACTTAAAGAACAAGCACTAAGGCTATCAGAATGCACTGCAGCAAATTCTCATCCACTGCTGAGGGAATGAGGGGGTGGAAGGAGGGCTGACACAGCTGTGATTTAAAAGAAACCTCACCAAACCAATACTTTTATAATAATAAAAAAGAAAAAAAGCAAACGAGCAGCATCTGATTACTACAGAGAAGTCACCGATTTTGGTGAAAAAATTTCCAAGAAGCTTCACCTGCTACTCTCAAAAGCTTTTGTTCTTATTATTCCTCCCTTCTGTACAAGGAGAAAAAAATTTAGGCAGCCTCACAGAAATAACTTGTAACTCAGCCTTCAAGAGCTGGTAATGCTTTTAATACTTGCGATGACCACAGCCAGATATCATTCCCATGCTTTATTACCATGTATAAGAGCAAATTCTGCGAGACTAAATCTGGGTTACTGGCTCTGGAGAATTAGTGAGAGTTGTCTACATGTTCACACTGTAAGCAGAATGCAGGAGAGCATTAATAACATTCTAGGTTAGGTGATGAATACTAACATATTTCTGCAACGTCACACAAAGAGCCTACAGCGTCAGCACCTCAATACAGGCATGCAAGTCTGTCAAAAAAACCCAAAACAAAACAAACAGAAAAAACAACCAACCAAACAAAAACCCCAAGACAAAACGACAAAAACCAAACCAAACAACAACAAAACAAACCCACCAAAACCAACCAGCCAATCAAAAAAATTGAAGTGCACTTAACTCCTTTCACTGTTGTCCAAGGAAGATTCATTTCATGCTAATATAGTTGCACTACAGAAGGTCAGACACATTTTGAACTAATTAGAGAATAAGCTGTTGCAGAGGATTCAGATGTATAAAAGTAGTTAGGGATGTGTCTTCAGTACATGCCAGCTGTCAATACCCTGTCTTTCCACTCTGTGCATCCACAAAAGTGAGATAAATTCCTGGCTAAGGCATGAAATATTTCTTGAATTCTCTACTGGCTATGCCTGAAGAGGCTGCCAAGAGGTAAGTATTAGGCTAAAAGTTATAGGAGATACTAAATCCAACAAAGGATTCAGCTTGTGAGACAAGTACTGTAGTGGCATTGTAGTCATTTAACTTTAGATGAGGTTCTGAAGCAGAAATTTAACACAAAAAGCAATTTGTCCATGAAAGAAACAATCATTATTTGCAAAATTGCTTAAAGAAAGCTCTGTTACTGAGGTCATTGATGCCTGACCTCAACATAGCTGGTGTTTATATTACAACAGCAGTATCAAGATTTTTTTCTGTTTAAACAAATCTAAGTCCATATAGCTTGTGGTAGTGAGTATCCAGAAGTATATACAAAGCTCCTTCACATGTCAGTTTGTTTTAAATACTTTAAAATGCAGATGCATTCTGCAGTTTGCTTTAAATACTGTAAAATTCTGATTTTATATGGAGGGTAACAGGTCACCATTGAACTTAAATAAAGCAAAAAAATAAACAGCAATGATAAAAAGCACTGCCTGGTTCCACACCTCCAGAACTGCATAAATTACATGATTCCCATGTCAAATGGAAGGAAGAATTAAAACTGGACACACAAAATCCCCACTAAGGAGCTGGCTGAAACCCAAACACTTACGAATTTTATGGCCTGAGGATTATTCACTCAGTTACACTTTCAATTTTTGACACACGAACAGCAGAGCTCAAGAACATGACCCAGAAATTTTGGCACTGCTGTGGCAGTTCATCCTCTCTCCCCAGTTGATCAAGTTCTGCTTGTCTTGATACAGACTGGAGAGAACAGCTCTCTCTCCCCTGTGCACCTGAAGAGACAGACAAGCAAAATATTAAACAGCTACAGATGCTGAAAGAAAAGCAACTGTTCAGTCAGCTCTTCAGGGTTTTTTCAAAGCTTTGCTCGTAGGACAAAACTGATGAGAATATCTGACAATTATTACAAAAAAAAAAAAGGCAAAGAAAATTTATCTGATAGGAGCACAGCTAAAGCTTAATCTATTTATGTAACAAAACAGAGGCAAACTGCTGTTAATATGCTACAGAGGCACAGAAATTTCTGCTAATCTATTAACAGGGGACAATCTGCTCTTCTGGCACAGTGAGGGCTGACATCAAACTATCAGTCTGGCAACCCTTTTTGCTCAAATCCCTCACACCCGCTGTTCTGCCTGAGACAGGCACTGTTAGTGCTCCCAAATGGCTGCAACACCAGAGCAGACCACATCCTATGTCCATTTTCTCTTTCCAAGCTACAGCACAAAACTTCTCACTCACAGTCAGTGCATGGGGCACAGTTTCACCACAGCAGGAGTAGCTTTTCCCTCCGGGCTGGTTGAAGGGTTATGTGGTTGGTAGGAGTTGGTGCCTGGATGGGGCTCCCTGCTCCAGCCTCCCCATACCTGTGACAGCTCAGTAGCTGCCTTGTTTTGTCCAATTCAAGCAGGCACTGCCAGCTAAGGTTCACAGCACAGATTCAGCATTCAACAGGGGAAAAGCCCTACAAAGTTTCTACCAATGGAGTAATACCACAGCACTGCTCTGCATCATGGAAAGCAAAGCATCCTTTCCATGGGGAAACCAATACAAACTAAAAAAACCTCCTCTTTTTAAACACATCATACTCAAAGAATAAGGTTAAAGCTCTTAGGGTGATGAGGTTCCAGGTCACAACATTCCCTTTTCCCATGAGCAAAGCACCTTGGGAGAACACAGAGTTTTACTGCAATTCCCATATCTCCATTCATGATCAAAAGAATAAAAAAGAGAAAGAAAAAGGATTTTTCCCTACTATGGTTAGACTGCCCCATACTGCAGGCACTGAGTCTGTTCCTTCCAACAGCAGTGTACTTCCTCAGAGCTTTTCTAAGTGTGCTGAAAAAAGAGAATTGCAGAAGGGCTCTCTCCTACCCAGCTTTACCAGGTCCAGGGAAACCCATCAAGATGTCTGCCAATTCCCAACATGTTCCCTGCACTGCAGCTCCTCCAGTGGAAGACAACAGCTGGCAGGAAGATCTAAATATTTTCAGTGTCGTTTTTTAGGCCAACAAGACGCAAAAAATCTTGGTGAGAATCTGTCCATGTATCTTTGACAAAAACCTAAGCAAGAACACTTTCCAAAGGACTGTTCTGTCAACATACCAGAGGTCATGATGAGAAATGGAGAAAGGGAGAATCCACAGAAGAATCAGCTGTCACACAGACTGCTAAGGCAGTAGCCTTTGTGTGGGGAATAAAGTGGAGGCCCTCGTCCCCAAGTTGTTCCCTTTGCTACTTTCATAGCCATACTTTATAGGTGTGCTCCCTAAATTTGTGTCTCAATTAGCAACTCTGCAAAGTACACATTAAGGGATTGACTGTTAGGTCCTTGGCTGTGACTCCACAGCTGTTGAATACAGAACAACCAGGGAACATAGAGCCATGTTCTCCTACAGAAATTGAAGCATGTCAGTAGCTTTTTTCCAGCCTCTTTTGCAGCTGACATCCCTGGTCTAAGTGGTGCCATCTGTTAACTGTGTTGTACACATTTTCATGAAGAAGACTAAAAGAACCAAACTAAATTCTACTCAAAGCAGCATAATATTGATACTGAAAGACCACTGCAGTGCAGTGGCATCTTGTATCCAAGGGACTTCATTTTCAGAGTGATGTCAATGAGCAAAGGGGCTGCTATGCAACTGTTCAGCTTGGCAAACCCTTGAAGTGTTTCCAGTCTCATGCTCTGCATTGTTCCAGTGAGATATTTACCTGTGCTGCCCCTGCTGAACTACATTCTTACATTTGATATGCTGCTCCACTTTTACAACATGTGCCATGGGAGTACTTGAAAAGAGTAGATGGGCACCAAATTCAAAGCAAGTTCTGCTCTGCAATTCTCCTGGGAAAAAGTGAATGGTTATCTCCCCCCATCTGTTCACCCCTCTCTCCCACCAAGCTTTCTATTTAACACAATTACATGCAGCATTTGACAACAGAGCTGATAAATTATGTGCTACTTGAATTGAAAACGTCAAGGATAATAGGGATAAATATCAATGCATTCACAGATGACACAAAAACATTTCATCACTTTCAAGGCTTTTTGGTGGTGCTCAGGAATGACTTGCATGAACTAATTCCTCAGTGCATTGTCTTAAACAATTCTCTGGAGGAAAAATGGACTATGCCTAAGACATAGATGACAGACAAGAGTAAAAACAGTGAAAACCCCACAAGTCCCAAAGGGAAAACATCTTAGCTCAGCCAGGCAGCAGTAGGGTGCTGCCATCAGAAAAAAAGAAAGACTGTGTGGTTGTTGCAGGACAGGTTTGTGTTTCCATTTGTTCCCCATGAAGCTCCTGTTCGCAACTTTCTAGTGCCATGTAGGGGAGACATGCACCTAGCAAGGGATGGTGTGCAGAGAGAACCACAAAGTCCTGAAGCCCCTCAGATGGAAGCACACGTGCTCTTCTCATGCTTCTCTTGGCCTCTCAACACTGATATTGCTGTCACACCTCTTGATCTTTCTCTAGGCTTTTTGATCTCCTGGGGCACACCAGGGCCTGCCTGTGGCTTTGGAGGCCCTGGTGTGTACTCGGGTATGTTTTGCTGCCACCTCTCCCTGGCTTCCCTCAGCTGCAGGAACAGGCTGCACAACTGCTGAAAGAGAAGCTGCTCTTCACCACGAGTCACCCAGAGGCAGGAAAACAACTGCAACCATAGAGAAGTTGCATACATTCTGTATTTTAAATAGAATTCAGTACAGGTATCCTTTACAATATGGACCATGGAGCTATTTCTGGTGCCAACCCTTGTGGTTTGGTCTGCAAGTGGGAAGGCAGGACTGCATGGCAAGAAACTGCATCTCAGAATCCTTTTAGGGATGAGAAATGACTTCAAAAGGAACAACCACCACAAGTGCTTGATTTCACAGATACAACTAATCCTGCAGGCAGGTTTTCTTTCCACAAGCTGCACTTACTGAGCTGAGTCTCCTCAGCAAGGAGGTATCAAAAGCACCAGGGGTGCTCTCCTGACACACCATGGCCTGGCTGATGCACACTGGCCGAAACAGAAGAGCACCAATGGAAAACCTGTCCCATGGAAAATGCCTGCAGTTATTCCTCAGGGCCACACAGTCAGGCTCTGCTCAGCCTGGCAACAATTTATGCCATGAAATTTTCAGCCACTCTGAACATATTGCAGTGCAACTGGGGGACAGGGAAGAACTCAGTGCCTTGCTGAACAGCTCAGAGAAATGGCAGCCAAAACCAGAGCCGAGCCAAATGGTTCCCTTCTCTGCAACTCATGACAAGCAAACATTTTGAGGTCAGGAAAAACCAAGCTTTTGCTGTCTAGAGGCAACCAGTTGCTTTCTATAAACGTGTCGTTTTGTATTGAGTCCTGTGCAAATTGGAATGAGACAATTCCAGAAAAAATGGAAGCATCAAAAAGAATTATTTACCCCTACTAGCTATGTGCTGATCCAAATTAAACCGTACTTATGTCTTTGAGAGTGAGAAATGTATTATTTGTATCATTTATTTATCACATAAAAATAATGTAAGGTATATTTATGACAAAAATTCTTTCATTTTGAATAAATGAAAAATATTCATAGTATTAGAGACAGAGCTGAGCAGCATAATAAGGCATTAAAGTACACTTTTCACCTGTTGACATCACTTTTTAAGGCTAGAAATTAAGATGTTGAAAATAGAAAGCATCAATATTCTTGAAGGTTATATCCAAAAGGCTCAGTAACAGTATGTAAGTGGAGAATTAATGTTATAATGAACACAAAAATGGCACATTTTTAGATGAAAAAGCTTGGAAAGCAAATGATGCACATTTGTTCATTACAACTTAATTAGCACAGCCTGATATTAAGGACCAACAGTAATACTGAATGTAAATTGAAGACTGCTTATGGGTATATCTATACTTATATATATATAAAAATCTCGAGTACTTGCCAATATGGTAAGTGTTGAAATAAAGACTGTTGAAATGCTTCTGGGATTTGACTATTGGAGTAATACCTCCATTTTAAACCTTGCTTCAAAATAACTTTTGCTATTTATTTCTGAGAAAAAAAATCTAAACGTAAGTTTGATTTAAATCTTTCCTTAAATTTCCAGTTTTTCTTTACTGAGTAAGGGAAGAGAAGAGAAAAAAGGAGGACATTTTCTTGCAGTTTTTGCATTTCCCACTTGTATTTATTAAGAAGTGAAAGGCACCTAAGTGTCCATTGGTACTGTGCAATTAAAAGTTGTTTAATGTGGGGGATAAATTATAGATTATTTGAAGAAGGTGACACCCCACAGATGTAAAGCCAGGTAATGATCCACACTGACAAGCCTGCAATAAATCTCTTCTAAGCAATGCAGAGGGCAGCAGTACAAACCACGTCACCAGAAATCTTGTCCCCAGCAGAGCTGCAGGTCAGCTGTGCAGACCAAGACCACCTGCCTGTCCCTCAGCAGCTGGATCTCAGGGCTCCTGAAACTCCCAGTGCATGTGGCCACTTTTATTTTGTCTTTATCATTTGTAAGCAAGAGAGAATTTTTCTTCTCTATTGTTCACCACTACAATGTTAAGGATTATTCAACCCTTATTCAGTAAATACACATAATATTTGTCTGATGAAGGTCAAATAGAAATGACAGGAAACTAAATGACAAAACAATCCCCCTCTGTTGTTTTGCAGTAACACTCTCAGTGCAAATCAGGCATCAGACAGTGCAGAAATAACCAAAGTGTTAAACAAAGCTCATGCCTCTCAAAATCTGAACACTTTTTTCCCAGACCTTACATGCAGCCTTGCATGAACCTGATTCACCTTGCTGGTCTGCTCTAGGTTGTTCTGATGCTATTTCAATATTTTACTGGAGCTGGCAGTAACCTACTTCCAATGCAAGTGACCCCAGAGAGAGCTATGGTCAGAACACAGAGAAGTAAAGAGTATTTTTGGCTCTTATGAGTTAAGTAACATAGTCTGGCAGAGAGATGGTGGCAGAACTTCAACAAGAAAGATCAGAACACAATTATGCACGGTCAGAAATGTATTCAGTAATAATCCATCATGCTGTCTCTGGCTGCTTTGCATGCAGAAAGATCATCTGCTTTAATCTTCCCAGTTTTCAGACCCACACAGAGCATCATATATTATGCAAAAAGGTACTCTGGGTGGCACCATCGAGCTCACCATTGCAGTAGCTCTATTGTTGAAAGGGGCTTTTTTTTTTTTTGTGTTTCCCACACCCGCCCTCACCAAGTCTATACTAGGCATCCCCTTTCAGAAAAACGTTTTAAACTATTTCTGTCTCAAAGGAGAGACTTGCTACTCACTCCTTCTCCTCATATCCTGCAGCCACACAGAGATCCTTGCTCCCTCCTGCTCCCACACACGCCTCTGTCCATCACTGCCTTTCTCCTGTGCTGCAGACCCGGTGAGATCCTTCAGTGCAGAGAAGTAACCACCAGAATGCAGAGCTTTTCATTCCCTCCCACACGAACAAATTAGAAAATTCACCCTGGATGGCTCTTGGGATAGGCTTTTTTTCCTGTTTGTTTGTTTTTAAATCAATTTCTACTGGACACAGTGCATGGGTGGTAGAGAAAAACAGTGTCCTTCAGCAGCATTCAGGGAGTTTTCACCACTGCACAAAAAGCATTTTCTGCAAGCAAGTGTCCTGGAGAACAGTCTGTGTTAAAAGGAGGGGCCAGAAAAGGACAGTCTGGGCTCTTTACAGGGTTCTCTCTCATCCAAACTCCTCCACAGGTCAGGGACAGATGGCTGTCTGCTCACAGCACACTTGGGGACAGATCCTCACTTGGACTAAATGGTCACAGTTCCCTGAGAGTACAAGGCATTGCACCACACTACCCCTGGTGAGGAGGTGGCCTTAGCTCTCCCTTCTTTTTCTTCGAAGCCACATGCATTTATCTGACATATCCCTAAAACTGCTTGTGAGAGCAGAGTGCAGCTTCATTTACTTCCACGGTGCTGCCTCAGACTTTGAAGGAGAGAAGAGGAATCCACGCCTGGCTCCTCCCAGGCTGGAATTAACTCCTGCGTGTTGAGAAGGGCTGTGAACCCCCCGGTGAGTGCAGATGAACCCCCCCGGGCTCAGGACAGTGCCCTGCCCGGGGCCAGCACAGCTCGGAGCCGGCTCAGGCTGCCCCTGCCTCCCCTGACAAGGACAGCCCCACTGGGCAGCTGACTTCTCTCGTTGTTGTTGTGTTAGCACCGAGCTAAGGGCTCCCGAGGGACTGTTTATAGAAAGTGCTTTTGAATCTCTGCTTCAGCACAGATAGTTCCCATTTAAAACTGAGGATGGACCTTTTATCAAAAGATGTGACAGGCTTTCTTAAGGGTAACTGTCACAGGTGGAGGTATAAAAAGAAGAAAAACCCCCTTTTCTCTATTGTTTCACTTTTTCTGTAATTTTACCAAGCATTTAGAGGATGAGGTAATGCCAGATACACCTGTCTTAAGCGTTTTTAGGTATGTATCACCTTGGAATCCAAGTGCTCAGGCAATATGTGATAACATCCTGAAATACTTCCACCTCCTCAAGCTTCTCTCTCATTTTTCTTTTATTTAATCTCAAATGAGCTCAAGTAACTTCTGATTATGCATTTATCTAGATCAGAAGTACAGAAGAAAAATAGACTTCTATAATTTAACAACTGGTAATAACATTACAAGTAAAATTAAAATCTCTAAATCAGGATGAGTACTGAATTAGGAACAGGGAATAAATGATCATAATTCTCTGAGTATAAGAAGGTATTTCAAATGATCGCATCCCTATTACTTTTCTTGTATATGCTCTGGTCATGGAAGGGAGTATTTCAAAGCTTAGCTGTCCTTAAAATTATATCCGACAATAAATCTACCTGCACATAATGATCAAATGTCAGTATAAAATCCCTTCCAAAAGGGATATTGCACCCTCACATGAGGAACCACTTGACTCCTAAGCAAAAAGAAAAACTAACAAGCTTCCAGAACAAATTCACCCCCACTAAAGCCCCAAGACACCAAAATCCTAGCAGATGCTGCTGATATAAGAATATCTAGTAGAGATTGAAGTTCCACAGACCCCAAACCTCTGTTTCCAGAACAAACAGTAGCTTGTGCTTTAACAGTGATGGAGATTTCTCTGATGCTGCAAAGATGACTGTCATTCAAAAGGAGATCAGAGCATGTTCAGCTAGTCCTGTGCAGGTGAACACATGCAAACTCTTGCAGCTCACTGGATACTGTGTGGAGACTCAGTTGGATCTTTTATCCTAATTTAGGTGTTCTGCTAATGCAACTGCATGGTGGCCAAGCATGACTCAGAGCATGGGCCAAGCCTGCTCCCCTCACACACTGAGCAGCTCAAAGCAGCCAAAACCCAAATGGCCCAGATATGAACATGCCTTTGAAACCTGCTTGAGTTTTAAACCTTAACTCAGCCTATCAGAACAGAAATAACACTTGGCACCTTTGGTTATCATCCAAATCAAACTGAAACACACAGATTTTGGTCAGGATTTTGAAATGGAAGTCTGCTTTAGCAACTGAGTTAGCTACATAATATACACATGGATTGCTGGGGCAGGTACATCCCCTGGTAGGTGACTACTTAGTGTAGGTCCTTTCCTGACATATTTGCTGTGACTTTTTTTTCATTAAATTCTACTTTCTCCTGTTTCTTTGATTAGCTACAGCTGTTACAACACAATCTGTTTGGCTTTATCGTCCCTCCTTTGTTTGAAAGAATGGCTGCCTTGCAGACAGCCTATAAAAAGTCACATATTTGTGATACAGGTAACATCTTTATTTGAAACTTACTCTCTTAGTCAAAGGAAGTGTAGGTATCCTAGTAAGTTTTAACCTCAGCTATTTGTTTCCATATCTTGCATAAAGCATTTAGCCTTGTTTATTTGCAGAATGAGTGATGCAGTAAACTCAGAGTACCACCTGGGTGAGTAAATGAGAAGAAATTCACTTTTTCAGATTCCCCAGTTCAGGTGCATTGCTCTGTCCCTCTTCCCTTTTCCCAGGGACCACCTCTGCTTATGGTCTGACTTGGTCCCTACTCTCTGGGCAGAGCACTTATCTGTGTAACACCTGCACAACTACAGGGTACAAGTGAAACCCAAGAATGGAGTTACAAAGCTAATCTTATAAAATATATATATATATATCACTTAACAACACCTTCTGCACAGAGGAGGCAAGCTATTTCAGTTTTCAAGCGAAGTTAAATTCCACACAGAGTGACTTGAATTCAGCCCTCCAGATCTGAGAGAGAAGCAAACTCATGTACCACCCAGTGTCACAGGACAGCTGCAAAGCACTGGCTGAACCAGTGAGTGGGAAAGGGGACTCAGAGGCTTTTATTCCCAAACAATCAATCCAGATTACTCTTTCTGCCATTGAACTCAGTAACAATGTGCAACAGCAAAAGCCCAAGTTAATTTTAGGTCAGTTATGAATATAGCATGGAACAGAAGTACATTTGGATGTACTGTACAAGTGAGAAAATAGAGACACTGCAGTGGGCATGGGTGGTCTCTCCCTACAGAAATGATACATCATAAGATCTCAGTTTCAGTGCTCAAAGAGAAAGATGTAATTCCTTTAAAAAGTGTTAGATGACACTAAACCAGGAACCTAGTCCACCTCAAAACTTCAACTGTTTCTCCCCAAGGAGACAATCAGACATGAAAACCTCAAGGAGAGTTCAATAAACATGCCTCACAATGAGCAGAAAGCCATGCTATTACTAAGAGTGTGAAATGTCATAATATGTACAAATTTAAAAGTTGTAAGGCCAATGCATGAGCCTCTCTCCTTCAGAGGAGATCTCCCCATTTTTGTTCCTTCAAACACAGGGAAGTGTGCCAGTTTCAGGCACACGAAGAACGAGGCAGGTACAGCAGGTCAAGGGAAAGCTCCTCTATTTTAATTATCTGACTCCATACTTTTATACACTTTTACAGAGGTCAAAAGATTGGTTACACAGGTTGCCACCTCTTTGACCTGGATGGCGAACATCACCATCAACCACATTCCTCCTCCCAGAGCAGAAATATGTAAACAATAGATAATTGCTAAAAATATACATTGTTTTCTTGAAGCTGCGTGAGAATCTGCACTGCAAGATTTCAAACGCTTGCAAGCAAAAAAAACTGAGGGCAACAGGGAAGAACAGTGATTTCCCATCAGCATTTCCCTGTGGTACACTCTGTGTTTGTCTGGCCTGACAGCTCACTTGGAAAAAACCCTAAGGTAGACAAACGGTTACTTCAGTAATATGTTTGTATTATACTTGGCTTAACATGGGCCATTTTCTTAATTTTAGGAAAAAAGCCATGGATTAAAATATGTGAGACTACTGAAGAAGCACTTCATTTATGCTCCACCTCAGTGTATTCACTCAAGGCCTATACTGCCACGTTGCCACCTTTCAGTCAGCTCTCATCACAAGGTGCATTCCCTGCCTTAGATGTTCCACCTCTGCCTAACTAAGAAAACATTTCCATGATATGGAGGAACACAACATGAGTGTTATTAAAAACCCTGGTCAATGTGGAGCACGTGATGTTATGTCCTGTAGCACAGAAAGAGAAAAGTATGTGTTACAGCCTCAAGGCTGTTGTTTGCCTTCATTTTACTATTCTATATATTAACGATTTAACTAAGGTATCTCTCCTTTAGAGGGTAGGGAAAGTGACATTAAAAGAAACCTAAACAATAGCAGGAAATTAGTAAGCTTTGCATCTTTCCAGACAGCAGTACATGTCACACATATAGTTAAAAAAATAAACAAGCTGCAAGCACTGTTATGTTTAACCAAGCAAAGGACTGGATGCATTATTCTTCTAGCTAGGTCACAAGTATATGATATTTTACACCCTATCTGGTACACAGTTGGAGTTTGCTCTCCTCTAGGAAAAGGAGTCAAGCATCTTCTGTGTCTTGCACTATTTGTACTGAAGGGGTCAGATGTTAAACCACTCATGCTGGAGCACTGGCTGCTTGAAGTACATTTATTATGGATATCATCTTGCCAGTGGCCAGGGCTTGATAAAGGTCAGTTGACCTTCCTGAGAATACTTCAAGCAGCAGAGGCAGCAAAGAGAAACAAACCCACACAAATTCACAATTCTTTTAGTAGAGCCATTTGTCAGGAGATACAAACGAATTTGTTGGAAGGAAATGCTTCCCCTGCAGAAACTCTCAGACTCAAAGCTCTAGGAAAGCACTGTTCTGGCAAAGGATGGTTGTTTACAAAGCACTACCTACCAGGCAAGGATTGTAAAGGGATGCAAGGATGTACATGTGAAATCTACTTACTGCCTGGGAAAGAGCAAGAACCTGAGGAGAATGCCTGTGTGAGTTGAGCTCTCAATAACAGAAGAGGGGGTGCAGCTTGCTCATCATTCTGGTGACACAATCAGTCTTCTCTGCCTACGCTTGTCCAGAGCCTGCCAAGATCAATGCAGAGACTCCCACTGACTGGGAGAGGCTGGAACCCATGGATTCAAATGAGCATTGCACTTCAGGAGGTGCATCATTTCATGCTTTGAATGCAACATAAACAGTGAAATAAAAATCACTAACAGAGTTTGGAAACAATTGCTTTTTCTTATGCAGCAGCACTTGCCCATACCTGAAAGCTTCAAGCACTGCTTAGATGCATTCCTAGTGTCTTTATACTAAAGTGAGTTCAATTCTGTCACTGTGGCATTTGGATCTTAATGAAGAGCCAGGGTTTAAAGAGAGTTCACTATCTGCTGAGAACAATGTGCTTCTTATACAAGCAGAGATTTTTGTACAAGAAGCCATGCTTTTTCTGCAAACAGATATTCACATGCCCACCTGCACAAAAATCCAACCACATTATGGACGGGGAAGGTAAAGGTATGTACAGCTGTGGCACCACATCTGGATAAACATGCTGCAACAGACATATAATAGGAGGGAGAAACCCTCTCAAAGTTTCTGGAAATCTTTCCTGATCTAACAAGAAGATTCTCTCCAGCACTGGAGACTGCATGTACAAACCTAGGTAGGCAATAACACAAACAAGTGTCAAGGAAAAAATCAGGGGCATCCAGGGAGACAAGACATCCAGGAAGCATGAGAGTCTTTGCTATTTGAGATGTCTCTTGATCATCCCCACCATCTTTCTAGCTCTTTGTTATGGAAAAGCTAAACTACAGTTTGGTCACTGAAGGGTGACAGAGACCCAAACTGTCTAAATAGGAAAACATGCATTGCAACAGAAGCAGACTAGTTATTGCTATCATTGTCACAGGAAGTTCAGCACTCCTCCAACATTGCCACAGAACGTACATTCTGTACCAGGGATTCTGTATGAAATCCTCATCGTCTTTTCCTTTTTCCATGTATGCTGATAGAAACTCATTGAAGGTTTCAATTAAAAATCACTTAATTTGGGAGGGCAAAGACTTAGAAACCCTCTTTCATTTTGCCTTATCCATTGGGACCAGGTTTCACTCTGTTCCAAATAACAGCACAATGGAGCATTTGTAAGTGTATTCTATCTTTTATAAATAAACCTGACAGCATTAGAGATAAATGCACAGTCCCTTGAGGGTGAGATCAGTGCACAGTTGCATGTTAGTATGAGTGTACACCTACCATTAGTCTGAAAAAATCAGAACCTACTGACATAATGGGTAGTTGTGATCAAGGCAGAATAAAGCTTTGTACCCAGTTCCTATATTTTTCTGTCACTGTTCATCATCTCTGTTTGGAACAATATTTCTTGTTTACTAGCAAACAAGTGCCTTAGACAGGCTGAGTATTTCTCTCTCAGCGTTACAGTACACTCATACCAGGATTCACACCTGAACTGCCAGTGAGAGAGATGCTCTTGCCCCTTCTCTCTCCCACAAAGTCAATGTGCCTTTTGTACAGCTGTCTTTCCATGACACAGACCAGCAGGGCTCACCTAAGGGCCCTGTCCTAAGGGTCTCCTCTTTCCTTGACACAGGCTGGAATTAACGAGCAGCCCTCCCTGCACTGAGCCAGCACAATTAATCAGCATCACTGGATGTTGCCAACACCTGCTCAGGTGCACTGCCAAGGTCACAGCTCTGTTCTGCATCCTGATGGCAAGAGAGCAAAGCACAGGGTGCTCCTCTGGTGAAAGCCCCACATTTGTCACCTTGCTCCTTGCAGGAGTTGTGCTGAAGGTATCCATCTTCCTGCTTGCTCTGAACTGAGCTGATAAACAACACACCTCTGAGAGCTGGAGGAGGACAGGAAAAGGCTAAAACTGAAACAGAGTGCAGCTGATGGTATAATGGCAGCTCTCTGGCAGATGCCTTTGGAGGTTAATTACCTTTCCAAAGAGTAACAATTCATCTTTTCACCCATACCATAACATCCTGCAATGCTAATTCTCATTTTGGAGACAGGAAAACTAATGACAGAGAAAAGGTTTTTTATATATAACTCTAAGCAAAGGATAAATTTGCCATAATGGGTTACTAGACTCCATCAATAAAAACTCCTACCAAAAGATCACAACTCAGAGTATTCCCAGAACATAAATATTTTGTAGGATACACCATCATTAGCAAAACCCATCAAGCTTTTGTTTCAATAAACAGCATCTGCCAGGAGCATCTTCTCTGAAACAGACAATATTAAACAAAATTTGGTCTCTCATTTATTAAATGGGCAGCCTCTCGTCTCAGGAGTCTTCCAAAACCTTTCAAAAACAAAGAGACCTTTTGAAAGAGGCTCATCGCATTTACTGCAAGATTTTCCATCTTAAATACTCCAACAGGTGTTCTGAAAGTACCCATGTTTTGGACCTGCTGAATGATGCTCCTGAATCCTTCAGCTATACTAAGCAACTGCATAGCCACCTTTCAGTCTTAGCAATAGAAAGTGGCAGCAGCCCTCTTATTAGAGAGTAGAAATGAGCTGAGGTACAGACTTCTTGTTTATCACAGCATGAAAAGGGTCCTGGTTTATTCCTCTTTACAGCTCAGCCACCCTGACTCCAACCATTCCCTGACTCTGGCTGCAGCAGCTCCTGCTGGAGGTTTCCCTTGCAGCCTCTGACTGCTGGTTATTTCCTGCTGAACCCTGACTGCAGGGATCAGTTTACAGACTGTGACTGCAGGTTCCAACAACAGGCTCTGACTGCAGACCCAGACTGACCTCACCAGCAGTGACTCTCCCACCAGCAGTGACTCTCTCCCCAGGATCCTTCTTCATGATCCTCTGGTTCCCTCTTCCTCAAGGCTCCTCCTCCTTCATGATTCTCCCTCACCAGCTGACCCACTCCCTTTTATCACACTTGCCTTTATTGGATACAGCTGTGACTCATCGGGGTGAGGCTGTATTGGGTAATTAACCCAGTTGTTACTTATCAGGGGCCAGGTCACCCATATTCCCTTCCCCTACAGAAAGTAGCCTTTTTTTTTTCCTGTTGAAGAAAGTAAGTAAATGAAGGGAGGAAAACCAGCTGTGAAGGGACTCAGGTATGAAGGCTTCGGTGTAGGAGCAACATATCCTATCCATATCCTAGCTCATCAGTGGGAGTAATGGCCATCTCCAGCCAGGTCGTTGGGCTCTCAAAAGAGTCTGCTAGTAGGAGAGAGGGGAAAAAAAATCTCTTCCACCTTCTCTGTGAGATGCAGAGAAATAAGCAAAGAGCAAGTTGAAATCCCAGGGTTGTTGCTGGTTTTGGTAAGGACTAAACCAGTGATCCCAAAATGCAAGCTTCCTTCTCAATTCTGTAATTACTAATTTACTACTTATTAAAACACCTGGTTAAAATGGCTATTAGCTTTTCTTCTGCTCATGCTCATCTCAAATATTTTGTGGTGTAAAAAAAAAACAGATAAAAATGTTAGCAGCCAAACTATAGTACATCTCATGACAAAATTTCCTCAAGTGAAAAATCCCTAGGCTGAACATTATCAAGTTTTCCTGACCTTGCGTTTTTTTGGCTAGGTTTGTTCTGTCCTCACTGTGCTGCTGTTGTGCTGTATAGGGAAGGGACCAACCTAGTTCCAACTCCTCTGCCAAAGGCAGGGACAGCCTATCACTGTCCCAGGCTGCTCAAAGCTTCACCCAAACTGACCTTGAACAGTCTCAGGGATGGGGCATCCACAGCTTTTCTGGGCAACCTGTTCCAGTGCCTCACCACCCTCTCAGTGAAGAATTTCTCCCTCATATCTGACCTAAAACTACCTCCTTCAGTTTAAAGCTGTTACCTCTTGTCCTATCACCACATGTCCTTGTGAAAAGTCTCTTCCATCTATCTTGTAGGTCGCCTTTAGATACTGTAAAGTTTCTCCAAAGTCTTCCTGCAGCCTTCTCTTCTCCAGACTGAGTAACACCAACTTTTTCAGCTTATTTCCATGGGAGAGGTGCCCCATCCCTCTGGTCATCTCTGTGGTCTCCTCTGGACTCTTTCCAAGAGGTTCACATCCTTGCTATGCTGGGGAGCCCAGGTCTGGATGAAGTACTCCAAGTGGGATCTCCCCAGAACAGAGTGGGGGGAAGAATCACCTCCAATGCTTGGTGCTTCGGATGCAGCCCCAGACACAGCTGGCTTTATGGACTGCAAACACATTGCCAGGTCACATCAAGCTTCTCATCAACCAACACCCCCAAGACCTTCTCCCCAGAGCTGCTCTCAATCCTTTCTCCACCCAGCCTGTCTTTGTGCTTGGGATTGCCCTGACCAAGGTGCAGGACGTGGTCTTGGCCTTGTTGAACTTCATGCCCAGTGAAGACTGAGGGGGAAATAAAGTCCTTGAGGACCTCACACTTCTTCATGTTCTGGGTAACCAGGTCTCCCACTTCCTTCCAGAGAGCGTCCACATTTTCCCTAGTCATCCTTTTATATTATAATTTTGAACATTTTGTTTGCTTCTAAAAAGGCAGCTAAAAAAAGCAAAGTCATCCTAAAAACACCTTTGAAATACCTTTTTTCAACTAACTCCAGCCATGCTGAAATAGTCACTGCAATATCACAGGCAGAATGCTTTACCTTTTCAGATACTGGAGTGGTAGGATTGAAATGCCCTCTAACTCATGGCTGAAAAGGATAGAAAAATCAATGCAAACCTAGCGAAGAGAAGGCAGTCCCATTACAAGAAAGTAATTTTCAGGCTCTCCTGTAGTACTAGCTTCCAGAAAGAAAGACACAGCAGGTGGTGGACAATGCTCTGCCAGCTGAGAAATTTAATGTCAAATATTCCCATTAGAAACTTATTTAAAATAAGTGTAGTTTATGTAGAGAAGCTGGAAAGACCTGGTGTCATGTCCAAGCACTTCCCTGGACTTTCACAGCCACCAGATTAAAGCCAGATCTGTGCCCTGAAAAAACCTGTGAGAAATGAGAGGCAAAAAGGCAGAAGCCAAACATTTCAGCTGTGTCCATTGATTTTCTCTACCTCAGGATTTGTTGGTCCCTGCCACGGCACATCAACAGTGCCAGCTGATGGCAGTGCCATCCCTCTGGCCTCTCTGACCTGCTGCCTCTGCACCTCTGGCCCTGGTGACAGACAGAGCCAGCAGCACCACAAAGAACAAACCCAGACTCCAGATTTTGTACTGGAAAAGCTGATCCACAGTTCATGTGTCTTTGCAGGCTGCTATACTCCACATTTACTCCACATATTTCTCCCTTGTGCTTTAGGTACCTGTGCTGCTCTGAAGGACATTTCTCTCAGAGCAGTGAAGCTCATCTTGGATGCTGCTTTCATAACATTTCAGAATGGTCTGACTTCCCTCATGGACGTGTGAGTCAATGAGTCTCCTTTCTGAGGCACTGGGGAACATCAGCAGAGCCTTCTGATTTTGCAAATCCTCCAGAGATAACAAATAGGAGCTTTCATCCGACTCTGCAAATGGATTAGCAAGGAGCAGCTCCCAAATATTTTAAATTCAAGTGATATTAAACTCAGGTTAAACTCAGTGCTGCAGAAAAGAAATCAATAATGTTTTTCCATGTTGATTTTCCTTTCCTCTCATTTCATTCCTCTCCTACAGCTGCTGCAGGGATACTGACTGCAGTATCTCAGATACTATACTGCAGTTGGCAGCATAACCTTACTTATGACATGCTCAGAAACAGATGTTTTTCTTCACATCTACCCTTCCTCTCCTACCTTTGGAGCAGAATAATGAGATACTCTGCAGCTCTGGTTCAGCCTGGTTATTAAACAGCCAGGGAAAATGATGCTGGCACAGCAAACTGGGTATCGCTGAATTACTATGAAAGGTGGTGATGAGAAAATAGATCTGCTTTGAAGGAGAAAAATGGCCTGTTTTCAGTCAAGAGCTCTTTCCTGTTAAACAGCCCAGCCCATCAGCAAAGTGTTAGCTAGTGTACACAGCAATTTGTAGGCCACACCGAGGGCAGCACTTTGTGCCTAGAAGCTGTCACATACCTCCCATGGTGGATGTATCTACCTAAGGACCGTTCACACCATGAAGAATTTATGAGCTGTGATTATTGGGGATTTGTTTGTTCTTTTTCTTGTTTTCCCCTGCTAATCTTTAGAAAAATAATGGAGTTTTCCCTGCAGTTTCTTCTGTGCAGGATGTTGATTAAAGCTTTGTAGCTCAGAAAGTCTTGCCAGACCCTTCCTGCGTGCTTATTCTTGAGAGGCAGAGCACTGCTTTCCAGAGACACTGGCTAATTGCTTTGCATGCCATAGAGAACTCCTGCATCAGAGGAAGGGAAAGGCTGACTTGCACAAGGCCCTACATATTAGCCTGAACCCACCAACTTTTTTGGAAAATCCAATGTCTCAAAATCAATCACCTGCAATAGCACCTTTTATTAATTTTATGATGTTTTGTGACACAGGAGATTTCATTTCCTCAGGTGAAGGTTCTCCCTAATGGAAGTGGTCATAGCAGAAGTTCCATGATCCTCCTTGACAGAAGCAAGCAGAAAATGGTGGACTCCTGCTTCCTCACCATAATCACCTAGCAAGGAAAGCCCATGAGCAGAAGAACATTACCCTTCCTCTTCCTCACGTGCTGGCTGTGCCATTACAGCCAGGAAAAGCTGCTCAGTGGTGATGCAGCATACAGAACGTGGCTTTCAAATTCTCACCCATTCATGATGGATGGCCACAGAGAGAGATGCTTGTGTCCTGCAGCTCAGGATGGTCCCTGGAGAATGTCTGCAACTTCTCAAGTCCCTAGGACTCTCCAGGAGAGTAGGAAGGGAAGTTTTAAACTTGAGTGAAATAAGAGGATAAAGTGGAAGATTTTATCCCCACTGTCAGCTGTGCAACACCAATACAGAACACAAAGGATGTAGCTGTAGGATGCAGATGTCAGGATGTTTCTCTCTCACCTGTTGTGGTCTCTATCACTACTTTCAAGGCCCCTCCTAAGAACATGCACCTTCCCACATGAAAGATGAAACCAGCTCTGATAAGTGACTTGTTAAATGCCACATGGATGTTTGCATCAGCCCCCAAACTATCCTTCTTTCTACATTTATACCATGGGCTGAATAAAGTAAGCCTGCCTGTATCCTAGACAACAGCTTCAATGGACTGCAGCTGAAGGCAGGAAAAGGCAGGCAGGGGTGAAGCATAACTCAGACCTGTACCTAACTTAAAATGGATTTGGGCCAGCTCTCCTCAGCCTAAGCCTTATCCAGTGTCTAATCAATCTGGGAGCATTTCTTTATTGGTTCATAGATGGGTCTTTTATGCAATCTGCCAAGAACACCAGGCTATGTATCTCAGTTTAAGGGATTATAAATAAATAGAAGTGCCTCTTTCTGCTCTTTCAGACAGGAAAAAAAAAATACAGAAGAAAGAGTTAGTACTGCTCTGTGGCATGTTAGAAGCAAAAAGCAGTGCCTCCAAAACTAATTCCAAACAAAGCCCTAAAACTCATTCTTAACGTAATCATTCAAAAGACATTAACCTTTTTTCTTATCCTTACATCAACCACCAGATCACGTGGTTTATTTTGTAAGTTTCTTTTTGTTTTCCTAGCATCTATATACACTGCTGCTATGTTTTTCAGATATTCTGATCTGAAATGTGTGTTTCTGTAAGAGATACTTACATCCACAGACTTCTTGGCTCCAAAATTGAAGTTTAAGAAAAATTCTAAGGCATGGAATAGAATTAAAGTAACAGGAATTGCTGTCCTAAAATGGTCATTCTTATAAATGAACTTGAAGACAGAAAAACAGAATCCCTTCTTAAATATGAACTTCAATTTAAGATGTCTTCAAGGCAGAAAAGCAGGGATACAGAACTAAAAAGATCACATTATTATTCATTTGGAAGGAAAAAGTGAGAAAAAAATCCCGGGTACTCCACAGATCGGGTGATTTGAGTTGATGCAGTAAAAGAGCCAGGTGTTACTACAGCCACTTTGCAGAGGGACAGTGGAACAGTCACTACACAGACAGAACTCTCCATAAAGGCAAACGGTCAGAAACAAAAGGCAGGTTTTCATCCCTTCCTATAACCACTAGGAGAAACACACTCTTCACTTGTCCTCTTCTTTGATTATTTTAGAACATGATGGGCTATAACAGATGTCCATTTCATCATATTTGTCATATTAGATATTCCATTATTTCTCTTTTTATTTTTTTTCTCAGTAATGGGCTGTGGTTCTGCTGTTTAACAGCATTCTGATTAAGGAACCAACCATTCTCTTGCTTACATTTCATTTCTCACATTCTTTAATCTAGATTTAGTGTGTGGTGGAGTCTAAGTAACTGCTACAACTCCTTTGATAATCAGCAATTTATTATCACATTAGATGTGGCCAAAGTATTCAAGCTAAGAGCTACCATTAACCTAGATGTAAGCAGAAAGCATATTTTTGAATTACAAGGAAGAGGCAATGGATAGCTGTAAAAGAAAATAAATATTAACTCTCTTTAAAATCAATAATTATTATTATTTGGAGGGGTGAGGAAGACAGACCACTTGCAGCTGCTAAAACAGAGGGGGAGTAATAGATTTACTAAAACACATTTAGACATGAGGAAGAACTACACAGAAAAATGTGGGATGTCAGATGACCTAAGGGGAGAAAAGAAAAATATGCAACCCCCCATCCTCTCTCTTCCTCCCCCCCCCACAAAAACCCCCAAACCCCAGTATCAATAAAACCCAACCAAAAAGACCTCCCAAACAATCCTCCAACAACTACCAGAACAACAATTTGGACTCATGGATTTGCTGCAGAGAAGGTGCAGGGGCAGGACTGGTTCTGGCCTAATGTGCTGCTATGCTGAAGCCATCTGGGGACCTGAGCCAGCACCAAATTAGGAAAGGGAACATCTGTGGTTCTGGTTTATAGGCTTTAAATTGCACCAGACTCTGTGTTGTGCTAAACAGCCATTCCAGCTCAGGTGACAGCAAATGCACACCCTGTCTGAAACGTGTTTGAAATGGCAGTGCCCCTGCGCCAGAGTGAAGATCAGAGTTGCTCTGCTTAGTCCATGAAGTCTTTCCTATGGGTAGGAAGGATTCATGGTGATGCATTCTGAGTGTTATTTGCTCATTTTTTCATGTGCAGGGTAACATAAAAGGGCACTAAGTTTACAAACACAGCTATTATCAGCTCAAACCTCTGCTGGGGATGCAATACAATGTTGTATTTCTCTGGGTTCTGCCATGGAACTCAGCCTGTGATCACAAAGGCAGCCCTCAGAGAACCCTTCTGTGACAAGGCACTAAATGCTGTAATGAAGTGGGAGGCAGGGAAATCCTTGACCCTAAAGCTCAGATGAGCTAAACACTGTATTTTTTTTCCTTAATGTCAGACTGAACATTCACATTTGCCCATCCCACGTTTGTCTATCTGCAGGTGCACAATCATATTAATCTCTGTTCAAATTCTCTTGTCATTTTAAATTGAACAATGATCTTCAGTCATCAGTTAGCAGGATGAACTGTGCANAGGAGAAGTGTGCTCCAAAAGTCCACCCTCCCACTTCTCTGTTTGAGAATGTAAAGCCCCGAGGTGTAATTGTTTGTGATGGCACTTCTAGATGATTTAACACTGGATGCAGTAAAACACACCAAGCTTTTCTGTAGAGGACAAACTGGCTTTGTCTGAAACACACATCATCACTTTCCAATTTCTAGGAACACATGAGAAACAATAGGAAAAAAGATTTAAAATCCTTAGCCGTTGTCAGTTTATTATGTGGAACGAAGGCAAAACAAAGCACATGTTATCCAGGAACATGAATGAAATGCTCCAGAGAAAGACAAACCCAACTGCCTGTTGTATCTTCCTTCCCTGCAGACTGACTCAGTGCCTACTGTCCTCTGTGGACAATCAATCTGGCAGCTCCACTCCCACCTCTGTGAGGATCAGCTGCTCTCCTCAGAGTCTGTCATCTCCCACAATGAATCAGAGGCTTCAGCAGGAATCACCTGGGGGCATGAATGCTCAGGATGTAATGAACCTGACAGCAAGCAGCTGCACAGGCTGGAGCCATATATTTTGATAGCATGTAAAACACAGGGTGAATTGCCTGGGATGTCTCAAGAGGCATTTTACCAGTCAAAATTTCATGAAGCATCAGAAAGAAAAATAATAAGAAAAATTTAAGAAAATCAACCACAAACCAAACAAAAACCCCACTCCAATAAACCCCCCAAACCCACGCCACCGGGAAACCTAGAATAAAATCTACTCTCCACAGATTATTTTAAAATGCCTCCAAAATTTTGTCCAGTAACTTCAATTTTTCTCCTGGTACCTCCTGAAAAATCAGCAAGGAAAACATTTCTCATGAGATGAATTTTTTTATAACCAGTATTCACAGTAATTATGAAATTATGTTTTCCCAAGTGACACAAATCTTCCAAACTAAAACCTGAAGGAAGTGGACACTAACATCTTAAAACCTACTAAGCCAGCCAGTTAGAAATCAATCTGGCACATAGCACCTAAACAGCATAAATGAAGGTCTAATCCAAAGCCACTGAACTTTTTTCATGGTTTTAACAGATTTGGGAACAAACTTCTGATTAACATAAGTCCCCAGTCCTGCAATTATACTTTGGCAGAGGTCTGTCTCCACAGCTCCAATGTCAATCCTGCTGCTGGGTAGTATTTTAGAAGTCTGACTAGGAGTTTGTGACTGAGACAAATCTTTATTGTAACCAAGGGATTAGTAAAGACTTTGTGTGGAAGTGAAAGGGATCTGTGCCCCAGTCCTTTGCCTGTCTGAGGAAGAGCAGACTACACTGCGCTGTTGGGGTGCTTGCCATGAGTTCAAAATGGAATTCCTTTCACTAAGCATCCAGTGTCCTTACAATTGGCAGAAAATGTGAAGTTTCCTTTAATTTACACCTGTTCTGTGATTAATGTCTCTCCACACAATCTACGTAACTCTGATTGGCAATGAATGTGTGAGCATTCCAGAGCAGCAGAACCTCAAATACTTCCACCCTTTCATCTTCCTCACACTTACTACTATTGAAATGAATTAGACTGGACAAAGGTGCATGTCCAGTTCAAAGCATCCTGTCTTGAGAGGTCTGTACACTCTTGGTATGGAGTCCCTAAAAATTGAGTTATTTCACTTTTACTTTCTTTTTTTGTATATGCATGTCTCTGTAAGAGGATGAAACAGTACTTGTGGCATTAATCTCTTCATTTTCAAAAATGCAGTGCTGAAGATGCAGGAGCATTCCTCTTTGCTTCTTTGACCCCATATGGAAGCTTCTCTAGAGGACTCAAATAGGACATGCCAGATGGACTTATTTCAGCAATGGACCCTTGCCATAAACTGTCTGTCAGTGGTAAGACCTGAAAAGCCCAGAACTGAGCTATTGTGAGTTAGGGGTCTTCACCTGTTATTTTTTTGTTGATCCATAGATAACTAATACCACAAATAGGCAACATTGAATTGCCCAAAATGTTAATGTCACTCATTATCTTTCAGGTCTACTTTACAGATGATTTCCAGATAATTGATAAAAGTGATGAGATTGTTACAAATCTGCTTGATGCTCCCTTCCCTCCATAAATTCTCCCTAAATTTGTCAGCCTTTCCCATCCATATTTGATCATACTTCTCTTTTGATCTAAAGCACTGGCACCAATTGTTACAAGATAATTCTTTTTTGCAGCTTTTCTGTGAAAGAAGCAATTTTTGTCTTTGTTAGCCAGGCTGACAGAAATGCCTCTAGACTGGTTTTAATTTGCCTAATTACATAACTTGTCTCCATTTTATATCAGAGCTTTAGGAGAACACAGAGCCTGGGGAAAAAACTCAAGAGTGGGCTGCAGCTGTGAAAACTCTCCTTGACCACTGGTGTGTCTTATCCCTCCACTGTATCTCTCTGGCAGTCCCTCATCCTTCTGGCTCCTTTATCCCTTCTACATGAGCCTGGCAGCAGCACTGCCAATTAGTGGAGATTAGCAGACCTTCTAAGTCATAAGTTTCAGTGAAAGAAATATATATACATTAAAAAAAACAACCAAGGGTTAGCAGCCAGCCTACACTTTCTTTTTCACATCTTATTGTGCACCATAAATAACTACCTGTACTTATATTCTGCTGCTCAGCAACAACTTGCAACCTTCATTGTGGTCTTGCAGCCAGCTGTGTCAATGCTTTTGTTCCCATTTTCCAAGTGAGATGTGCAAACACCCATTTTGAAAGCCTCTATCACCCTTCTCTCTCATCTTTACAGCCATCTCAGTGTCCCCCACACCCCCTCAAGCATTGTGCATACACATATCTGCCTTTCTTCACAGATCTTCACATGAGTCCTTGACAAATTAATCAGTGCCTTGTCCTCACTGCACAAGGGGCTGTCAACAAAGCAGATGGTGCTGTCCCTTACAGCACCTTGTCTCCTACATCTCTCTCTGAGCCCATGTCCTGCAGTTTTATGACAGGGATGGCTGCATGGCTTTATATATATTTAATAGTACTGAAGAGAACAGACAACGCCACAGGACATTGCTTATCGGGTCACAGAGATAGGTGCAAGAAGTAGATGAATGAACAGAAATACATCAAAACTCAATCCTGCAAAAGCCTGAGGATGATTAATAGTCTGTTGGCAATGGAAAATGTCCCCTGGGAAACCCAATTTGTGAAAACTCAAGAGTACCCATGGTCCCTACTCAGGCAAGTTTGACTTGTACAAGAGGGAACTGTCACCCTTCTCGGAAATGGCCTATGGTTCAGTTTTCTATGTGAACCTTGGAAATCTGGAGATCACAAAGCTTAAAGCAGCTAAAATGCCTTATGGTTACTATGAATTTCACTTTCTTTCCCCCATATTCCGCAAACAGAATGAAAACGTGTTGCAGCAGCCCTCTTGTTAGAGAGTAGAAACGAACCCTGACACAGACTTCTTGTTTATCGCAGCATGAAAAGGGTCCCGGTTTATTCCTCTTCACAGCTCAGCCTTCCTGACTCCAACCATTCACTGACTCTGGCTGCAGCAGCTCCTACTGTAGGCTTCCCTTGCAGCCTCTGACTGCTGGTTATTTCCTGCTAAACTCTGACTGCAGGGATCAGTTTACAGACTGTAACTGCAGGTTCCAACAACAAGAGGCTTTGACTGCAGACCCAGACTGACCTCACAGCAGGTATTCTCCCACCGCAGGATCCTTCTTCTTCTTCATGATCCTCTGGTTCCCTCTTCCTCAAGGCTCCTCCTCCTTCATGATTCTCCCTCACCAGCTGACCCACTCCCTTTCATCACACTTGTCTTTATTGGATACAGCTGTGACTCATGGGGGTGAGGCTGTATTGGGTAATTAACCCAGTTGTTACTTATCAGGGGCCAGGTCGCCTCCATTCCCTTCTCCTACAAAAACAGACAAAATCATAAATTATTCCAATAGCTACACTTTTCCTTCCCTGGTATTGTTTGTTCCAATACATCCCAAACTCCAGTTTCCAGGACTAACTTTTTAAAATGGATTTTATTAATGAGAGATTTCATTTGAAAGAGTCATTCCAATTAATACCATCAAATATCAGCAGCTCACCTCACCCTGCCTCCCCATTTTGATCTGCTGTTGTGTAATAGACACTTAGAGTTCAGTGGAAACTGCTGGAAAAAGAAATTAGGAGTCCCTTTGATGAATACATAATCCAAACCCACACATCATGTCTTCACAGAATCAGAGAAGCCTCAATTGAAAAAAAACCCCTCCACTGAGACCACCTACTCTAAATCAGCCAACACCAGCTTATTCCACTGGTATCAGACATCAGAGCCATCAAAGAACTGTGTAGGAAAAATTCATCACTTATACTCAGCTCTGGCTGATGAATCAATATCTGTGATAAGATCAGTGTCATCCATGAATGAGATTTCTACTGTGGCAGGCATTAACAAGAAGCTGAGAAATGGTGCTGTGAGCTCAGTGTGTCACTGAAACACCCACACCACATCACTGAGTGGGTGAGGAAGAACAGACTTCACCTTTTATGTGAATTTGAATGCAAGAGGGATCTACTATTCCATGTATAAAGCAAACATCCATTTAATATGCAGATTTTGCTACATCCTTGCTGCCTATATAGAAAGGGCTTCAGCCCTCTTTCCTTGCTCAAGGGTTTTGGCTATGGCATTTCTGAGCTTCCTGATCCTGGAGGACACTGATACACCCAAACAGGGTGAACTGGGACCCAGTCTGCTGGTCTAATGACCATGGTCCTTAGGATTATTGCCAGACACAGACAAAAGCTTTTCAGCAATGTAAGCAAAACTAAACTTTGGAGTGATAAAATGGGGATAGAGATCCAGAAATAGCCCCCAAGAGTCTGGGAGGCTGCTCTTGTGACCAGAGAAAAATGAGGTGCAATGGTAAGTCCTGCTTGTGGAAGGACAGGGAGTGCTTCTCTGCTATTAATATATACCAGTGCTGTCCCATACCTCAGCTCCTCCCTTAATAGTAGCAAAAATCTTACTTCATGGGGCTCCAGGCCACGGTATTTATGGTCTTTTTCTCCTGTCTAACTAACAAGGTACTGCCCTAGATGGCAGTTGGTTTTGGCTATGCATAGGACCAATCACCCTGGTGCTGCTTTTACTCTGTTTGGGACTTTGAGAAGGGAGTAAAAAAAGAAAGCTCAGGACAGGCTGCAAAACTTTTCAGTCATATTTGAAATCTAGCTTCTTTTCATCTTCTGTTCAGCTAAAGCTGTGGAGTAGATATGACACAAGACACCCAAGTCCTTGAGGAATGACCCCACTCAACAAGAAAAGCAAGAAGGACGGTGTCAAAACTGCAGGCCTGTTAATCTCACTTCAGTGCTTGGTCAAGTTATGGAGAAGATTATTCTGGGAGGTGCTGCAAAACACCTGAAAGACAATGCAGCTATAGGTCACAGCCAACATGGCTTCATGAGAGGAAAGCCCTACTTATCAAACCTGATTTCCTTTTATGACAGGGTAACCCATCTTGTTGATCAAGGGAAGCCTGTTGATGTCCTCCGCTTGGATTTCAATAAAGCTTTCAATATTGTCTCTCACAGGATCCGTCTGGACAAAATGTCCAGAGCTGAATAAACACATTATGGGGTGACATCAAACTGGAGCCCATCACACAGGGCTCTATCTTAGGCCCTGTGCTCTTCAACATCTTCATAAATGACTTGGATGCAGGACTGGCAGGGATACTGAGCAAGTTTGCAGATGATGCAAAACTGGGAGGAGCTTTTGACTCCTCAAAGGAAGGCCCTGCAGGGAGACCTTGACAAATTGCAGCCCTGGGCAATCACCAATCACATGAATTCCAAAAATGGATAGTGCCAGATTCTGCACTTGGGCTGGGATAAACTGGATGTATGGAGAGACAGGGGAATGAGATGCTGGAAAGCAGCACTGCAGGAAATGATCTGGTTGATGGAAAGTTGCACGTGATTCAGCAGTGCCCTGGCAGCCAGGAGGGCCAAAGGTTCTTCACACAGAGAGTGGTTCACACAGAGGGCACTAGAAAAGACTGCCCAGGGAGTGGTCACAGGACCAAGCCTGACACAGTTCAAGAAGTGTTTGGACAATACTCTCAGGGACAGGGTGTGACTCTAGGGCATGGTGCTGTGCAGGGCCAAGAGTTGGACTTGATAATCCTTGTGGGTCCATTCCAACTCAGCATATTCTGTGATTCTGTAATAATTCTTGGTCTTAGTGAGACAGGTTTACCAGAGTAGCTATTGCTAATCAGGCAGGGGAGTGGAGGGTATTTCCCATGGTTAGCAGTGCTTTCCCTACAAATATGATATTCCTCCTCTGCAACACATTTCTGCAACCCAGTTCTTCCCACACCTATACCCCCTCCTGCCCTTTATGTTGACACTGAATTATATAAGCAGCTTTCACTTCACTCTTTCAGCAGTTCTTGCAGTTCAAGAGATTTGAAGTCAGGCACAGTGTTAGACAGGAATAAATGCAAATGCCTAGGGCCAGGCCTGTTTAGATTTCAGCAAAAATATAAATCACCCCTGATTCTGTTTTTATTTGCTGCCTTAAGCAAGTCATTAAAACATTGAAAACAATCTGGGTGCAATCATTTTCTTCTGATCCAGCTCCTTTCCCCTGTAATCAGCACTCCAGGAGAACATATGGGCTTCCTCTGTCACTTGGCCTCTGATTTACGCCACGGTAAATCTCCTGAAGTCAACAGAATTCCCCAGGAGCCTCGCTTGGCTTCATTGCATGTGAGCAACTGCTGAAATTAAATGAGCACCTGTGTCACAAAGAGGTCGCCTTGTAGGACTGTTCCTCGAGGTGGGGAGGGTGTGTCAGTGGTGAGAGGGTGCAAACAGCTCCACCCCACAGCCCCAACGCACTGAGGGCTGGGAGAGCTGACAATCCACTTCCTTTAAGCAGGTGCTTAAAGTGTCAAGTAGCCACCAAAAAACTCAATACATCTTGTTTGGGAGAAGGAACTTCAGGAGGCTCTTTCAATTTTCAAGTGTGTGTCTGTTTGGATAGGGAAGGTTAAACTTTTTTCACAGTGTGTTAAGCAAGGAAGAAATTATCAGGAGACCAACAAAGACAGAAAGCTTTGCAGAACTGCACTGTAGGTTTAAAATGCAGGTCAGTCAGAGCTGTCCCCAAGAAGACCTTTCTCATCTAGTGTTCACTAGTGGTGTTAATTCGGTTTGAGCTGCACAGTCAATCAGTTCAAATAGTCTCTGGCTGGGATTTCTGCTAAGCTCCTCCTTCAGTTCCTACTCTGCTTTCCTGTTACAGCACCTTTATTTATACTCTGCTGTTGGCAGACCCCAGCCAGATAAAAGAAGCTAACAGGGTACAACCTTTCCCCCATCATCTGCATTCCCCATGTTACAATCACTGAAGTTTTAGAAAAGTTGCATTTAGAGTTATCTCCAGTCAAAACTTCTAGAGGAAAAAAAAAAAAACACCACTGTCTTTTCCACATGTAAAATGTGTACAGAGAAGTATGAATATTACACTGCTAATCCTCAGCATTTCCATATCAATCAGCTCTGCTCAGAACCACAATATTCTCTGAAGCTGATACCTACAACTTTCTATTACTGATCCTCATACTTTTAAACCTTCCAGGATAAAAGGAAGAACAGCTTCCTAGAACTGCTTATGTCTAATTAGGTGAAAGGAAGTTCATGAAACCTGAAAGTTGCTTTGACTGTGACAACAGAAAAACAGTTCCTAGGAAAACACAGAGGAAACCTAGAGACTTTTGTGATAAAACTAGAAGCAGGTAAGCCAGAAAAGGAAGGGTTTAGTATTCTTCATGAAAATGTGGATCTGGGATGTTTCCCCTTATCCCCACTGATTGGTGGGATGAATACATATCTTGCTTATCCCAAGGCTGTTAAATCTGTGCAAGTGCCCAAGGGAAACAGAACTACCTGTTCCTTGTTGCAGGAGTTAGCAGAACTTAGATCCAGTTTTGTAGGTGTACAAAATGCTCCACTGGTCTCAAGCTGGTGTCTCCATGTTGTTTCCTCTCACATGTTCTCACCTCCTTCTCTTTTCTGACTAGAAGAAAAACTGTGTGCCCTTTGTTTTGATTTCCTTCCTAAATATATTATCACAGAGGCATTACCAGCCTCTCTAATTGGCCCAGTTTTGGCCAGCAGCATGTCCATCTTCAGAGCCATCAGGGATTGGCTCTGCTGGACATGGTGGAAGCTTCCAGCAGCTTCTCACAGAAGCCACCTCTGTGGCCCCCTCACTGCCAAATCTAGGCTGTGGCAAACCAATACAGCATCCTGTATCTGTGATGGCTACTGAAGGAGCAAGGGGCAGACAAGCAGCAAAACTGCAGGTGGTGTTCCTTAGCCAAAGCCCAATGGAGCAAAGGGCAGGGTCTAGCCAAGAACCACTGGGCACAGTTTTTCACTCTGCAAAGTCCTAAGGCAGAGTGTCCTCTCTGTCCAGGACAGAGAGGACACCAAATTGCACCATCTGAACCACGTGGTATCAGAGGTAGCAAGCAGAACAGCTTAGATGTGTCTAATCTCCTGAGCAGGACTTTTGGATATGTAAATCCACAGAGCTCCTTTGAACTCAATGAATGCTTATTGATATAAGCAGTAGACCCAACTCCTTTCTCTCTAGGAGAAGGCCCTGATTACCACTTTTCCCTCAAGGGACACTAGTTTTACAAATGTTTACATGCCTAAGTTATTGTGACAGAGGTTTTGTAAACTGTGAACAAAAGCTGATTTACTCAATCGCCATGCCCCTATTGACCTCATTGAAATATCCTCCTGGTGAAAATCAATTTTTCATTTTTAAACCAGAATGCTTAACTATCATCCACATTGATTTAAACCTATCTCAAACTGCAGTGGTGTTACACTCAGAAAAAATATGAGGCAGAAGTTATCCCTTCTGCAGTAAGCATTCTCACACTGTGCAAGCATTTCTGACTGGGCAGGTTTTCCCATTGAAGGACTTTTCCTCAGAAAGGTAAACCAAATATTTGCTGGATAGCATATGGATTATCCTAGGGGATGTTTAGCTTCAAAATGATGCCTTGCCATCTCTCTTGGCTAGTAATTACAGTTATGGTAAGATGTTAGTGTAGTTCCCCCCCTTTTCTTTTTTCCATCTGACATTATGCGTAGGGCTTAGGGATGTGTGTGGATGAGATTTCTGGGCAGTCACAAGTCTCCAGGGAGGAAGCAGTGAACTCCTGTGAGCTGAAGCAAGCAAGTCCTCCTTCACCCCTGGAGCTCACCTGACTCAGAGCACTGAACCAGCAGCAGGGAGCTGCCTCTGCCCTGTCAGCTCCTGCCTGCACAGGCTGCACTCACTGGATGTGGTCTGAGTACACTCTCAAGCTCTCTGCAAGCAGCAGGGCACAGAGACCACTTTCCAGTGAACCTAGTTCAAAAGGAGTTGTCTTTAACACCTAGTTGAGTTTTTTATTTGAAGCTATTTGTTATGTTTTTTAATGATACACCAAATGCTCCAGCATCCATACTTTCTACCACATTAAGCAGGAAGTCACTGTGCTGAAACATAGTAAAGTAGTGAGAAAGAAATATACAAATTTCCATTTCAGGGCAAAAAAATTAAAAAATTAAAAATCTGTACTGGCATGAATTTCCTTCTTTCATTTAAGGATTTTACATGGTTGGTTACTATCTTACCGACTGCATGTGTTCACATCAAATAGGAAAAAAAATCTCCACCCGAATCTAAAAGGGAAGATTCCTCTGTCCCTTACTAATGGGATGAATATGTAAAATCCACATGGACCAAGTCAGACCACTGCATTCCCACATACCTGCAGCTTTATTGGCTTGTCAGCTGCAAGCCAGGCAAAGGCTCTCAACCAAGGAGCCTGCTGATAAGTGCCTTGGAGATATTACAAGTGAAAATGAAAAAATCTTGTCTTTATTCATTTCTAGTTAAATATGCAATATCCTATCTATCGCAGGTAGCAGGGGAAGAACGACTGGCTCCCCAGGATAAAAACTTCTTCCATATTAGTAAGTATCCAGGAAAGGAAGTGTTTTCTCAGTAAATTACACAGCTATCTGTTGCTACAGAAAGGCTGGCTGCTTGTCTAAATACAAGGATATTAAAAGCAGGGATCACAGTGTAAAATGTGTATGAGAAAAAAGGGAACATAGCTGAGGGAGGAGTATATCTGTCATCACATAAAAATACTGGAAAATAAAAGCAATTAAGTTGGCAAAGCTGCTGCCTTGGTTTTACCACTTTGGAGCTGTCATCAGTCAAAAGTCAATTGAAGGAAAATGACAGTAATTTTTCAACTCAAGATTCCCTGAATTTGCTTATTCTGGCCTTGGGAAGAGAACATTCCCACCAAGTTCATGTAACAACAGTAGTGTTGGGTATTCCCAGCTCTGAAAAAAACAATGGCTGATTGACGTAACCCTTAAGAATGAATGAGGCAATCAGGAGAGCTGCTCTTTGCCAGAAAACAGCATCTTTTGTTCACCCTCCAAAACCTAGAACAGAAGTGCCAGTTCATGAGAATCCCCTCTTTTGCCAGTTCTTTGCCTTACTGCATCAGCATCTCCTTCACCTCCCCCACTGGAAGTGGAAAATCAATTTTTAACACACACTTATTAAATCACCATTAAAAACTACTGCTGAACTACTATTTGAGGCATCTTTTCCATAGTTTTCTTTCAAAACGAACCCAACAAAACAAACAAACCTCAAAAGTCAAATTTAACAGCTAACCAAAATAACACAGAAGAATCTAAGGATCTTTGACCCATTTCAGTCTGAGGGAATTAACCAACACTTTTACTGACTCCCTATCCTCTAATTTTGTGTAGTTGAAGACCCAGCCATGAAATAAAAGGATTAATAGAAGCTGGTGTTAACAGACTTACTAGCCACTGTGGGCAAAGAAATATTAGCAGTCCCCCAAAGAAACTGCTGTTATCACTCAGCCATGTACTTAGAGTGAGGTGTTTCAGAATTGCTGCAAAACCATTTGGACTGCCAGATAATTTTTTTAAGCAAAACTGTGTTTTCTCTTAATTCCTATGAGACCTTCATGTGCCTGTATTTAAGAATCCATTAACAGTACAAACGAAATAGGAAAATAAGTATTTTGACAGTAAGAAAATGTTGTGAAAGACATATTCTCCATACAGTCAGCAGAAAATCTCAAAGTGAACAGAAACCTTATTCTGCAACCCACTGATGTCCCTGTCTCCATTGCAGGTCCTCACATTTTTCTGCATGGAGCTTTTCCTGGATTTCCAGCTGCACCAGACCAATGGCTCTCATGAGACCCAGCACAGGCCAGCTCTGATTTATTACAATACAACCAAACCCTCATTAATAAAGCCAGTAAAAAGGAATACACTGTGCAGTCTTCAAGTATCCAGCTCTTCAAGGCAATTCTGGTTTTAGGAGATTAATATGCAATCTGCTTTTTTTTTTTTTTTTTGGGAATCAATATTTACTTAAGAACAACAATAGCATTTCCAAGGCCTTTTAAGTTTATCATACCAATGTGATACTAATCTCTCTTAATGAAAACAAATTATTTCTACAAAGGATTAGTCTTTTGGGCATGATTCTGATTCTGTTTGCACTGCTTTATTCTAGCAGCTGCAGATAATGGGGTCTCTACTGATTTACACCCACGATCAGGATAAGCTTCTTTCAATTCACAGCAAGCACAGTGCATGTGGTGTTGCTGGAGCCCAAGTGATTTGGAATGCAGCTGAGAGTACTCTCAGAGTCTTCCACTTTTTTTTGAACTTTTATATCATGCTGCTTCTGCTCACATAAGACAGAAAATGAAAGCACAGTGTACTTGTGTAGCGTAACTAAGCAACAAGGCACAGCAGGGAGACCCAGTTATCTGGTGCTAATCATACCCCAGGGATGTGAAGCTCATGAATTAAGGGCCATTTTAACATTTATCATATTTCTCTTAATTTAAAGGTAAAAATAAATTTCTATAAGCTGCTTTGATCCCTGGAAAATGTCTCCTGACATTAAATCCACTCTGTCTGGCTCTCAGAGATTACTATACCACACACTTGCCACTCAAAACACTCAGTCCAGAGCACTAGGTGGTCCTCATCACTAACCCATTTCAAACATCCTAGTCCAGAGTCACCTCCTCCCAGACCTGGTCTCTGTACATCACTCCTGCAAGTCCACGAGTCCTGGGCCAGCCAGAGGGCAGCCACAGAGCTCCTGGTGCTGGGGTGTAGGGACTGATGGAAGGCTGCCTTTGTGCCTGCAAGGATTCCAAGTTTAAATGTCTCCAAGCAGTAAATTAAATTAATTAAAATGCCAATATGTAATTTATGACAGTCTGCTAAAAAGCTGCATTTCAACTCTGTTGGAGAGGGGACAGCATGTCTCTCCACCACCAAAGCACAGCAAACAGAAATATACACAAGAGAGTGCAAATGTAACCTGGACTCCTTTTGGCTTAGTTCAAATAGTGCCATCTTATCTTCTTATTACAAATGCTGGGACCACAGGACCTCAGGGAAATGATGGCCCCACTCAGTTCAAGGGCAGCATCAACAGACTAGTGTCACACACACACTGGCTGCAGGTGACAGCATCAAGCCTGAAACACTCAATCAGTGCCATTATGCAGAACTCATACTAAGCCATTCGGTGGGCAAACATAACTTCTGAAATCTATTTCAGATTTTACTTTATCCTGCCTCAGTGGGGCTAAATGGGCTAGTTAACACCTGTGTTCACCTACTGGAGTGTTTCATGTATTTTGGTTTAGTCAGTCTGTTCTAGTCAGAGCAAGTCATCCCAGTAAGGTGGCATGAAAAAGCACAGAGAGAATGCCAGTGCTGTGTGTAAGATCAGTGATCAAGGTTCTTCAGTGGCTGGACACAAGCTGCAGCAGATGGCAGCTCTGTGGAATGGAAGTTTAATCTTTGAGCTCAGATATTAGAGACAGGACTGCCTACTGCTGGGCACAGGCCCACACATGCAGCCAAAAGGTTTGTTGCAAAAGCAATGCCAGAAGGCAATTATCACAATTAGGTCATCTTTTTGACCCATTTTAAATGGACTAATAGCAGGGGTTATTATCAGCTTGTATCTTGTTCCAGCAATGATCTAGATCCTCCTGCACACTAAGGATTCAGCACAAGCCGTGCAAGCACAGAGATAATTTTTGTCTAATTTGTTGTAGTGCTGAGCTAAGGAAGAGGAACAGGGGACTGCAGGTAAGGAACAAAGGCACAGTCCCAGGCCCAGGGGTGACCAAGGCTCACAAATCAATGGCAGAGCTCTCTGCAAGGGCTCTTTGTTTTCTTGACTGTATAAGTAATGGTAATATCAGCAGCTCATGGCTACTGCTTCATCTCCTTGCACAATTTCTTATGGCATGTGGAATAAGGCAAGGGAATATAGCAGTGCATAATTATCCTTCTCAATTCTAACACTGCCCTCCTGGGCAAGAGCTGAGTCCCTGTGTTGGGAGGCTGGCTTTTTCTCTAGCAGTAGATGCCCTGGAAGTGAAGAGTCCCAGGAGCAGAAAACTGAGCTCATTTGAACCAAGAGGGAAAATGAGCTGCTGCACTTAGAACCTGCTAAAAAAAAAAAAAAAAAAAAAAAAAAAAAAAGAGTAAAAGAATGCGTTTGAACTTTACCTAACACCAGGAGGAAATAAGGTTTCCACTTGGAGAATGACACAGGAAAACACACATTTCCCCGAGGAACTAGGAGAATGGATAGTGTTGCTCCTGCAGTGCCCCATGCAGAAGTAAACAGGAGAGGTTTTGTCAACACCATCTCTGCCCTCATCCTTGTGTCACTGCTTCCAGCTCTCTCCAGCACACCACAGCTCCTGCTCAACACCACAGGATGCTCCAAAATGGGTTAATGCTTTCTGGGCCTCAGGACAAAAAGTTCAGCTTCCTCCTCCCCCATTGCTGCACACAGGGCTTTTAGTGGGCCCCTTCTTTAGGCTGATAGTGCAATGGAACTTGCTAATGCATTGACTGCCATTAAATCAGGCTGAATAGAGGATCAGCCAGTAAATCAAGAGGAAGATCTTGTTAGTGCTTTGGTATGGTCTTTGGCTTTTTTAAATTATACAATTCCACTTCATGGATACACAAATTGCAGAGTGTGAATCATTAATATCCAATTTGAGGAAGCTACTGGAATGTAACTGCTGAGTAGGCAAATGAAAATATAAAGCTATCAGCAATATACTAATTTTGTAGTGCTCCACACAGAATGAGCAGCAGTAGTTTATAGATACAAAACTCCCTTGCCTAGAGGGCTAGCCTTCCTTTTGCCTAGATTAATTCCTAAGAAAAGCCTAATATTATTTGGCACTTTTCAGATTAAAGTAATTTGCTTATTTGGAAGACTGAAGACAGCTTCCTTGTAGTGGCAAGTGGAAAGACAGCCTGAGGAACTGAGGTACCAAATGCACCACTTTGCATTTCTCTTGAGAGCACTGTCACTTAAATGCCACTGTTCACTATCTCAGATACCATTCATGTTTTGCAAGGTAGAGAAAAGACATAACAGGATACACAGAAAAAAATCCTTCTCCTACTTTATGAGCCCTTGTTCCTGGATATTATTGCTCTTCTGCCAGTATAAGTGTAGCAGAGATTATTTTTTGGCTGAGATTTGATCCAATATGAACAGGTATCCCTGCATAGCCAGAGAACAATCAGAGATGCCAAAAGAAGCCTTGCTTTGATTACATTTCATGGATCTCTACAAGGGATAGGTCAGGCTATGTCTTACTGAACAAGAAAATTAAAGATTCTCCAAGGAAATATGAACTGAAATGCAATTGGGCCTTTTAATATCCTGGTGTTTGCTATCTGTTATTTGATGTCCTGAATTTTTATTTAAACCATGTTTGACGAACAGGGCTCGACAGGAGAAAAATTAGAAGTTAAAATGAACACAATCTCTCATAAAAGTCTCATCTGTATGTCTTCATCTACACTGATCTTATGTTGTGGTTCACAAACCTGAGGTTGTCATAAAAAAGCATCAAATGTGATAGTCAACCTTAAAAGAAACTTTTGCATAAAAAATTTTTCCTAACATTCTGGGAGGAATCATTATCCTGTTTTACTCCTCATCTAAAAACACTGCAGAAGGCAGCTGTTTCCTTCCAAATTTTTACCATGCTGCATTTCAAGGATATTTCAGGAGCACTTTTTGAGGATTTACAAGCATCTTCTAAATACAGATACTTTTCTCAGTCTCTCCAGAGTAGATGCACGGCTTTAACATCCCTCAGTTCACCTCAATATCTCACACAAATGAGCCTGATATTTTTGTGGTAAGGTTTCTTTGGGACACATTTTTTTCTTTCAGTACCTTTTGAAAAAGTTATTTTCTTATGTAAAAGGTGCCTGGAAAGTCTTACACAGTATTGCACAAGGTTTGGAGCCAGCCTCCCCACCTCTGAGCACAGCCCCACTCAGCTGACAACCTACTTTCTTCTAGCTTCTTGCTTCAGGAAAATGTAGCCCAGATAATTCTGAAATTAGTACTTGGGTGCTTCATACTTCACTGCAAAGTACCAGGTTCCTCAAGAGGGCTGCCACATGATGGTTTTCACTTGGGATGGGTACATTTTAGCAGAGCTGGGCAGCCATTCCAAAGACTGCTTTTCATGCAGTGTTACCATTAGCCATCACACAGTAAAATGATAAAGAATCCTGCTCTGGCACGTAAGAATTTCAGTTTGGAAAAGCCTCAGTAACAGCTACTTAGCAATGGTGTTAATGGCCCTGAAAATACATATCAATACTGAACTGTGGAGCTGGAAGCCCAACAGAAGTCAGCAATCCTGTATCATGAGATTAATTCCGCCTCTAAAAAGAACTGTACATTTTTCTTGCTTCATCTATTGTCTGTCTTTTATATTGGCTTAAAAAATAAGAAACCCACACGTTACTTTGAGGGAAAGTAAAGCTGTAAAGAAATAAGAAAGCCAGCAATTACCTTTTTGTGTGTGTGCATGAGATGGAATCTAACTTACAAAACGGTGCACGGGAGATGACCTTGTTTGTCTTATTCATTTCTCCAACTTTGTTTCACTTAAGGAGTATGAAAATCAAATTCTTTTTGCCTGATAACAAATAACCAACACCAGAAACCCTGTGAGGGTTGTGAGTGTCGGGGAAAATTGATAGTGGACTGAGTGAATTTCCCTAGTGAAACAGCACATCAATGACTCATTCAAATTGTCACCTGAGACCCCTAAAAGTCAGTCCAGTGTCAAACATTCTCACCCCCTCTCCTCAAGTAAGCTTGTTTATGGTTAGGTCCTCATTACCCTTCCATTAACTTCAGGCTGAGAGCCCACCAGACATAATCCAGTTAGTAACACTAGAGGTCCATCAATACCTCAGGCATCACCCTCATTTGGGCTTGTCCTTCTAGTTCAAGTTCTGTATTTTAAAAGGAAATTACACTGTTATGTCTTTTCATCACTATCACTAACATGAGCCAGATATGAGCAAAGTTATACATGAAAAAAAGAGCAAAAAAGTGTAGAAAAAAATAGTGTACTGCATTTGACCAAGAGATCTCAAATCAGCCCCCATGCAGACCAGACTGTTTGCAGATTTAAATCCTATTGCACTCCATGAAACCAGCTATGGATTTTAGCAGTATCCTTGTTAGTGGGCTTTAGAGGTTCAAATGAGATCTGTGTTTCCCAGAGCTGCCAGGATTTGAATCAGCAATGAACACAAACTCCAGTCTCAGAGATTCACATCTCATGGCAAATGAGAGGCAGAGTCTGTGCTCCAAACTGAGCCCTTGTGCATTCTTCAAGCCCAGTTTTACCTTCAGGAAGGCACTGAGAGACGTGGAAGCAGAGTGTGAGACCCAGGAGCTGTGTGAATTACACACACTGAGCTGTGTTTGGCTCATTCTGCAGCTGCTGAGCTGTGCTGGGAGGAAGCTCTGTGGCCAAGTCTCCATAGGGCACATCTCATTTTCCTTGGTGACTGTTCTCCACAGTTTGCCATACACAAGAGATCAGTTCCTGCCTCCCTGAGGCAGGACACAGATCTTGTCTCTGTGACCATGCCAGTAAAATGAGCTGCTTTCATTCCCAGATGACCATGCCCTTTCAATGACACAACCAGGGCCATCTTCATAAAAAGCAGCAGACCTTAGTCCAGTCAGGGGACAAAATTACAACATAAAACCTAAGCTTTCTTTTAGGAATAATCTGAATAATCTGTAATTGCTCAAATCCCCAGAAAAGCTCACCCTACTGCTTTCATTTCCTATTCACTCACTGTGCATGCCAGCTAGAGCCAAGAACACACACTCACTACTTAATCTAGTACTTGTGGTCTGAGAACAACAGCTACATTTTCCATCTACCTATTTATGTAGTCAAGCAGCTTTTTGATCTTTCTCAGTTATTCCTCTGCACTAGGAACTCAGGGACACTTTTGGTTGTGCTCCCAGCCCAAAGGAACCATCTAGATTATGGAAAGGCATTAGCATGCTTTGAAATTCAGACTCCTGGGGTCATACATCAACCACAATACTGCTTTTCAGTCTTCTGCCACAATGACTTTATCATACTCTTTTGACACACTGACAGAATAGATACTTGCCAGAGTATTGGCACTGGAGATGGATACAACCTCCCATGTAAATTGTGGGGAGGACAAGGAGGCTTTGTAGGTGGATGCAGGCTTCAAAGTATGTCAAGCACTGTTGGACCAATGCACCTGCTGGTGTACTGGGGAGGGCCTAAAATCAGCTTCATCCCCCTTCTGCTGTTGTAGCATTTTAAGATAGATCCTTCTGATGAGCTCTGAGGGTAATGCTACAGAGCCCTGCAAACTAATATTCTGTGCTATTTCTGCAGTCCTTGTAATAAATGATGAATTATCAGTTAGCCCAGGAAGAGCCATTTCAATGGCAATCTCATATACAGCTGCTGAATCCTAAGCCCAGTATTACCCTTCCTTTCACCTGTAAAAGCAGATGCAAGTAACACAGTGGAAGGCTGCTAGTAAGCCTCAGATATCTTCATCTTGGTTATTGTGAGATCCCAGGGCTGCACCCCAAGAAGAGCATAATGCAAGACATGTGTACTGTACACATGCACAGCATCTAATTATAGTAGCACTTCTCTTGTTAATACTTTCTGACCCTGTAGGTTATTTTCCCCAGGATTCTGCTTACAAATTCCCTTCCTCCTTGCCACTGTCCTCTTTCGCTGACAAGGGCTGAGAAAAGCTCCTGCTGTGTTCAGAATGCTAATAATTGCCTGAGTTATCAATCAAAACAGATGGAGGCAAAAGTAATCAGCATCATCAGAATATCTCTATGATACAGCAAGGAGGCATTCTGAACTCTGCCCGAATGAATGGGCCAAGCTAAGAGCTAGCTGGTGCCTGAGAATTACACTAATGTGATGTGGCATTTGCTTAAAGCCAAGTCCTTCTGTTAATGAGTTTCTGAGTTCTCACAGCAAAGTCACAGCTATTGTTCAAGGTTCAGAAAATCTGCAGTTGGCAGGTCAGAATAATAGCAAATGTGAAAAGAAACAACAGTGAAATGCCAGGGAAAAGGAAATCAGAGGAAGTGAAGTATAACTTCCTCGGGGTTTTGAATTCAAAAGACCACAGGAGTGTGTCTCTGCAGACATATCTCAAGCAAGCTGACTCAGTCTTCTGGACCAACACTTCACTTCAAAGATGTCATCTGTCCCCATGCCTTAGTGCTTAGCTGGATCAGGCAGCACTTTGTAGCAATTCTTTTCTGTATGCAGCAAGGGGAGACTCACGCCCTCCAACATTAGTCATTTACCCAAGCCATGTTGTAACAGGAGCCATCAGTCGTTTAGAGAGCATCACCTCAATTTGGGCACTGCAAAGATCTTCAGGAGTCAGACTTTCAAGGAATCAAACAAATGAAAACGTTTATTTGCCTATTCATTGACTTCCTTAAACATTGTGTTTTGTTGTCTCAGATCACACACGTTACACTGTACTAATCTCTTTCTAATGTAGCAATTTCTCTGTCTGGTTCAAGGCATAGTTGCATTCATGTTAACGGATTTAAAAAAAAACCAGAACAGTTAATTCAGGTCTGTGTTAGCATAGTTGATTCAGTAGAAGTGGCTGTCAAAAACACATCATTCCCAGGCTGGCTGTAAAAAACTTCAGCAATCCCTGAGCTCCCCTGCTGGCTCTTCCCAGTGTCCACACTGGCCACAGCTGACTGGGTCACTGTCCCACAACCTGCAGAGCCTCTCAGGCTTCAACCCCAGGTCTCCTGTGTCAGGAATGGGGAGGGGAGAGCAGAAATAGTCCTTGCTGATCTCAGTCCACCTGTTGCTATCACCAACTGCTACCTCAGTATCATTTGACAATAGTTTGACAGCTCTTTACTTGTTAAATGTGTAAAATGGATTTTAAAGCCATTTTTAGTATTCATATACACCTTCCCTCTCAACTTTAATTGAAGCATACAACTAAGGAAAGGATCCTTACACACTCTCTAGCATCTCCAGACAGCTAAGGACTTAGCTAGACACTGTCAAGATATCTGAAATCCTTTTCCATTCACATAACACCTATTACTGAGGACATTTTCTGTACTAATTTTAAACTTCTTTTCCCTCTTTGGATTAATTATATGCTTTGATTAGTCCAAGATCACTCCCTCTGATATAATGACACCATAGAGAGAGGAAAAAAAAATAAAAACCAAGAAAAGAGTAATTGAATGCGTGTGCACTTGCAAGTGTACAATACACACAAATAAAAGCAAAGAAACATTGCTGTGAGTAAACACAGAAGTTAGATATACATTCAGAGATAAATAGTGGAGAAATTTATACTGGATGTGTCCTGCTTTAGCCATGGCTTGTAACCATCAGGTTAATTTGCTTCATTTGTGGTTTCCAGTTCTCTGCTCTGACTGTTGGAAAGGGTCCAGCAGCCATGTCCCCCACCAAGCATTTTAGATTTAGCTGCCTTGCATTATATGACAGATGACTTCATTTTGCAAGGCAATGCTGAGAAAATGTCTTCATAGACCCTGAAACATCTTTAATACTAGGGCTTGCCTTCAGCCAAGTAAGTTAAGGTCCTTCTAATTATACATCTCTACATTTATTATTCTCCTCTCCTGTAATGAAATAAGGACTAGGAAAGAGCCTTTCACTTTTAAGGAAAACCTGGGTTTTATATTAGGTAGATTATTAATTCAATTAGTTATTCACACAGCACTTTCAAGGCAAAGATATAAGAACTCCAGGAGGTTTGAAATTATAAAGTGCAATATAAAGGTGAAACCAGTTGCATTCAGTTTAGCACTTGCCAAATACTTCTGTCAAACATAGGTGCCAGAGGCACCCATGCTGCCCAACTTGTCCCATCAAAATAAACACTGGCCCAAAGCCGTGGTAATGCACATCTTCATGGCAATCATTCCATTTGGGATTGGCTCACCTAAGGGAGGGTGCAACAGCTGCAAAGGGAATTGTGGCCCTGTGCTGTGTGTCCAAGGCTGTGCAGGAGAGGCCTGAAGAGCTCCCTGAATCCCCCTTGACAAAAAAATCCTGTTGTTGCTTTCAACATGCAGTGTCTTGGACAGTTCAGGGATTCGTCATTGTCACCAAGGGCTCTCATGGAAAACAAACAGAATGGTCCTTTTCTGAGCAAAGTTAACTGAACAAAGCAAAATACGAAAAAGCCAAATGAAAACTCCTTAAAACATTACAGTTCACATTTAAGACTAAACCATCAGAGTGGGATAGCAAAGAAGAATCATTTTGTGACTTAGTTTCTCAAGCTGTGCTTCAGACACTTATGCATTTTTATTACCCAAACCATTAATTTTAATATATCCAAATAGCTGCATAACTTTTAGATAATTTCAAGTCTAAACTACAAGTCTAATTAGATCTACAGCGTTTAAACTACAAGTCTCAGATTTTGACTATCAAGTACAATCTTCAAAGTGCTATTCTCATATCTCACTCAGTGGATAGCTTAAAAAAGAACTTGCAAGAGTTCTTTAGCTTCCAAGAGCTTCAAAATACTTGGGCAATGTCTGGACTAACAGGAAAAAGGCAAAATTTGTCAGACCAATGAGTCATTGTGAATAATTCCCCTAATTCTGCTGGAAGTGGAGTGGCAAAAAAACCCCCAAACTCTCAAGCAAGATGCAGAAAGCTTATGGACTGCCCAAATTGTGCTCTGATGTGTGACACTGTTTATGTGACAGTTCTCCTGGGCACTAAATGAATTTAGAAGTGGAAAAGAAAAAAGAAATGAGGTGACTTCTAACAAGTTTTGGAAGTTAAAAATAAATGAAGAAAAACAGCTCTCTTGTCTGTGTGTAAAAAATACCTACGTTACTTCAAAATTAACAATGCCAAAAGAGCTTAAAAAATAAAAATTTGTTCCTGTTAGATTTTGAATATGAGAAGAAACAATTCATGACATTCTTGATTCACATTCTGAAGTTTAAGAACATATGCATTCATCCTATTTTCCGTCATCTACTAATTGCCCAGCTAGGTTAGAAAACAGATCATGTTGAAGGAGGTGTGTTCATTGGAATGTTTTAAAGCAGAAGCTTGATTCACACAGATCTTCCCAGGCTGCGCTTCCAAGGAAGAGATGTTTTCCTGTTTGGACACTGAGTGTGAGTCCTGAGGTCACATGAAATGTGCCAGTAGTTGACATTCCAGGAGGGTTAAACAACTATTAACATTTATAGCTCAGCCTACAACAAAATACTAAGCACAGCATAACAATTAAGAGTTTAGGAAGTACAAAACACCATTAAACCAGAACAAGCATTAAGTTCCCAACTTTTCTGCTTTTATTTTTATGTTACTTTCCTTCAAAGTTGAAAACTGTGGTAGCTCTTTGAAGTCCAAACAGTCATTATTAAAAAAATTCTCTGCTCCCTTTTCTAATTGCTTTTTCTGTTCATGAAAAGTCAATTAAAAATCCCACAGATCGCATTTCCAGCATTTCCAGCTTATCTGGCCAGCTCAGGGAAACTGTTTGGATATTGTGTCACTCTCTTTTATTATTTGTCTGCCACTCATTGTTCAAAACAAAAAGTCAACCCAAAAATTCAAAGAAGCAACAACCATGGCTCAATCAATCTTCCTGTCCTTATCATTCCACCTCAGTTTTTATGTATCATTAAATCTTCCACACTTTTAACATGTAGGGTCACTATTACAGAGCAACTATATCACAAAAGTAATACTTCTGAAATAAAAGCATTACAACACATACTCCCTCTGAGTTTTTTTCCTAATGTAAAACTACAAATTTTGGAGCAGAACACAATATTCACCTCAATACTTTCTGATAGTCAAAACAGTATAATTATTTAAAGGTTTTGTGTAAAACACCAGCATCTCCATGTATAATTGATGGAAGAATTCAGACCTGGATGCTTATATAATTCTATCTTTTTTTTTTTTTTCTGGGAAATATGCAGTCTTGAAAAAAAACCACCCAAAAAACCACCCTAAACCAACTTGTAAAACCTTGCTTTTACACATAGAAAGAACTATTGATTTCATGACTGTTAATTGGTAAAGAAATGTTTTAAGAAGAGGTTAAAGCATTGCTAAAGAACATCTTTCTGATCAGGCTCTTCCTTCCAGGTGGTTGTGAGCACACAAAGAAAGCTCAAAGAAGCATTTTTCCACTTTGCTCCCCATTTTAATCAGAACCAACGTGATCCAGATAACAAAATTAAATCAGTCTCTGTCCAAAGGATTTAATGATCTGTCTCTATGGCTCTGTCTGCTATGAAACATTAAATAAACTTTAAAAAGCTTTAAGAGACAAGGCCTAATGAAACAGTTCTTCTGAACTGTTGAAAAAAATATATTAAACATCATCAGCTAACGTAATGAACATAATAGGTATTTTCAAAATGAAACTTACCAAATTTCTGATTTTAGCTTCTTCAAAATTTTACCAATTTCATTTGAAATAAAATAAACACCACAAAATTACAGAAAAAAGTATTATGTTTCAGGATGAATGAAGTTGGGAGGTTTTTTTCAATATGATATATTAGAACATTTTTCATGTGATTTTCATTTGAAAATAATGCATCTATTATTCAAAAAGACATACAGTAAATGTTCTCAGACTCCTGTAGCCTCAAGTGAACTTCAACACTCCCAGAGTACAAGTACATAAATAAAGAAAACATGACTGAAAAGAGAAGCCAGACAATTCCTTTCCTACCAAAGAAACCACCAAAGTTTAAAACATTTTTAAGACGCAGGAAGCAAAGAGGGACTATCTCTGCTTTCAGATGCAATTGAGTTGTAGTGGAAGAAGGGGAGACAAACTTCCCTTTACACACTTGAAATAATAAATTTCTTTAAAAAGGAGAGTTTGCTCATCATTTTCTATATTAAAAGTGATCTGTTTCAGGAGAAGACTAGGAGACAGCACGAGTACACACATACTACCTTCCACATCTTCCATAGCAGTGAAGCAACTCTACATTTTTTGGGAAAGACAGGTTCTGGTGGTTTGTGCTCTGTCCTGAAAAGAGCTTTTCCACAAGGGCCTCTCAGGATGAATATGCTACACAAAGCAAAGAGGAGGCTGAAGCTTCAGTGCTGGTGGTTTCAGTCCTGCAAAGGGGAGGAAGGTTTTGCTTCCCCCAGGACTCCCCAGGCTTCCCAGGGTGCTCTCTGACCAGCTCATTTTAGCACAGGTGAGTTCCTTTAATTAAAACAAGGACAACTAAAATGCCCACTTAGGTTATGGCCCAATTCCTCCACCACTGAGATCTGATGCCAGGGCTGGGCATCTGCTGCCTCTCAGCAGCTCTGCAGCGCTGGTGTCAAAACTGAGATGCTGGTGTGAAGAGGCAAGAATGTGATAATCAATGTGAATTACTGCTTAAAGCTTGTAATTTCTACTCCTGATCTTGCAGAGAAATTCATGACATTGGACTTCGCACATTGGACTTCACACCTTAAGGTGTTGCAGGGGGGGGCAGATTAACTTTCAGTAGGGGCTTCTGTACTGCACTGACAAGCTGCATTTGCAAGCCAGCCTATTCTGAGTTGTACATTTTATTACCTTCTTGTTGTTGTTGTTGTTGTACTCCCACAGACAATCTAGAAAGTAACAGGGGAATTTCCCTCCAGCCTCTGCTGTATTTGGGGCTCATGTGTGCTGGAGACATCAGCTGTTAGCTGAGGCCACCTAATTTTGTGCTGCATAATGACCTTAGAGCAAAGGGATGGGACCCACTCAGAATTCCTTGTAGTGCTCTTACAGATTTCATTTGCTTGTAAATTCAGGCAAGCAGTGGATGTGGTAGTTGCCAAAGTGCTCTGTGCCACAGTGGATCTGTGCTACAATAAACAGCAGAGGGGTCCATTTCTGCCTGCCCAGGCTCACTCAAAAGAGAGAAATCACGTGTGGGTTTGCCATTATCTCCCCCAGCTCTACCCCAAGTCATTAAACAAATGTGAATTTTATCCACAAAACACAGGTGTAGCAGTTTTGCAGTTTCTAAAAAAGCAGTTTTGCCGCCATGCCTTGGAACAGCCTCCCTTGCTTACAAGCATGCCAGGGTAAATAAGCCAGCTGTTTTGATTATGAGTTTTAGTTTCCTACAAAACCCAGTCTGCTGGGCTGGCCAAATCCACTCATCACTTATCTCTGATGGGCTTTTCCTTTCCTTCATGGCTTTTCCATGTGCAGTTACTTCCCCTAGGTTTGAAAGGTGTGGATTCACACAAAAAGGGCACTAATAATTAGTACAATGCTCTTACTCAGCTGCTAAAGGGCACTTTCACCTGTATTTTCACCAACATCTGTGACACCACCAACCCTTCCCTGCAGTCTGGAGAACAAAGGGGGAGTTTTCTGCTCCTCCCATGCCAAGGGATGGGCAGGAGAAGGCAGAGGTTTAGTCCCAATGTGCTACAGTCCCTCTCACACAGGGTGAGCAGCCCTGCAGCTCTGTGTTGCAAACAGGCTGCTGAGACCATGCAGAGCAGGCAGGTGGGTGGATGCCCACAGCTCCTGGAAAACAGGGACCCCTTTGTAGGGCAGCTAAATAAAAGCCCTCCAGCTGCCCTCACCTCCCTGTGTACATACACAGCACTGATGATGTGGTACAGCCACGTACAGCACGGGGCAGGCACAACTGGGGTGGGCTGGGGGATTGACACCTTCACAGGGTGGGATCTGCTCTCCTGCCCCTCTCCAAGCCGTGGGGCACTGCACAAAGTAGTCTGTTCTGGAAGCAGAGCCACTGCTCTGCTAAGAGATGCAGGGTCCCAGTTCCCACTAATCCCAGACCTCAGGGACAACTAAGAACTTCAGCAGCTGTCTCTGAGGGTGGTAGGATATTGCACATTGCTTTTCCTTGTCAGTTACCAAGATACAGGAGGAGCTGGAAGGCAGAAGTTTTTTCCTACCCATAGAATCATACGATTTTGCTTCCAATCTTGCTTCATTGCCCATGGATCAAGAGCCCTCACACTGATTTCTTAGGGATTTTTAGAAATCAGTCCTATTAGGGTCTTAGGAACACCAAATCCTATGTACTTCTGCTACACTAAGATCCTCAGAGAAGCAACTGTACTTGCTTGTGGTGGTTGCACCTTCAGCTTTCCCATTAGCAGAAGGAGACCAATTAGCAGACTTCTGTATTCTCCAAAATACATGGCTTTCATAGATCACAGCATTTTATTCTACTAGATACCAGAACTTCAACCTTCACATTTCAGCCAAGAGGACAAGCTTTATGAAGTCACAGTAAAGACAGTTGACAGCTATCCTTGTTACTGAAGTTGAGATTTGGAGAAAAGAGAGCTTTGTTTGTTACAAAATGGCACGCACAGAAGAACCACAATAGACCAGGAACCTTCTTGAAGACAGATGCAGAGATAGATAAGGATATATTAATATCAAAGAATCAAATAGATACTCTTAAGAAGTCAGTAAAGATGGCATCTGTCAGAGAAGAACTTGTGCTTTTGTGCTGAAGAGATGAGTAAAGAATTTTTAGGTCAGGAAAATGAGGAAGAAACGGCCATGAGTCCAACTAGGAGCTGCTATTATGGAAACAGTCTCTTCATGGGTCCCCAGGCAAGGTCCCCAGAACATCTGCTTTATGTCTCCTGAACTTAACAAACACATCACTGACACTGCCTTGCAGGCAGGAGCAGCTACAAGACCTAAAGCAAGGGGGTGGGAGAAGAGCAAAGAAGCAGCAAGAGTGAGATTGGTCCAGAAATGCTTCCCCAGTGGGAGGCTCTGAGCAGACAGCCCCGGGTGGTTTGTGCTGTCCTGGGAAAAGATCAGGTGGCTTTGGAGGGAGGCTGTGCAGTCACATCACTGCCTCATACTCTAGAGGATGAGCCAGCCCAGCCTTCCTGGAGGAGGAGGACTGCCTCTTTCTGCAGAGAGAATAAAAAAAATCCCTGGGCAATTTTCAAGTCTTAAGACTCTGACCCTGTCCTAGACACACTTGGAAAGTTCACAGTATCCAGGTATTTTTAAACCTTAGCTGTTCTATAGAAACAATGATCTGTCTCATGGGTGCAACAAACAACCATGGCTTGTGTGATACAACTCTTTTTTTCCAACAGAAGCTGGAGGACATAAATAATTTCAGCCAATGAACACATGCCAAGTTATATCTGATGTGGTGTTGGCACTAATCCGAACTGTTTTTTTAACTGGTGGCCTACAGGTGAAAATCTCTGCATTCCCCTATACTGAGCTATCCATTTGCTCAGATTCAATATTTTATGTTCCCCACGGTGTTGGTGTTCATGCAATATTCAATGGACGTGTACAGTGCTTTGCAGATCACAGCACATCACATATTTCTGCAGAAATAATGCAAACCGTGACCACATGAAAGATCTAATGCCATGCTTGTAATTTAACATGCATGCTTTTATTGCATGTTAAAATGAACCCTATGGAATTATAAAACAACATGCCTTAGTGCAGACAGGCTAAGCCAGAGTGCAGCAGCTCTGGTTTGCATGTAGTGTTTACATCTGAGTGTTGTGGAGTCACTGCACCCAAACTGGCAGGTTTTAATTTGCCATTTGGCTTAAATCTTACAAGAAAGGACCTGTAAGGGGGTACAACAACATCTACTGCTTGCTCAGAAGAAAGGGGTTAGCAGTGAGAGTTATGCTGTGGTTACATTTGTATCACAAACCAAGGCTGCGGTTCCCATTCAAATTAGAAGGAATTCAGCAAAAATCTCTCCAAAAGCAATTTTATGATGCTGTGATTATTCTTTCATGTTCTTATTCCCTTTGTGATTATGATCATCACTGGCTCCAGGCAGCTGAAAAAGGATTTGTTCAACATCATCTGTTGGAACTACTTTTGGAGGAAAGGCAAGACTTTGATTACCTTTTTTCATTTTATTGTACTGAAAAGCATGCTCTTCTATGAAAAGTTTAGATTTTTGCCCAAACCAATTTTTTTTTCCAGCCAGGCCTTTCAAACTTTTGCATCTGACCAAACCAAAGTAGCAGATTTATCCAATGAAATTAAAGTGCAAAAGTCTGTTAGTATGTGCAAAAACATCCCCTGCAAAATCCCACTTTTTTTTTCTGTAGAAACCAAAAAACCTTCATATACATCCTGGATATATCAAATTCCTTTCTATGGGGCACTGTGAAAGAAGATCCTACTGCTTTCCTTGTATCTATATTTGCGTTTGTTTTTGTATTTCCCTGTTTTTAATTAGCCATAAAAATTACATGTGTTTTTGTAACAAGAAGAATTTGATTTTGGCTTCCAGAAAGGACTATCATCAAGACTACCATTATGACTATGAAGTCCAAGGGGTAAGGAATGACAAGGACTAGAAGGGAAGAGATACAGCTCCTTTACTGTTCATCCCAGTAAATCCACTCTTCATGTTTTCCCCCAAAGCAACAGAGTAGCTGTAATTGAAATTATTTTTAATTTTTCACCTTAGTTCAGTTACAGCAAAAAGCTGTTCTCTGCTAAGTACTGACAGGAGCTTGCTTCAGTGAAATAGCAGGAGGCAGGAGAGCAACTAGGACAGAGTGAATTGCACTGCTTCTGTGATCTGAGGGGAGAAAACCCTTTCTTCCAGCAGGTTTTAACCCTCTATGGGGTAACATTTTACTTACTGTGCTCTGTGGAGAGAAAATGTGATGTAACATTAGTTTTCTGCCCTGCTTTATCTGTGGGCAGAAGATTTCAGATTCCTATTTTTCCACTGCAAAGCAGCAAACAAAAGAAAAAACAGTGAACATCCAAACCCTTGGAGTTAGTTAAAAAACTTGGTGGAAAAAAGAATCTAATCAAAATCTTCATCCCGAAAAATCCTAAGACTGCTGGAAAAAAACCTCACCAAACAAAACCCCACTGGCTTGACAGTGTCACAGAAAGGAATGCCCACAGCAGGTACGCTATAACAAACCCAGGGTTTAGAGAGCACAGGAACATTTACAGCACACTTAGTGAAAATGTGTACATTGCACTAGGCCACAGTATTTGCTGCTGCACATGACAGGGGACTAATCTACCTCTTGTAATAGCAAGGGCTAAACACAGAGGAAGATTTTGTCACCCAAAGCAACTGTAGTAGGTAATAACACAGCAGAAGTAAGAATGCTGATGCAAATCCTGACTGTAAAAACCTATTTGCAACAGAGAGTGAAGTACAGAAGAGCTAACAAGGCCATTAAGAGGATGTCATGCTAACCTTCTTCCAATCTTCTCACAAACCTTTCTCAGCCAGCTGTCTCAGCTGGCAAGCACAACCAGAATTTAGCTCCTGCTTTCGGTGTGCTGACATGAGATTTTGGTTTCCTGGAAATATCTTTCTGAGGATCTGTGAAGCAAGTAAGCACATAACCCCCCAGGACCTTCCCCTGCCCAGCCCTTCAAGCAGTCTGGGCAAGGTGATGGGGTGTGTGTGAGGAGTCAGACAGCAGCTCTGTCTATTACAGAATAAACACCCAGCAGCACCTGTATTGGGACTGGCAGCAGGGAGAACAAAACTGCCTCGACAGAGTTTAGGGGTGTGTCAGTTCCCTTCCACTGACAGTCAGTCCAGTGAGATAAACCTTTAATAACTTCTCAGAGAAGCTATGTCCTCAGACAGCAAGGACCCACAGAAGCATTCCCATAGGATAATGGCTATTTGATGAGTATTAGCAATGATTCCAGTTGATGCTAAATAAAACTTAGGCCTCTGAGGACAAACCATGGTCATACAATTGTGGAAAGTGAGATCTCATTCCCCTTGCAGTAAAGGATCGTGTAATTATTGCAAGCACAAATTAAAATTTAAATAATTGATAATATTATTACTAAAGAGCTATATATAGCAATGTCAAGAGGCCTAGAAAATCTGGCAGTAATTGAATTAAGCATGTCTAAGGAGCAGCACTAAGCAATTTTCCTACACACATACCCAAAACAAACAATGCCTGGCCCAGAGACATCCCTAGCACAGGAAATGGTGCAGGAGAGAACAGAATAATGAATAAGGAGTAAGGCCACGTGGCCTGAAGCTGTTCATCAGAAGGGCCACAAGCAGCTCGGCTGCATGAAGTGAAGGTAGTGATTCGTGCCATCCAAAGCAGTGGAACTGCTGAGGACTGTAATGAGAGCAAAGGACATTTCATAACATTCAGAGTGGAGTAGGAATTTCAGGTATGGTTTAAAATGAGCATAAGAGCACCCTGTCCACTACTGTAGGGCTTTAATATGTGAATAGTCAGGTAGTGCTGACAACAGGCCCACACAGCAACAAGGTAGCATTACTGACTAAATCTTTTGAAGGAAGGGAAAGCTTAGCAATGGCCAGAGAGAAATCATCAAAAGGATGTTGGCTTGATAAGTTTGGTAATGAGAGGTCAAACAGCAGCTGTCAAAGCAGAAAAATTCAACATGCCTCCTGTTGTTTCAAAACAGGAAATACTGCTGTGGCAGTACTGGCCAAAAGCTAAGAACACTCCCTGACCCTCAAAGCTCTCATGTCTCTCAGAACACTCCTCCCTTGTTCAGGAATTTCTTCCCCTGCTTTGTATCCAACAGCTTCTTTCCTGTTTTGTAACATCAAAAGTCTGACGCTGAAAGCTTTTTCCCTTGATGCAAGGCTCTTTCCCTGTATGGCATTCATAAGTGATTACATATGGAATGAAAGCTCTTGGGAGTGGGGAGAGGTACAAAAAAGTCTCTTACTGGTGATCATCTTGAACAATTTGCATGGGAACTTAGAGCAGTGCTGTTCAAACCCAAGCTCCTGTCACTGTTAAAAAGAATTACTATTTAATGAGCTTCTGTTTTCTTTAATGGTGTGAGATTAAGGCTGCTTGCCATCAGGTGAATACTAATAGATAATTTTTAAGCAAATGAGGCCCTCATTCCCTTAATTTTAATAAATGATGGAATAAAACATGCTTTCTTGTTTTCCACTTTGTTAAGCAGAACCTTCACTGCAGACTCCTTGCTTCAGCAATTGAAAGCATTTGGGCTTATTTTGTACCTTTCCCTTTAAGGTTTTATTTGGAGAAAAAAAATATGATAAAAATTGAAAAGAAACATTATGGCAAAACGATTAACTGCACAGAAAGCTCCTTCCAGTTTAAATATTCTACTGCAGTGTGTGAACTGAGGAAGAACAAGAGAAATCAGCCTTGCTCAAAGCAAATGTGAGGCTGACAGGTGAAGCTTGGTGGTGTGGCTTATGAGCAAGTTACTGTGAGAAAAGCTGGAGGGGAGATTTCCAGCACATTAGCTGAACCATGGGAACTGCCTGTGCTCATGCCTCCTCCAGAGGCAAATGTGCAGCTTGCCCCCAGGTGAAAATGGATCTTGCCATTTCCAACACACAGAGAGTCACTGGCTTGAAAGAGGCACCTGAAGGCAAATAATGAGGTAAATCAGCAGAAGCTTATGAGGGATTTCTCCCAAGGCCTGCTGATGGCAGAGGGTATGAATATACTTGTTTAGAAATCTAATATGTGAAATCTAATAATCTAATGATTATTCTGAAGCAGGAACTGGACTTTGAGCACTGGATGAGTCAGAAAGGATCCCTGAAAGCCACATAGGAATTACAGCTTAGGGAAGATGGAGTCAGGATGCAAAGGGGAATAGAACATACTCAGCTGATGGATTGGACAAAAAGCTTTGCAGCAGCGGTTTGGGGAATAATATATTTGTTGAGAACAAAGAAAATAGTGTTGTAGCAAACAAAAATACAAAGAGAAGGGCAGAACTTGGAAGAGAGCATGTCAGTTGTTAGGATGCACACAGCAGGCCATCTCTTTAAGATCCTACACAATAAATATTTGCATGTTCTACAAGTATCCAATGTCAAATTATGTCTAATTGAAGTTTAAATAAATGGCAGGACACTGGTATTTTTCACAGTAAAAGAGAGTACTAAGGAAGGCTTAATAGAGGACAATTGAGAATTCTCTGTTAGCCATCATCAGCTAGAGTTGCTGAAGAAGACACACAAGAGTGGCTGGTAGATTTTGACTTGGACTGATTGAATCATATATATCACAATGGTCAGCCTCAATCATCTGCACAGGTACTGTAACTGAAGTTATATTTGTAGAGGAGAAAAAGAGGCAATGAAAGCCAGAACCTGCTGAAAACTCTGTGGAAGTTTGGATGGGTTAACCAGTACTTCCCTATTGTGCAATACCCTAAGCACAACTGCAATCAGCTTTTTACCACCCTAAGCCTAAATGCCATCTTAGAAAGGAGAATTTGTACAACTGCAGCTAAATTAATTGGGCTGACAGAAAACATATGATGAGGTTTTTTCAATTTTGCATGTAATTTCAGTTCCCTTTAACTCATTTCTTCCTCATAGTTGTGTTATATAATTGCATTATTCCAAAGTCAAAATGTAATAATAATTTTTAATCAGTAAAAACACTCAGATGTTTTTTCAAATGCAAGTATTCCAGAAACAATTACATTTTGCTTTAAAAGCAGGAACATTCAGTGCTCTGCCTTATTATTGGTGCTCAGAGTACAACAATCATATACTATTCAGGATACTTACTGTCCACATAGGTGCTGGCAAATTGCTCTGAACATTTTCTAGTGTAATTATGGACAGATTGCATAAAGGTTGAGTCCAATAAATGGAACAGCGTTCTGACATGGTTTGTACTATTTATAAGAAATTATAAACAGCTTTAAATCCCCTCCATCTAATGGTGTAGAAAGTCTTTAGGCTATACCATGATTATCAACAGGTAGCTATGTTTTTCCTTTTATAATAAAGCTAAAAGGAACAATGAATGAATGAATAACTAGAGAACACTTACAATTATTGACAGTTTTAATTATACAGCACTGGTTGGTAACTTACAGCCTTTTTAATTACAGGTGTTGTTTTTCTTGTTTAATTCTTCCCTGTATTAGTTCTTTAATTTAGCTGACTGCTAAGCTGCATCTGCTGGCAGGCAAAAGAGGCTGTACAGAGTGGGAAATAGCAGGGGGAACGGACACACAGGTTCTCCATGGGACTGCAAGCTTAAAACTTAAAAATACCTCCAATATTCAGCAGCTTTCTCTCCAATTTGCAGATTACAGAAGCCAATAGATCCAACAGAGCTACAGGACATGGATTTAGCTAGTTGGTTTGAACTTGGCTTGTGTCCATATGCTTTCCTTCTCCTTCAATACTGCACAGGGACAGCCACCACCATTTAGAAGAATTATCACACTCAGCTCTAATGACCCACATTCTAATTTTCAGAGAGGAACCTATTGATTCAGTTGCTACTCCAGTGGAAGATGTAATAGAAGACCTGCATGGTTTTTCTAGTTGAGATTTTTTTGTGCACTTGGGATCCATTAGTATTTACTAATAAGACAAAGCCATGTAAGTACACAGGGTGTAGTTTCCCCTCAAATTCCATAGGTATTTTGATATGGAAGCCTGCCTGGGTGGTGGTCTGAATGTCTGGCTTAAGTTTTCAAACAAAAATACCCTTCCACTGAGATAATTTGACAGATCCTTGCCCTGTTCTCTTCAAGTTTAACTGGAGACTACAGTAGTTGCCATTATAAGCACAAAAAATTAGAAGTAGAATGGTCATTCAGTTTTGTGGTACCACAGATAACAATGAGAGGATCAGTTCAAGAGGAAGAAGCACAAAAGAGCATAACACTGCTCAGTGTACATCAGTGAACAAGTGCAGTGCAGTGAGACTCCAGCCTCATTTTTACTCACAGAGCCCTTCATATCCATACCCAGATCCACACAACCTGAGAGACTGAGACAAAGAGTTAATTTGACACTTGACTTTTTTTCCCCCTACAGTTCTGCATTTTGTCTGAAGGCTCAGAGCTTGTCCTACTAATTTTGCTCTATGTTTCAGAAATCCTTCACAATTTCTGCAAGCAAAACTTTACTAGAGCTTTTGAAGCTTCCCCTAATTTCCAGAGCTGATCGGGAGGGAAGCTGACCCTGCAGGTATTAACTGGCAATTTGGATTAAAATGCCTCATTTAAAGAAATTACTCCATGGATGAATGGTTACCTTGCAGGAAGACAAAAATAAACTGAAGGACCATTGAGCTGGCATATGTTTGTGACCTGCAATAGAAGATCCCTGGGAATAATTGCAAAAAAAAAAAAAGGAAAAATAAACCTCCTTTGCAAAAGCAGCAGGATGAACAACAGTAATATCTGTGATTTAATTCCAGGTTACATAGGGACCAGAGTCTTTCCTCCTTACTGGAGAGAGCTGTGAGAGCCTGTGCTCTCATTTTAAATTCACAGACTTCAGGAAGAAGGCTTTAGCCCATTTTTACATGACGATTAAAATTGAAGCAAAAAAAGGAATATTATTCAGATGGTTTGCTTTTCCTTATTCTAACACAGTTTCCCTTTTGCACTACAAAAGTGATGTACACAATGAGGGAGTGACAATAGCCAGACTATTTTTCAAGTTTACAACTTAAGCATACAAGGCACAAAAAATGGAAAAGGGAATGCTTCATTTCCATTTTGAAGGATGGTCATACAGGGACTAGGAGATTCAGTGATTTGTTCAGAAAGAGCCTGTGCTATAGAGCAGGAAAATATTCCAGAAATCTCACACTCATCTTCTCTCTCTTGATGATTAATAATACTATCCTGTTAAAAATTTAAAAATTGCTTTTCAAGGGCACCTGCTCAATATCCTGGCTTCCATCTATTTTTAACATGCATGTGAAAGGAAACAGTTTCAGCACTGAAATGAGGATGAAATCCTTCACCAAGAAGGGCTGGTGGAAAGTAATTACAGAGCTATCTTTTGTTAGGATTGTCAGATCCACACTTGCAGGGCTCATGGGTTGAGGAAAGCCCTATAATGTCATTTTGGATCTACCTCTTGCCTGCTCTGCTCCCCAGAAGCAGCTTCTAAGCAAGGTGGTTGCTCAGAGATCCTATTAATGGGGAAGGATATCTTGGTATGGCATAACCCATGGGTGTGCCATCAAAAAACTGTGCATGGTATAACTCTGCTGCCAAACATGTTACAGGGAGTTCTGCAACTTCTGCAACAAATGCTTCTCAAAGCAGTAACTTGGCTGTAGGCACATACCTCTCTGCTCTCATTAAAAAAAAAAAAACAACCAAAAAGGTACCTTGCTTTTAATACAAATCTCTTTTAAACTGCAATTTCCTGTACCTGTTGAAAAGGTACCTAGTAGTTCATTTGGAAGGTCCAATCAGGTGCAGAAAAAGGGAAAAAAAAATCCCAGGCTTCTCAACACAATTAATCCCTAGTGAATCTTCCTGATTAGCTTTCTTTTTGGCAGGTAATTAGGACCTTTAGCAAATTACTCATGTGCTCAGGTTATAAATGTCATTTATTTTATAAGCCCTTTTTCAAAACTGGCAAATAACTCTAAAGAGATGCCATGGAGAGGTTGGACGGTGAGGAGACAGTAGAATAGAAAAAGGCTGACAGCTTCTGAAGGGAAAGTGCAGGGAGTGTTACAGACTGGAAACCCAAGAGAAAGGAGGGAAAGACAGTGACCCAGGAAAAGAAAAACTGCAGAGCAAGAGAGGGATATAGTGGAGGCAACTGGAGAAGAGAAAAAACATCACATGAAAATGAAGTGAATCATAAGAAAACAAGGTTATTTCCAGTAGCTCTGCCCATGCTAACCATCAAAACAAAAGGGGTTGCTTCAAGCTCTATGACTTCACATTACTCTTTCCTGTAACCATCATGCCCATTTTAAACACAAGGCCCTATTTCCCTTTTCCCCACCCTCACCTTGACTTTTCCATCAAGTTTTTCATCCAAGTGATGCTTCTCCAGTTCAGGAGTGCTTTTTCACAACTGTCACAGAGGCCTCAGTCTCACAGCCTTTAAATCCTACTGGGAGACAAATTGCAGTAAGTGGGAGAGAAAGACCAGAGAGAACTCAAAGGCCCACGGGGTTTTTTTCCATCCATGTACATAATCTGTCTTTTTTTAATAATGCATTAATCCATTAAAAAGGGATTTAAGCAAAAGAAATGCCCTTGCTCTTTTTAAAGCAGTTTACACAACTGACTTTTTTTTTCTCTGACCATTTCATTGCTCCGTTTATGGTTCTTTTACCACCTATAAAACTCAAACTTTTTTAATAAAACACTTGAGTTCCAGAAAATAGGTTTTTATCTCCTTAATGAATAAAATGTCTCTAATCCACTTTACAAAACTCAAAATTAAACCTATAAATGTATTGTGGGTGTTTGATGATGCTTGTCTGCTTTATTAGTCATGTAATACAGTACTGCAATGTTTTTTCACCTTGGATTTTGAAGTAGTCTCCTTGGACCTTAACTGCTTGCTGATGGGTTTGGGATTGCAGTGCTTCTCCCCCTCCTTGCTGCCTGCCAGGCCTCCACCAAGCTGCAAGCTTTGGCAGATGGTTTGAGACCAATGTTTTCAGAAGGGAGGTATCGTCAAGGCTGGGGGTGTGTCTCACTGAGCGTTGCTGCTGTTGTGTGTACCCAACAGCATCACAGAATATTCTGAGCTGGAAGGGATCACAAGGATCATGGAGTCCAATTCTTAAATACCACAAATTTACAGATCCTGGAAGATCTCAAACCAGGTGTGTCCTGAGCTGCAGCTCAGTGCGTACAGCCAGCTTTGCACTCCACCAGCCCTTGGGCTTATCTGTGCTAAGCCATGTCACAGAACATATGCCATAAAATCTAAGCCAATGCTGGCTGCCTGAAGTCCCTGAGGGCTCACCCAGCCGCCACTCTGGTGTCCCAAGCTTGACTCCTGGTGGTGGCAGTGAGGAACTTGCTGGGGGATTTCTGCACTTCCCACGGGCTCCTAAACCTTTCTGCAGGACAAACCAACACATTCCTCTTAACAGGCAGCAGCTTGGGTGACTGGCATCACTGTGTGTGATGTTTCTTGCATGTTTAATTTTAATTTTTCCACTCTGTAAGTCAGACTCGCTATTTTGAAATATTTTTCTTGGAAAAAAATAAATAGCAGAAAATCACGATCTCTTATTTATGTTGGAAAGATAGACTGGATGGATCCCCACCAACCTTACATATTTTGTTTATTTTTCCCTCAGAAAACAGATGAAAGATGTGCTACAAAAAGGAAAGACTAGCAATATTCTGTGCCAAAGCCATCTACCTGTGCCTTTGGGGAAGGTTGTATTTCAGCAGTTTTGCAGTGTGCTCCAAGTGCTCTGCACATGCCCACCCCTCGCCTGCTGGGCAGCCAGCCCCCAGCTTGCTCCAAAACTGACCTCTGGGGGATTGCTCATCTCATGTCCCACTCAGTGAGAAAAAACCCCTGTGTACTGCTGGAGCCAGGACCTCAGTAACAGGGCTCCATTATCACTGGAGTGTTTTGAAAGCCACCCTGAATCCTTAAAGAAATGTTGAGTCCTCTCTTGAGGTCAGAAAGAATACACAGCAAGTACCACCAAATGAATTATTAATTGCTTAGGTAAAATAATGAGGCCAATTCCATCCTGAACGCTACCAGGACCCCTCAAGATTCTTCATAAAATACTGGTAAGATGAACATCTGATTTTGGAGACTTAATATATTTGCAGAGTCAACCAAAGTGAAATTTAACTGTAAAAATATTGTTTCAATAAGAATTCCATGCTGTGAGATGCAAAAATTACTATTTATTTTACTGCCTACATGGAAGAGGTGCTTCTGTGATACCAAACAAACAGAAGCAACATTTTGGTCAATGAGGAAACTGCCAGGAAAACGTCAACTAAGCAAAATGGAGAAAGACGTTTATTTTGCCAGTGCCTGTAAAACAAGCCAGGCAGTGAGGTATTCTTAAGTTTAGTTTTAGTCTTACCATGCTTTTCATCAAACTGCCAGAGAAATCCTGAGGTTTTCTTCTCCCTGTTTGATTTACTCCCCTCTGCAGAATCACTGTGTAAACCTCCAGTTTTAGCTGCCTTGGAGACAAAGTCACAGGGCTGAGAAATGGTATATTGCCTCGGCAAGGCAGTGCATCATGAAAGCAAACGTGTCTAATACCCTGCTGAGGTTGTGATTGCAGGTTACAAATGTGCAGTGATCCTGGCCCAAAGTTTACTGGCAGATGCTGCCCACAGGGAGCTCTCCCATATTTCCCTAGAGCTGATCCACAGCTTCAGCAGTGCAATAGTATCCATGCACACAGAAACAGAAGACCAGGATCCTTCTCTCATTCACTTCCTCCCAAATTAAAACTCCCTCAATTTCCTGCACACTAAACTAAACTAAACTAAACTAAACTAAACTAAACTGAAGGTGTAGTATATTTTTCATGTTTGCTGACAACAATTCCCACTTTCAGAAAACCAAAGATGAAAGGACAGTTCTGAGTGTGACAGCTGGTTGTACCCAGGCCATCCACATGCTCTTCCTACCATTTTTAGGCCTTCCTTGCTGGGTGTGAGCTTGACAAAGTTCCCTCAGCTTAAGGCTGAAACCTGGTAAATGCTATACAACCATAGAAATTATTTTATTTGTTCCAGAAAAGAAGCAAGCACATATTCAGCAAATTGGTGATAATTCTGTCTTGTGGAGTCATAGAAAGCTTCAGGATCCTCTGTGCTGGCTACCTGCACATAACAGTTGCAAAGAAAAGTCAGATCTTTCGGCTGGTGATAAAATTCAACTCAGTTAAAGAATGACCCCAGGCAGCAGCAGTGCCTTCTGCAGGTCATCATCAGAGAGTTACTCTATTTTCAGGTACATCTCAGTCACTCTTTGCTGATTGTGGAGAATTATTTGCATGTTCTTCAGTGTACCTATAGCAATTATTACCAGCTGCTTAGGGAGGTCACAAAGGATCTTCCCTCCACCTGTGAGCTGCCTTAGAGCAGACCAATATTCCAAGATGACACACTGGACACTTGGTCTGACTGCTGTATCCTATGGAAATGACAGATTGCTAATCTGGGAAAAGGAAAATAACTTCTCACCTAATAAAAAGAATCGTTTTTTTTTTTTCCTTTGTAGCATGAGCTCACTGTTGATAACTTTTATTTTGCAAGAATTCTGTGTCTCTGGCCCCCACTGACATCTCCTATGCACGGGCACTGAGGCAATTACTGAAACACGTTAAGTATTAACATAAACTAAGTATCACATAGTAAAGATTTTCAGAAAACCATCAGTGTTTTCTCAGAGGTTTAGGAAGAAGAACTGCCACCTTACCAGTAGGGAACTTTCAAAGCCATACAGATATTCCTCACTCAAAAAAAATCTAATAAGACCTGGTGGGGTTTTTTTTCCTTCCAAAGAGAAGGTTTGTCAAGGCTACTTTCAGGACTCCCATCATTGTAAACCAACACTAAACTCCATGTGCTACAGGTGTTAGCACCCATCACCCAGAGAAGACTCTCTCACATGCCACATGGGTTTGTTCAACATTCAGTGAGACTGTTCTAGAAGTGTTCTGGCCATTTTGAACATATGGTTTTGCAACCTGCAATGAAAGCTCCTATACAACAGTCCATTTGAATAATCCTTAAACACTTACCTACATGTTTAAAAGTATAGCACAGAAAAAAAGGTACAATCTACAGTTAAATGGTACTTGTAAAGGATAAACACTTGGTTTATCACTCTTACAATGGGAGTGATAAACCAACTGTTATTGCTTGCTTCTTCTTACCAGTAAAAGAAATAACTTCTCTTCAAATTAGCTTGAGCACTTCTAATAAAACAGGTAACCAGAGGTGGATTAATCTGCTTTCACACTTGCCAAACACCCCACATATAAATCAGGAACCTCCCTTAATACGGCAAGGACACATGCAAATTTATAGTGACCTAATGTCACAGGATAATGATGATAGTAATAACAACAGCAAAAACAACAATAATAAATAATCTCCATCAATATTAAGATGAATTCTGTGTTTTTCACAAACATTTTCCTGATCTCGGTCCTCTATTCGTCAATGGAAATTTTGGCCAAATGGATTTGATTTGGTAATATTAGAAAAGCATTAATCATTGGGTTAATGAGGAACAGCTGAACTAATTGCAGGGTATATTTTTTAAGAATTAAAATTGTATACGTAATAACAAGCTGTAGCAACAAATATTTGTTTCAGACCAGATTGTGTAGATTTGGTAATTTACCTCCTTGCGAAATGTTTTTTTTTTATGGGTATTTGAGCTGGAGAGACTCAAGAAAGCATTCAAACTCCTATACTCATTCTGTTCCCCCAAACTCATATTTCGTATTTTGAATTAAACCCAAAACTGCCTCCTTGGTGTTGATGGGGTAAAAATTCACTTCAGTCTGTAAGATGCAGCAGCAATGCTGTGGAGAAAACAAAACAAACCCAAACCCACTCATTTGAACAGATGAGAAATGCAGCCTGACAGGGTTTCTGTAGTTTTATATGGGAAGAATTAAAAATAAGGGCATTTCTATAATAGTCACAGACGTTCCTGACCACTAGCTGAACAGAAAACACCAGGTAGCATTCAAGAAAGAGAGCAGTTTACCTACCACCCCCAATTCAGTTTAGAGCTACTGCATGGCAAGAGTTTCATTACCTCAGTTCATCACTGAAAGCACAGAAATTTCTCCCAGACATTACCACTGGGGAAGGCATTAAGCTTCCAACCATATTTTGGCACAATTTGTCATGAAAAATATCAAAGCTTTCCTTTGTAGAGTGGATATTTTATCATTGTGATTGGGCCCAGAATTCCTGGGAAGGAGGGGGAAGGGATTCTGCCCTTTTATTAGCTCCAGATCAGTCACTTGTGATGGTGACAGCCACACCACCACCAGAGCTGTGTCTGCTGCTGAAAAGAGCTATGACTCCTTTCCCTCCTCTTTCTCCCTCCCCAGAGATAATTTTCAGAGCAGGTAGTGATGTGAATAAGGTGAATGGACAGACATTTTATGGGTGATTTGTCATAGTTATGCCAAAGCAAGGAAACATCCATCTGCAGTTAAAGAAAGGTAAGAACTTTTGGAAGAAGCTCTAACACTTCTTTCCCCTATTTGCTGCATGCATTCTACCTTTCCAGAACAGGATTTAAAAAAACATAAATATTCTTGAATTATTTGAAAACTCCTTACCTCCAGGTAATAGATTTATTCCTACTAGTGATAAATTGGAAAAAAAAAAAAAAAAAAAAAAGGTTTTTGAAGCAAGGGCCACATCTTTGAAGGTAGCAAGCACAGCCATTAACATCACAAATTACTGTAAATTGAGTCCTAGCTGTAATTTTCATTTCATTTCATTCTTTCCTGATAGACAGTAGCTTGAATTTGATTACATTTGATGTGTACTAAAGCAGAGCTAAGAAAGACTAAATATGCAGCTCCCTGAAGAAAGCACACAACCATTAGGATAGGGAATGAGTTAATTGAGGTTGCAGGTATCCATCAGCTAAGAGCACACCAGGAAACAAGTCAGGATTTTTGTCTGTTCCTGATTGCACCATTGATTCTCTATATGACTTTTAAAAAGTCATTTCCAACACTGGTATTTGCTGACAACTTCTGTGTGTGCATACATGAAAAGCCACAAAGCTGGGACATCAGCAAATTAGTTTTCCATTATTGGAACTGGTAACTAACTTAGGAGATATGAAAATTGATTACATTAGAGGAAAAAATGTCAAGTTTTGCACATCACTGCCATTAGAGTGCAATCTTTTTCAGAACAGACCTTCTCAGAGATGCAGCTTGTTTGCTGTCTTTCAGAGTTCCAGTGTGTGGAAGAATAGTAATATCTTCTCTGTGAAGGAAAAGTAGGAGCAGCAGGTTACTGTGCCAGGTTCCTGCAGTCCTCAGTGGCTGGAACAAAGAAGTCTGTGGCTAAAACCTGCTGCCCACCTGCAGCTCTGACCTGACAGGTCAGACTTAACCAGCCCCAGGCAGCCAGGGGCCACCTGAGCATAAAACTGTCTTTGCAATTATCCAGGCATTTTAATATTGCAGGATTTTTATGGGATTGCTTGGAATATACCAAGCAGATTCATGTACATAAATAATTCTAAAACATTTCAGATGCCTTTTATTGTAAGAAATATCTGTTATTTCCAGCTGAAATTCACATCCTGCTCCAAATATCTTGTGCCTTACCTCTACAGAAGAAGCAGCAAAACTTCATATTGGTGGCCTTAACAACTGACCACGGTCTGCAAGATTTAGTCCTAAGCAACCCAGCAGAATGAATGCCCAAAACATCTGTTGTGATGTTTCTGCTGATCAGGCACCAGATCTTTTTCATGATACCCAGAAATCCCATTTAGATGACTCAACACAATAAAAAGAAGAATTTCTTTCATCCTTGCATGGAACTGAGTAAGAACCCATTTCAGACGGAGATATAATGGGATGTGAAAGAGGGGAAAAAGGAAGTGAGAGGAAACAGAGTAGCAAGTGGATGACCTTCCCAGTAACATGGCCCCATATCACGTCTTTAATTCTACTGTTCCACTTTTAGGATCTGGTTCAATGCTGCTCTCATTGGAAAACCCTGGCAGATTCTCTTTTGTGAGGAGAGAATCTATGTGCTACACAGAAAAGAAGTGGATGTGAGTAAAAACCCCAAAAAACCCCAATGATTCTGCATTTAAGCATTACCATGTTTAGTCACGGGCTGAAAATGTGAGCACAACCTGGATTTGATTTTTCTTTAATTCAAACCCCAGGCTTAGTTTTAGCCTGCACAGAGCAGCCTTGCCTGAATATAATTCCCCAGTATGTTTAACCTGGCAGAATGTTTTTGTTCACACTGCCGTGCCATACGCTGTTGAACACCTGCTACATCCCTCTCTTGAGGGTGACAACACTTCTGGGGTGGGTGAAGGGATTTCTCTAACCAGGGTAATCTCTAATCAGCTGTTCCTCTTTCAGAATGAAAGGTGAAATATAAATGTAAATGGTATTTCCGTGCCCATCTTTCACTTTCTTTTGCAACATGGGGAAAAGTGTTTTCTTACAATACATTTCATCTACAGAAAAAGCACTTTCTAAGACATCTTTTACCTTGCTGCTGACACATATTAGCATTTAAAGCAGAAAGCCCTCCATTATTATTTTTAAATTATGAAAACACCATTCCTTCTCAAACCTGTCACCTGCTATAGATCTTAATCAGTTTCAGTCCATTATAGAAATTCCTGCTTTGGCAAAACAGGATTTGGGAAGAATTTGTTACCCAGGGAAAAATTTTTTTCTTTTCAGTGGGATCCACAGCACTAAAAAAATTATGGTAGCATATGCCTTCTGATATATCTTATTGAATGCTAAATGTTAGAATCGTATAAACCCCAAATTCTGGATAATTTTCAGCTTCCCATTGAAGTTCTGCCTTGGAAACATTACTAGGGCAGGCTGCCAGATGAAAGAGTAGAAACACTCTCAGGAAAGACACGTTTTTTTTATGTCCCTTGCCTTTACAAAGTGGTTGCAGTCAAACGATGTGCGGCTGATGGTACTTAAACAAACAAAGAAGCAGATACTGGGGAGTTTTCTTTTTGTTCTAAATCATCTTCTCTCTCCTTCTCTGTCTAGCCACAAACATAGTTATGACAGATATACCTCTGAGATTCCCCTGACCTGTGGTCCCATTTGTGGATCGTATTTCCCCTTTTTAAATGCCTTGATCATTTAAAAACACCAGACAGAAAAGCCCCCTATAGAAAATCAAGTATTTGAAGAGATGCTGGTTGCTTTGCTGGAAGTTTCCTGTGAAGGCCGTGGGTTCTCTTCACCCAACTTCCCCACCCAGCTCAATCCCTTGCAATTGGCAAGATCCATTTTTTTCTGGCAAATTTGAAACCCCAACCAGACATTCTCAGGAGAGACAAGAGGTGGCATCTCTAAGACTACAATGAATATCTGAAATCCCAATGCCTGTCATCACGGCACAACATCAGTGGTAGGGCAGAAAACGAAACTACCATTCTTCATTGTTCCGTTGGCTGGCAGAGTAATCCTATATGAACCATCTAATTTCACCCAAGTCATCTTTCTTAGGCCATGAAGTGGGCCTAATAATTCCTGTATTTTCCAGCCCATTTTGAGAGTATTAGAAACAAAGATATTTATACTCACAAATAGACTTCTGCTAAGAATCAGGGTAGAAAGGATATGTCTATAAAGAGGCCCAAATTTGCTTATTTCCCTCTCACCAAAATTCTGGACCATGCTATGTTATTAGCAATCCAGTTCTATTTAATAATTAAGTGCTAAAACCCAAATAAAACAACCCAAATGAACAAAACAAAAAAGGAAAACACTAATGCAGGACAGAAGAATTGGTTCCATATTTCACATCCCCTTTATCCCCCAACTCCTTTGCTTGCCTTCTTGCAACACAGTAGAATTTGCTGCTTTTCTATAGGGCATTTTATGTATCTTTGATCTATCACTCTGGTATGAGTTTCACACATGTAAGGCTGAATGCACTTAAAATTCCTTACTTCTGACTTATGCCAGCACGACATTCGTAGTCTCCATTCGCCTCCTGTTAGAGGTTACAAAGATGTAGACAAATAGAGACATACTGCACTTTTCTACGCTGATAGCAAAATAGAAGCAAAACAATTTTGTTTATACACAGATTAAATGTCTCCTAAAGGATACCTTTACTCTGATGCTTCACTGTTCTTTTAGGAACTCTTTACTAACAGCCTGCATTGCCTCAATTGCTCGGTTGGGCTCTATTAAAAAATAAATACCTAGCTCCTGCAAAGTGTGGGTTTGTATTTAACAATAGTGGATTTTAATTATCTCTTCCCCTATTCCCCTTCATTTTACCTATCTTATTGTTTATCTTGATAAATTAACTGTTCTTTTCTCCGCTTACATATTATCTCTCCAGTTAATCATTATTATGCACTACTTTCGACTTGTACTAAAGCTACCTTTTTGACTTCCCCTGCTACTAATTACTTTTAAACTCTCTCCTGCTGAACATTTCTTCTCCAGTAGGATCCAGTTAAACAGGCCACGTAAGCAACCAGGTACTATAACTGAAATGAGGTTGCATTCTGTCCCTGAGAGAGACAAAACACCTTCCCAAATTTCTGGTTTGACCTTTAAAAGAAAGTTTGCTGGAAAGTAAAGGCATGGGCTATGAATTGCACACAAATTTATACAGGAGATGACTTGCCTCATCTGTACAATATGGCTTCCCAGTGTCTTTGGCAGCAGCCTGAAAATGCAAAACAGGAAGAGCATCTGGACATCTTTTTAGTATCATCAGTAAAAGCACTTCTCTGCAGATGGAGAGCTCAGGGGCTCAGTCTTGGCAGGGCTGGCCTCACTCAGCAAGTGAGAGTTACCTCATCCCACAGAAATGGATTTTACCTCCTGCAGTTGGGAAAAGGGTGACACTGAGTTGCTGCTGCTCTCAGCCATGCTCTTTCTCTGCCCAAAATCACCATGTGCCAGTCCATACCAAGTTCAAAGGAATGGAATGCCCTACTCCTCTCTCTTAAAGACAGCTTCTCTGTACTAACAGCAACATTTTCTACCAACAGATTGGTGAAGTGTGGCATTTTCTCCACTCAGCTCTTCTGAGATAAAAATCCCCAAAACATCAGTGACCTTGACCTCCTCATGGACTAATTTCTCCATGTGCATGGATATACATTACCACTAACTGCAGGTATGCCTACCTTATTTCTGTTGCTTCACTTGAAGTAAATTTCTATAAGTCTTTACTTCCCACCTGTATTTTGCTACAGTCCCTAGCAAACACACTGCACTCCTGAAAAATGTGAATGAGACCAGTAACCTTCCCACTGCTTGACCAAGCGTGTCTGCATAGCGTGTGTTCAGAATTAGTGCAAGGGTCCTTCTTTAGGAAAGCCAAAGGCAAGTGCATACTATATTCACTTTCCCAAGCTGATGATAATGATATTGTGCTCTTGGAATGAGGTTTGTTTGTACTTGAAACAAGCACTGTAGATTAACAATATAAACTTTGCCAGTTTGGAGAGGGACTATTGAAAACATGCAGAACATTACACCGTAGTTTCATGAGAGCTGATTTTCACATGTCTGGAAACAAGGCAGACAAAATTATCTGAGGTCACCTCACAGAGAAAAACAATTACCCCTCACGTTAGAGAGGGTTACTGCTTGAATCAGATTGACTCTACAGAGGGTAGAGCCACTTTCCAGTCAACTGAGCCCACAATGGCAAGAAGGGAGAAGCGAAAGTCAGGGAATGGCAAATGCTGTCCAAGCTGTGCAGCCACTCCAGATGCAGGTTTAAAGCATAGCCTACGGAAAATTACTGCAGACACATGCTCAACAGACTCCAGATACACAGGAAAAACTTTCCTAGCTCTGTCTAGTTGTGTGTATATATATATATATATATATATATACACCGACACACACAGTGTATGTACAGTATAAATACACAATAAATATATTGGAAGTGGATGTCCTGCAAGAGAAATCTGGTACCAACATTACATGAAATTTGTGAGAATATGTCCTAGTGCTCCAAATGACAACAGGGATTTGGTATTACTTGTGCCAGAGGTGCCTGCTATGAGCACCAGTAGAAGTTTCCCTGGATTCACTGCTCACACAGCTGCATATATTGTTAGTCTTGCCGCTGTACTGGGAGAGACACAAGCCAGTGAACTGATGTCACTCATGAGCTCTGCAGTCTCTATATTGCCCAAAACTGCTTATTTGCAAAAATACTGGAATATTGCCAGTTAGAGATCTGAGGTGATGCCTGGTCTGCAAGCTGTGGCACTGAGCTCTTCTGCTTGGTCACCTGCTGGTAAATAGGACTTTGGGTTCTGCAGTTGTTGAACACGCTGCTGTATCAGCAGTACTAAAGGCAGACAGTTTCCTGTACTGAATACATAAATAGTAATTAGATATATTACTTCAGAACAAAATATTAGTACATCACATGCTCCAGTTTTGCTTAGATGGATTCTGGGAGTACTGAGAAAGTACTGTGCAAAACATTTGTTTCCAGTTCAGTATCTGTACTATAGAACTGTATCACCTGTCATTTTCCATGAGAGATTCTGCATCATAAAAGCTTGAAACAAATATCTAAAATGACATTATCAAAGGAAGTGAAACTTCTTACTGATGCTCATCAATAGTGGTGACAAGAAAGTAGAGTGGAGAGATTTGTCTTTGCATGGACTTGAGAGCTAATCTAAGTTATAATGATTGATAGTCATCATCTGAGCACTGAGGAGCTGTGTTTGCAGAACTCTGTGGTATAAAGGGCCTCTCTATCCCTGATCTCCAATATGGATGAAGGTTACATGCTACAGGAGGAGAAGAGAGGCCTCACAATAGTTAACACATACTAGATTTTACCCCTGTTTCATCTATGTGCATTAACAGGCATGTATCTACACTTATTTCTTGCCACAGAACGATGGCCATGATTATCAGCTATCAGCCTTATAAGTATAATACAGGAACAGAAGAGCAGAAACTGAGTTTTACCAAATTCCTCTTTAGCAAACAGGAAATGACTTTGTTTTTTCCCTGGGCACAGCGACTATTGACTGAGACTGAAACCTGAGCTAGACAATTCCTCTCCTTGAAGAATCACATCAGCATAACTCCACATTTTTATCTCCTGCATCACAGTATTATACATTAGTAATTTGCCGAATCTTACACTTGTTTTTGAAAATGTTGCATTAGTAGTTAGTTTCAAGATGCCTTGCAGAGGGATATAAATAGATTGGGACATTCACTGACCAAGGACAACTGAGATGAAACTGAACAAGTCAAAATGCCAGATTCTGCATCTAGGATGGAGTAACTAAGTATAAATTGGGAGGAGTGGCTGGAGAGCAGCCATGTAGAAAGTGACCTCAAATTCAAATATCTTAGAGATCACTACTGTTTGATCAATCAGAAGAGACTCGGGTATGTGGGGATGTGAATTGGCTGAAGATCATCAAACTGACCTGAATGGGAGGAACTGATAACATGACAGCTTCCCTTGTTTGTCCTACAGCTCACTAGAGGCACAGAGAGACGATGACCAGGTACCATCAGTTGCACAATTATCAATACTATACCCCAGCTGCAGCAGAGTGAATCAAAGGTGCTTGCTTAGTGGACAAGATAAGAACTGTACTTTATGTCCTTAGCAGTCCCAAACGGTACTGCTCCTAAGGGTATTAGTGAAACACTTTATGATTCAGAATGAAATTTCCTTGTTAGAGACGTGATTTAAAGTGAATGACTTACTATTCCTAAATGCTTAAGCACTAAATCTCTTAAAGCCACTACTAACAGCAATTGTCTCTACAGCTCCAGGCACAGGGACAGAAATAGCCATCTCACAAAGGAGTGTCCCCTGCTCTGCATGACAGGCATCGAGCTTTTTGTCAGTGATCCTGAGGAATGAGGTGTGCTCTTTCCATTTGCTTCTAAGGGTACTTGTTGCCCCTGAGGAGCAGAGAAAGGGATGTGTGGGATGTTGTCTGTAAGACATAACAGTGTGCAAGGAGTATTATGCTGCTCTCCTTATGGGACCAAACAAAACACACAGCCTCTTTTCTCAAGGTTGTGCAGCAGTGTCAGCTCCAGATGACATTCTGGTCAGAGGGGACAGCACAGCCCCACACCTCCCTAAGGACTAAGCCAGGACTCTTCACAGAAACAGCAGGAGCAAGAAACTCTCTTACAGAAGCAGCATTTTGACAAGTGCTGTAGCATGGCACAAGGTCAGTCATCTGTGTTAGCATGTAAATCAAAGAGAATTTTTAATCATCTGCTCATATGTGCTGATGCCTGGGAAATTTAACAAAGACACAGAGCAGTACAATTAGCTGAGGAAAGAAAATAATGAGAGCTTAGTTGCATTTAAATGAGAGTTCAGTTGTATTTCAAGCCATACCCGTGGTGCAGGGCGCCGGGCTCCGTCTCCAGCTGTTGCGAGGCTTTGCTCCAGCAGGTGTCCCTGTGACACAGGACCTGATGTCGGCTCCTCGCAGACAAACACCCCATGGGTGTCTTGTGGCATTTTCCCCTGAGTCACCCAGCTGGAACACGGGTGAAGGCATTGCAGAGGAGCCGGGAGCAGAGTGTTATTCACCTTCTAAAGTCTACTTACAGTAATTGCCTCCAGGCTTGGAGCAACAAGGGCTCTTCACACTGCTTTCTCTACAGCAGAAGTGCAGCCTAATAATAATTAATTAACAAAAAAATCTTAAATCATCTGCCTGCAAAATATGTGCCATGAGAACATATTTAACTGGAATGATAGTGCCTGGGGAAGGCTTATGTCCAGTGGGGCACCCCACATGCCAGCTAGGACACAATTCCTATTCCCCTGTTTGGTAAGGAAAGCTGCTTGGAAAGGACCTGGCTGCTCTGGTCCAGGGAGCTGTTCCATGCAGGCCCTCTGCATCTCACCCAGCAGCAGACAAATTACAAAATCCTGAATCCATTGAATTCTCTCATCATCTCCAAGTGTATTCCATTTAAATCAGAAAAAACTGCAGTAGCTGAGTCCGTAATTTGTACACGTACCCCAGCCTCTTTCTTGTTTGGAGCAGCTGCCTCCTTTCTGGCTGGTCACTAAGTGTATTTCATCAGCACAGCAGCAGCAAATAGAGCTCATGGAGCTGGGCATATATCCATGGTCAGGCTGCAAACATCAGGACCAGGCAGGCTGGATGGCTCTTCTTGGCCTCTGTTTCCTGATCTGTTGATTTAGGAACAGCAAGCCCTGCCTTCCTGCAGGCTGGAAGGCTGGATTTGGGCACAGACAGTGCATAAAGCAGGCTGAGATGGATGCTGCCTCTGGAGCTGCTCGCTGCCAGCACTGATGAGATGCTGCCTCAGCAAGTACAAGCAATGGCATGGGAACCATAATGTGCCAAGTTCTGGCCGCAGCAAATTGGCTGTGAGTACCCCAAATACAGGGATCTAAAGAAATGGTAAGCAGTCTGTTCTTAATAGATGTGACATGCTTATTTCTTTAGCGTTCAGGAAGAAATCTCACAGATAGAGGAACAAACTGGGAGCAACAACAAAAACAACATGGGAAAAGGAACCAGGAATGTAAGGCTAAATGCAGATCAACCCATCCATACAAGCTCTTGGACCTCAGCTGCTGTTATACCCATATGCCTAATGGTGGTGATTTATGCCAACTGAAGTATTGGCCCATGGTACTGAAGAGTGCTAGGTAAACTAATGAAATGGAGATGTTTAACCTAGTATTTTTTTTTTTCAAATAAAGTAAAGAATTTAATCTAACCACAGCTGGATGTTCACTCAATTTTAACATTCAGATTTTATACAGACCATTGCTGAGAACCAGCTATACTCAAGGGACTCCCTTGCCCTGATTCCCCTTCCTCCTTTGGGTTGATAACACAAGGTTTAATTTATTTCTTTGGAAAGGACCATTTTAAGGTCCCAAGTTGCAGGATTCTGTGGTCACAGGGTGAGGGGTTCCTACGCTTGCCACTAGGCCTGGCGCCACATGACCCAATGAAACGAGAAAATTGTATTCTCACGAGTATTCTCTGTGAGCTCTGACAAGCACCCACAAGGCAAGTAAAAGGAAAGGTTTTGCTGTCTGTCTCAGGCACTTCACAGCCACTGGCAAATTGCAGCAATCATCAGCTCCTACTTTATTGGTATTCAGGACCTGTCACCATTCCCCCAGCCTCTAATGCAGGATACAATCTGCCATTTAGCCACCACAGTGGAGCATGTTTCTCAAGCCATTACAGTGAGCTCTCAAGGCAAAGGGAAAGTCGCCTCATGAATACTAACACAGCCCTGTCATATTGACCTGTCTGTGTTCCTGTAACCCAAGAAGAAAAAAACCCTTACCCTCCAGGCATCTATTCACCACGTCACGTTTTCTTTTTGAAAGCTTTTCAAGGTAAGACATCCAATTTACTGCCACTTCTCTCTCTGAAACCTGATAAGAACTGATAAAATTACCAGGCACAAAGGCTCCCATGAAATATTCCTATTTCTCAGCACACACAGGAGTTATGCAAGAACAAACAGTTCTCGGCGAAAGTGTCACATTGTGGGGGACATCACGATCGTTTGGGAAGCAATGAAAAAAGGAAAGCTGCATTTGATAAAACCACCATACCTCATGCAATAAAGGGCTCTACAGGAATCTGGTCAAAGGCACCTGCACCTGGATTCACAACGTTCTGTCAGTCTAAATTTAAGCAGATAGAGTATTTTTTCCTTCAAAGACATCAAAGCAATTGGCAAAGCACTAGCTGTCACAATAGTCCTGGGAAAAATGCATTATCTCCACCTTAACACAGTGAGAAACTCTGGTAATGAAAGGTTCAAGCTATCAAAGAGTGAGGGTGGAAGGCATAGAGCTGGTATCCTGAATCTATCCTTTTCTGCCTGCTAAAGTATTTTTTTTCTTTTTTAACTCATTTTTGAACAAAATAACTCCTTTCATGCCTGGGGACTCTGAAAAAGTCTGTTCTTAAGTGTGTCTACATTTGCTACTCAGAAGCTGGAAGCATCAAATGTTCTGCAAAACACAACATGAAAGGCAAGATTGTTCCCATGGTCAGTTGCAGTGGGCACAAATAACGGTTGCAGGGAGACATATTTTAGACAAAGTGTTGGATTTGAATTATTTTTTTACCCAAAGATTTAAGAAAAATTCTGGATGCTTTTATCAAGTTAGGCATCACATTCCAAGGGCTGTGATGCTGGAACCTGAGATATCTGCATTTCCTTCTCCCATGGTCCTCACAGCCCAGAGGTGGGACTCTGTTGTGAAACTGAGTCCAGGAGTGTAATTCCAAAGAAATTCCATTTTTCCTTTGACTGTTGGGGGTAGTTTGTGTCCCCAGAGCTCAGAATGCCTACAAAAGGTCAGAGGTGAGAATTGGCAGAACAGTGTAGGGCAGCTTTGGTTTAATTATAATGTCATACTCATAAACCATAATATATACTGGATTCTGAAGGCCTTTTTAGCACAGGGGATATTATTTATATGGTTTTGCTGATGAAGTTGCATGGAAAGCATGCCTGAAAATCGAATGCATTGGCATTGTTAATACAATTAATACTTTTGGTTTTCCCACAACTGGTCAGGATTTGATATTGGTTTTCCTGCAGATGTATAACTTACTTTATGCACACTGCTTTAAATCAGCTTGGTTAAGATAAAAGACAGGCTTTGAACTGAGCCAAACTTCATGTATGGCTCCTGGCAAAAAACCCCAAACTTCTGCTTGCTCTGGCTATGTACGCTGACCCAGGTTTGAACACTCCTGAGCCGTTTGGTCATCAGTAAAAGAAAAAGAGCAGCTATGAAATCTGAATAATTTCTTCAAAGTTTGGATATGGGACCCTTATTCAGATTCATCTCTAATTCCTGAATACTGCTTGATATATCCTTGCACTGAAATACACAGTAAACACTAAATTAATTTTGGAACTCATTAAAGTCTTTATAAAAAGCAATGAGAAAAGTCATGTTTTTATGAAGGACAAGATGGGCATCAGTCTGTGTTGGAACTGCTCTCCTAAGCAAGCCTGGTGTGACTTTGCAAAGGCATCCTCCTGTTTCCAGGCAACCAGGGCTGTGCTCCTGCCTCTTAAATTGTAACCATCATTGCACTTTGCTTATTAATTCTTCAGGAAATGGAGGAAAGTTTCCATTTCTTTTGATGGCTAATGTATTTTATGGTTCATGAAACAGCCCTGGATTTGGTAGTTTCTATTTAGAAGCAGCTCAGACTAAAGTGAAAGAGCCATCCAGGACTTCGAGGTCGTGGGAGGATAACAAAGTTCTGCCTGCTGCAACTATGAGAGCTTGGAAAACATTTTCAGATTTTTTTTTTTCCCATGAAGAAAAAGAATGTCCAAGTACTTGGATTGACTGAACAGCTTTGCTAATGTTTAATCAGATAGCTTCTGGAAGAAACTCTACTGGGAAAAAAACTCCACACCACTATGAAATGAAGATGTTTGGTTTGATGCCTCCAAGATGAGAGATTTAATTCTTTTTCTATCTTAAAGCATTTCTTGCTTTGAAGGTAACAGAAATTTTAGCTTAAATTTGGCAATGATTTAATTTGAAGAAAATGCTTAACTCATTCTGAAATGTTTATACTTACATATATTATTTAATATTAATTTAAAGACAGCAAGAGAGAGCAAATTTGGCTCTTACACAAATCCCTATCATTCCCATACTGGAAACACTCTTCTACTTTTATTTTAGGCAATTAATTTTTGCTTTCTTCTCATGACAACACCATTGCCCTGTACGAAATAAGGTAATTTGAATAAAGAAGTACCATTATTTTGTAGGAGGGAAGGAAGGAGACCAACATTTGGAACAGATGCCCAGATACCCCATTTAGATGATCTATTAAAGTACTTTCAGTTTTGCAATACAGCAGCTAAGAGCTAAGTGACTTCATTACAGCTCAGGATTATGAGTAACTGGAATAGGGACCAAGTCTCCAGAGCCCCCTTTGGAGCCTATAAGGTGTTGTGCAAAACTTACTTACCTTAGAAATCACCTGTTTTTATTTATCAGGATGCATAAAGACTTCAATTTTTATTGCAATTTGGGAGCAATGCAGAATGTTTTACTATCAAAACTAAAACTGCATGTTTGCTTACAATCACATCTTCTTTGTGCTTTATTTCATTAAATAACCTCGATTTTCAGGGATGGGAACAGAGGGCAAACCATACTGCACACAGTGATTTTTTTTTGATGGTTTTCTAACCTTGGAATGATTGAGAGCTACATAAAGAAGTGGCACAAAAACTTAGGGCAAACAAATACATTTTAAATTCCATGTCTCAGTTGGCTACACCCCTTGCTCACAAGCAATGAAGATTCAAGGAAGACACTGGGAAGGGGCAGCTCAGGAGAGCACCTGCTAATTGATGATACCAGTTTTCAGCAGACTTTAAATCCATGGAGAGAGAAATGTAAACAGACTAACAAAGAACAAATGTAGAACCAACTCATCATCTGGTGTAAATCAGAATATTCCTACTGAAGAAGAATACATACATGACTTATGCCTTGTAAAATATCTGACATGGAAACATAGTCTCAAGGAGATACATGCTCTGAGAGAACACTTGCTGGAGAGATTTACAGCAGGAAAAGACATTCTGTTTTAATCTAATACAAAGATCCAGTTAAACCATTTTTCAGTGACATTTCAGTTTTATAATTACTGAGTTGTGCTTTGCACATGCTTACATGAAAAATAAAATAAAAGCTAATTTTAGAGTCCTCAATCAAGCCTGCAGTTAGTCCTAAATCTTTATGAGCAGCTCCAGTTATTATCTTCTATTTTTAAAATATTTTGATTGATTTTCCTATTCTAAAGAACTAAACTGTAAATCATTTCTGCTGCTTCCAAAGATTTTTCTTTTAATCAGTAAGAAACAAATGAGCTCTAATACAAAGACAGAGAGGAAAAAAAATCACGGAGTAAGACCAAGTTCTCCCAGTTACTGAAAATTTCTGCCTGGAGAAAGCAGTCCACATTGTCAAATTGCTCAATATGGCTCTTTTTCTGAAATAATGCTACTTCTCCAATGTTCCTCACTCATACTCTTGTAGGCTATCATATCTGTCACAGTAATAGCTGACAGCCTTGGCCAGCAAGGCACGTGGAGCTGGTGCCAAGGCATATTTATCCCTCTTGTGGCCAGCACATGGATATAAGCCTGGGACTGCAGAACAGACCCCTGCAGTGGTGGGCATCCCTGCAGAACTGGGCATGTCGTGTGCAGTAGCTGTGGGACTGCTGTGCCCTGCTGAGAACACCCCTAATGAGCCCTGACCCACCTGCACACAGGAACAAACACAGCAAGAAATGGTTTGATGCTCCCTGAAGTCCTTGTTTGGTTCCCCAGTGAAAACCAGTCGTGAAGAGGGTGCTGGGGGTCCTAATGACCTTGGCCACAGGTGTGATGGGAGACAAATCCCATCCCCAGGGAGAAGCAGGCAGTGGTCCTCAGCTGGGCCAGCTGAGAGGCTCTCAGCAGACCTGCTCTGGCTGCTCCTCAACACACACATTTTGAGGGACAACAAGGGTGGAAAGACAGGCACCTCCAGGAAGGAGTTAAGGGGTACAAGCTGTCTGGGATCTTGTGAGTTCCAGTGAAAATGCTGCTGAGGATATTATTTCTCTCTCAGGCTGATTTATTTATATATTTTTAAACACCATTACCCACTGTTTAACACTTTCTCAGCTTTGCACAGGTGCCAGGCAGAGACCCACTACTTCAGCTGCAGTCTCTGTCACCATCCACTAGCACAGCCTCCAATTTTGCTATTCTAGCCAATAGAACAAAAAGTTGCTTGTAAGAGAAAGGTAAATATTACCAAATCAGGCCATCTGTAAGGCCATCATGTAACTCCATGCAGCATTACAGAAGTTTTTGCTGCCACCTTGCAGTCGGACACTTTCTGGGAGGATGAAGAATGCTTTAGGCTCTTGCTTGCTCTGTTGTGGTACACATTGTCCTGGTACAATCCAGTGCTTGTAATGGGAGAGACCAAAGGGAAAAATACATAAATCACTGAGCATTGTTCTTTCCCCTGTCCCAAGGGGGCACCTCTCACATCTGCCATGGCACCTCACACTGTTCCCCTCCCACATTTACCATGGCATGGAGGCTTCCCATGCCTTGTGTCACCAAAGAATTATAGATTTGGGCCCTATATTCTTTAGCAAGTCCTAAAGGCACAGAAATCTTTAGCTGCCTATCATCACTAGAAAGCTGAAGTGTCCCCAGAGTGTTTTGGGCTGGAAAGAAGGAGTCACAACCCTGCCCTTCCCCCCCCAAACCCCATTAAGCTGAAGCACTGAAGCTAGTTTTCATCTCATTTTGAGATTTTCACTTGGGCTATTTCAATTTATAAACCTCCAATTTTTAAAAAAAGTACCTATAAGTCCACATTCCCTTTCCACTGTGTCAGCTGAATACCTGACAGATGTTAAACATTATTTGCTCTTTAGCTTTCTACTTTGCCTAGTTTATTCCAACCTATGAAGCCTCAAGAACATAAAACATCATAAAAATAAACAGCACCAGTAGCAAACCTGTCATTCTTAAGCAGAACATTCACCTCATTAAACTACAGAATTTCCAAAACCACTGAAATGCAATTTTTATACAAAGAGCAGGACCTTCTCCATTAATGAAGAGGAATGTGGAGAACCTTCTCGCCTAGATCATTAATGTCAGTCATTCTGCCATGGATTTGCATCAGAGACAATGAGGAAAGATGTGACCTCTTCTTGGGCAAATCTGATGAGTGCATGAACACAATTCTGGGACACTCACACCTCCTGCAGCAAATCAGGTTATGCACTGTTGGAACCTGTAACCAGCATGATCACAGCAAGGGTGACAGGGCTTTGCAGGAACAGGGGCACATTAGTGTTCCCATGTGTTGGACCATTATTTGCTCGAAGTGTCAGAAAATGGGGATACAGGAGTAATGTGCACAAGTTAACTACCTGGAACCAGTAAGAGACAAGAAGCTATGCTTGCCTTCTCCTCCTCTGGCTAAGCTGTACAGCTGTGAATTGATAATGAAGCCCTTAAAATTGAAGAGCAGCTGGATTTGATTCTGGAACAATCCCCATACCCAGCAGCATTCCATCACCTTGCCTGTAAGTAGGAGGCAGATAAAAAACCCAGACAAATCTTGGGACTGAATGCAAGGGGGAAGAGCTGGCTGGCTTACATCAACGGATGGAGAGCCATCTGAGGGAACAGCTTCTTTTCCTTGGAGTTCAGAGTGGTTTTGCAATCTGTGAGTGTGCCTGCATGTGCCAAAATGCTCTGTTAATGTTACTCCAAACAGGATACACATTGCCTGGAACATTCAGCCTCGTGCAAGATCACTGTCCCATGTGCTTATGCTTGAGTCACAGAGGAAGAGAATGATGCTTTTTGGGTGACAGCATCCCAAATGAGCTCCTCAGACTCACCATAACAAACGTGCCTATTGAGGATTGGCTCCTGTCATTAAAATTGCAGTCATGTTCTGGGTTCATCCTCAACTGCTTGTTGCTTCCTGATGATTCCTTGTGTGAGACAAGCTCCAATCCGTGTGGCAGCATGAATCATAATTCACTGTGCACTTTATCCTCTGAGGCTTGTTTTTTTAATTCCACACATCCTTGCTTTTACTCTCTCCTAGAGGTTTAAGGACTTTTTATTCCTTAGGGTTGAAGATGAAGGTTTGAACCCCCAAACTCATTGCAGACATTATAAGTTCAACAGCAAGAAATGAAATACAACTTATTTTACTGATTCAGAGATTTAAATTCATTCAGCTTCCTTCATAAAACAAGCTGAGCAAAGAGCCAAGTGACAGCCATTGAAAAATACCTTAATTTGTGATAATGTGAAAAATATAATGAGCTGTAGAAGCTGTGCCTGAAGTTCCCTGGGATTAGGACCAGAGAGGCATTGTGTCCCTCCCAAAATGCTAAATAGTGAGGCTGAAGCCCATGTGTTTTTCCCTACATACAACAGATCATCTTCTTAGTCCTTTTGGAACCAGAAAGTGACTTGAGAAACCACTGTCAGTTAACAGTTATATCCAAGAGTGTCAGACTCTTGACCTGGACTAGTAAATAACATAAAGAAGACATTTCTGTGTCAAGATTCCCTCATGATAACACAAAGACAACCTGCATGCATTTAGTTTTTCTCTTGAGGAATAGGACACTAGCTCTTGCTGAATTTGCTGGTGTTCCTACATGTTGCAGACTTGTTCAAAGTTAGGTTTCATCTCCTACTGCTGGCACAATCTCTTCTTGTCCCTATTGGCTCTATTTCCATCTCCTCTCTTGTTCTAACTGCAGCCTCTTGCACCCTGACACCACAGACTCAGCTTTCTCACCCACCACTGTATTTTCCCACTCTTTTTTTTAGAAGTTAGAGGGATGATGTTGAATGATGCTGCTCTTTGGCTCTGAAGCAAGAATTATCCCATTTAGTGTCTTACAGTGACTCTCTGGCTTTGTTTGAGACTGGTCTTCGGACTCCTACAGGAACTTGCCCTTGTTATTTTCTGCATTTTTCCTGTCACCTCAATGTGCTATGTGGGAAACCTGGAAAAGTTTCTTCCACCTGGGAAAACATGCAGCTTTCTGGGCAAGACACCACAAGTCTGTCAAAAGTCATGAGCTTTACACTGAGGGCCTGCTTTATTGAGAATGTAAAGATTTTGTCTCTTGGTCCTTTACTATGCCCCACATTTTGCCACATTCCAAGGAAGAGAATTCTCTCTATATCAAAAGTTTCCATGTGACAATTATGTGGCTGTCCCATCCTTCCCCTTCTGCAGTGACAGAAATGCTGCCTCTGGTCACCTTGTGTCCTTTACACGGCCCCGTGTCCCTGCTGACTCTGTGTGCAAGGAGAAGGGCACGTTCCTGCAGCTGTGTCCCTTTAGAAGCCAGCACAGTGCAGAGGGAAGGGCTGGAAGCCCACTGAGCCAAACTGCCTTTCCCCACTGCCACAACCACACGTGTTCCTTCTCGAGTCACAGACAAGTGAAAAGAGGACAACGACCTCAACTCTTTCTTAGGCTGCCTGACTGAAATATGCGATTTGAGGTTGAGAAGGACCCTCAAGGTTTGGGACAGGTTTTCTCAGGGCACATCATAGGTTTGCAAGACATGACTCTAATATCATTCAGTGAGTTAAAAATGCAGAGAAAAAATAGCAAAGAAATCAACTTTACTCTGGACCTTCATGATGTGCACCCCTGACTGTAATTAAAAGAAACAGCTGATGCCTTCTGCCCACTCATCTAACAGCATCTCTCCCCAAAACCACACACAGCCCTGCAGCCTCAGAGCAGGGCTTGCAGCCCAGATGGCTGCTCTGCTCCCAGCCTCAGGGAAGTGCCAAACCCATGTTTGACTTAGACCTGTCGATTTACATTAAACACCTCAAGAGGAACATGGTTAATGGCGAAAAAAGAAATAGAGCCAAAAACAGCTGAGAGAGCAAATGAGAACAAGCTCAAAACATGAGACGTGGAGTTAAACCAGGACAGACAGAAATGGAGAGGAAAGAGGTAACAGCCAGGACACCTGACCAGAGTGCCAACAGTCAAGGGAGGGATGGCACCTGCCAGCAGCAGCAGCACTTCCAGTTCCCACAAGTGGAAGAGGGCAGCTGAAATACATGTCCAGGGGCTGGCTGAGAAACCTCCCTGCCCAAATTACTTTCTTGCTCTGTAGTTTCTCTTCCAATTATCATGTGAGTGCAGAGCTCTTTGTTACAGCAGGCTGGTAATATCACCACATATCCTTCCTCACCCAATGTCTACTTAGCCTGACCACCTCTAGGCCACAATCTATTGACTTGAAGCAGGGTCAGGTCTTACAGCTCTCTGCGATTGATGAACTCCATTCAGCTGCATAATTTGAACTGAAGATTTTGCCTTTTTACATGTAAATATCCCAGCAAACCAATTCCCTCTTCTAGGCTGAGAATTAGAGTTCATATGGTCAGCATGTGGGACTACCTGCAGCACAAAGAAATCTATCACCAATTACAAGAAATACTGAGGAAGAGTGTTATACAATGATCCAGGGTAAGAAAGAAGGGCAGAATATACCTGCTAATAGAGGAATAGTTACAAGACATTGTGCTCCTGCTCTGGTCACTCTACATTTTGCATAGTTGGTGAAAAACCCACTTTTCAAGGAACAATAGTGTTTTTGCTGAGTTTTCTCAAGTTCAGCCATTATTTTACAGTGCTCTGAGGTGTGTATGTGACAATAGCCACTACCTATGACAATAAAACGTAACATTTCTTATTAAGTATTACAGTGAAGTGAGTATAAGGGAGGTAATAAATATGATATACATATGGGGAGTAAAAGCAGAAACCAGGAAAAGCAAGAGGAGGGAAAACATAGCTCCAAAGACATCAGTTTTGAAAGCTTGCTTACTTTCTTTCTGTGCCTCTGAGATGCTGGGATTTGTTTGGGTACCCCTCAGTGTTGTGCCAAACTCAGCTAAAATAGATCCCATTCATTTCTGTCTATGCCTTACTCCTGATCCCCAGGCAGTTTTTCAGCAAGCCACACAGCTCACCAACAAATCTGACACTGCCAGGGCATTTGAAAACCTACCCACTGTACAACAAATAGCTGTTCTGCTTCCAGAAAGGCCAAACAGGCCTGTGATTGCAATTGTTATGCAATTACTGTGATTGCAGCTTTGCTGGACATTTTGCTGAAATGTCTCTGATAATCAGTGAGGAACAGAACTGACTTTTCACAAGTGCCAATATCATCCATTTAGGACTTGGAGTCTGTCTCTATCAACAAGGCAGGTAACGTTCTGCGCTCATATTCTGCCACCTGCAGTATTTATTCATTCCCAGTCTGAACCACAAAGACAAATCTGTTCCAACAATGCTGTAGAGCAACCAAATCTTTAAGGAAGAAATAGCCTGGCTGTAGGCCAGACTCCTCTAATTAGCCTGCACAGAGCACACACTAAAAAAGTCACCTAATTAGACACATGGTGAAACTAAAGCTCACACTGCTCAACACCACACAAAAACTCCACCGTTCTCTGCTTACACTCAGCACATTCATAAAAGATGCAAAATACATTCAACTTCAAAATGCAAGTGGAAAATCCCTGTAAGGCGTGTAGGTATTTGGAAGATGTGCATGAAAGAAGAATGGAGAGAGTTGGCTTTGTCACATCCTTGGGAGTCTCTTTAGGAAGCACTTTGCAAAATGTCTCTGCGTGTTTGGCGGCTGTTGTGCTGGAGGGGTGGGGAGAAAACACACAGTCCCTGGTGGTCCACCTGCTTCCTTTTAGGCCCTGCTGCCTCAGGCTCTGGGATTGGTAATTACTTTATGCAGTCAGCACCAGTTGTCGCCTGTTTCATGGTTTTCTCCTTCATGACTGGTGATTTGTACCTGTCAACATAATGGCATCAGCAGGTGCAGCCACGGTGGGTGCCAAACTGAACCTGGAACTGTGACAATGATTCCAGCAGCTCATTTCAGGGACTCGATGGTCTCATTTTTTCTAACTGCTCTGAAAATGTGCCCTGTTCCCAAACTGGCAAATCCGCTGTTGTGGAAGTTTTTATGCACTGAGTATGACACATACATTTCTTCCTTAACATCAATAACCCTGCTAGGGGTTCTAAAGTCCTCAGCAAAAGAAGAGCCACACTATCACATCAACTATTGTGATGGATACTTTCTTCAAGGGCATTGGTAAAAACCTGATCTTTAATACTTAAAGATGGAATCAAGGTTTCAAATGCTTAAGGGACAGTGGTCACCACACTCTAGTTCTTCTTCCCATCACAATACACAGTGCAATTCTCAAACTAGTGAAAAGTTTCACTATTTCCCACTTCAGATGTCCACCTGGTCATGCTGTACACTAGTTCATATGATGTAAGGAAGAAGAAATATAGTAGCATTCATGTCTATTTCTCAAACATCTATGGGAATATATTATTAAAAGTCCACAAAAAATACAATGTAATGAGCTTTTTCATTTTCACAAAAACTAATGATCTGGATATTTGACTGTTTTTCTCCTATTTTATTCTACTTGGAGCCTTTGTAAATATTTTTATTTAGCACTTTCATTGTCACCCTATCATTAAAACCTTGCAAAAAACATCAGAAAAATAAAAAGCAAGCAGAAATTCCAAACTAGCAGCTGGACTCCAGGAGACAAATCTGTTAAGTGAACACTAATTATTTTGCAACTTGCAACAGAATTTATCAAGAATGTGAAAACACCATGCTAAACAGCATAATTGCTTAAGGTTTTCTGGTTATATGCACCAGATAAACCCCATTATGTCTCAAGCAGAGTACTCAGCCATCTATTTCTAGTGTGTTCTTCAGTGCCATTGCTCTCTACTGTGCTGAAAATTTGGCAATCCAGAAGTGATGCAAATGCCCTTCGCACAAGGATGAATTTTACTCAAGATAAGGAAAAATGGCCTGCCGTAACTACTCGAATTATAATTTCCAGAAGCTTAGACATACCACAAGAGGCAATGCAAAGCAGGAGCCTTGAGGTTTCTCATTTCTCTAGCATCTGCAGCATGTCATGGTGATACAACAAAGTTCACAGTGCTAAAGAAAATTCCAAAAAAAAGCCTCTGCCTTTATTAATCTCTTAAGCTTCCCAAATTTGTCTACTCCTACTCCTTTATTATTGCACTTTAATATTTGCCTCTGCTCATACTCTAAAGCCTCTTGGAAAGGTGGACTCTATTTATTTATTTATTTAAACACCTTGTCTACATTTGAGGAAGCTGTGAAGAAGCCAAATTGGCTACTGCCAAATACAGACGGAACTGTTTCAAAATCTGAGGATTGTGTGGTTTTTTTCTCTTGAAACACTTAACAGTATAGCTGGTAGTGACATTCGGGATGACAAGGTAAGAAATTTAACACCAGCAATCACATCTTGTGGGTTGGAGGATTCGAAACAAGCATTTTGGAGCATTAAGAGATTACTGATCACAGACAGGAAGGCCCATCCCACTGTCTCTTCCATTTTAGCTGATTCCTTCTCACTTGACATGTTCCACGATGTGGGATCTGGTGGTACACTAGTTCTTTGACTGCAGAAAGTACTACTGAAAATCTTTGTTGTGCTTGAACCAAATTCACTCACAGCAATAAAACTTAAAACTAGACACTGTTTGCAGTTTTAAACAATGGGATACTTTGTTTTCTACACCATTTTGCAACTTTGTGCCTAGGCTTCCAGTTTGTCAGCCCATCACTGGATTTACTTTAACTCACACGGTGAGAAAAACTGTGGCAGAAATATCAGCCTGCAGCCTCTGTAAGTCTGCAACTGGCTTCACCTAATGACTCATAAACACATATACACTGACTATTTTCCAAGCACCACCAAATGGAATGTCATAAAACCCTTGCCCTTTATTCTCAGTGTTTCTGAAGCACAGTACCACAAGAAAATTCCACTGTCTCAGAGTTTTGCTGCTCAACCCAGACAAGTTATTTATCTACTGGCAGGCTTGGGAGGGCAGCTATTTTCTTAGACAGAACACAGACATATGACACCTTTTTGAAAGAAGATAGTGTCAGACTACAATCATGATTATTTTCCTTTAATAAGATGTATTTTTTAGCTGGTTTAAAGTAACAGGGTAGCTCCAGGATTCATCAAAGGCCTTTTTACAGTGCATTTTCACAGAACTCTGATTCTTTTTCAAGAGGCACCCCTATGAATGCTGCAGGAAAGCTAGAAGAGAAAGACAAGGCTGATACAGTTCCTTTTTTCCTTTTTCTCTGCTTAGCACAGAATCTCTAATCATAGTTTTTAAACATCTGTGGCTGAATTTACTGCTACTAAAAAAGCAATGGTAATGAAAAGAGCCATAGCCAAAGTGTGTGGGATATGTCTATGTAGGGTCCTGTTACTCTCAGCCTTATCTTATCACAATTCTTGATTTCTGCTGCCTATTGAGAATTCCATGGCTTACTTTTCCAAAGCTCTTGACACAATCATACTGAAGGACTTTGTCATCCTACTGATTATCTTTGGGCTGTTGTTATAAAACTGCTCTACGTTAACTTTGAGAACTTGCTGTTCAAAGTCACATAATTATTTTGGGCTTAGGGTTTCTTGTTCTTCTTTTCTGCATTTGCTCAGCTTCTGTCCCAGGTGTGTCCTAGTCCCTGACTGACGTTCTATGGTCATGATGTTTTATGACAACAGACACTGTTGTCAGTAGATATGAACCTCCCATGTCCTTAAGCCACTCCCATTCAGATGACAAAGACTTTAGCAGAGAAATTCAAGGGTCTTGCCCCATGTCCTACTTAATGCCATTAAAATGGAAATGTTTCTGACTCCTACAGTTCAGCATTCCAACCTCTGCTCAAGACAGACATGTTGATTAGATCTATTTAAGAGCTCCTTCAGTTCAAATGATCTTAATTCATCTGCTCTCTCAGTTATGTGTTCCATTTCAATAGCTTTTGAGTGAACTGTTTCTTTATGTGGCACTGTGGGCTGGGACTCAAACAGAGGCTTGCCCTAGAAGACAATCAGTAAGTGTCAGAAAGCACTACAGTGGCAGCAGCAAAGTAAAGAGGGGAAGCAAGCAGCAAACATGCAGCCTCCAAGTGCATTAGAGCCCCCACTCCTGTCATTGCCTTCTCCCATTGGCTTATACATTTAGACCTCCCCACTGCTCTCAGTTGCCAAAATGAGGAGACAGTGGTAGGAGAACAGGTCTGCTCCACTTCCTTATACATGGAAAACCATAAACCCATGATGGTTACTAAGGCATTTAAAATTAATAAAACTAAATATACTTGGTTGAGTTAAAGGTGGCTATGCAACTTAGTAAATGAATTTATTTTGAAAAACACCCACTTTCTTTGTGTGACTGATCTGCAGATATTGTAGCAGTAGACCTCAAAGCTACAACTTCAATAAAGGCCAAGGGTTGCCCTTTTTTCACACTAGAACATTGAGCTGTCAACAGAAAGAGTGATCTGAGTTCTAGAAAAGATTCTCAGTGGTGCAGCTTTCCCTGCAAATGAGTTCTGTCAAGGATAGTGTAAGAGCCACTCTGGCATGTGAGGTTTTCTTTCCATTACTTCAAATTGTTGTAAATCATTAACTGTCCCTGAAATGTTGCTACAGTTGCTAGGCAGAGGCAGCTAATTTATAAAACTTCCTTGTGGCAAGGAAATCCAGATTTAGGCATTTAGAAAAAAAACCATTTAGAGCAAAGAGGGTGGGATGCAAGGAGAAAAGAGAAAATCTAAAATATACTTAACGCTATGTTTTTCTCCCAAAAAATAATTATGCCTAGTGAATTTTTGGGAATCTTAATATTATCACATATGGTACATACTTAATTGGAGGCAGCTGAACTGACAATAATAATAATATTCCAAAGTTGCTGGGTATTTTGATGTGACATCAGTAGATTTTTTTTCCCCATTTAATAGATCATTCTTATTTTATCATGTTTATCATTTTATCATGTCAAGTTCTGGCAAACAACTTATCCTACTTTTTATTTTTCTATCTAACAATGTTCCTGGCAAGTTTTTTCAAGTAGCAGGCTAGCTGATTTACTTTGCCTGGTGCCGTGTTGGGCAGTGCACCCAGCAGCTGAGGCTGTACTGCATTCATTGCTTGCACCTTGAAAAATTGCACAGCTCTGAAACTGACTCCTTTTATTGGGCTGCTGAATTGCAGATGTCTGTCATCATACAGCCCTGAGATATGGGAAGCAGAGAATTAGACTAAGAATTTGAGTGAGAAGCTGCTCTACCCTTAGAGGAGAAAAGCCATTTTCCCTGGATACATGCTGTAAGTCTTTGCTTCCCTTTTCTGAGACACACAAACTTTTGTTTGACAAATTCTATCCGATTTATTTTCTTCCTCCCTTTCTTCTATTATTTTAAGAGTGCAATGTGCAGCCAAGTTAAACTTCAGGACTCAGAAATTAGATGTCTCTCTCAATATACCAACTTTTTCACTTCCCAGCTTTTCATTCTATAGCATTACAATTGCATGTCTGACAGCTTTTTCATATTCATTTTACTGGATGTGTTCTTAAAAGAAAAAGAATTATTTTATGTCAAATATAATTGGAAGGGGGAAGGTCTCCCACAATACTCTCCACCCCACTAAATACGAAAATAAGTTATTTGTAAGTATGCCTATAATTACTTTTCCCACAGAAATTACTATTCTTTAATTCTCTAATGACAAAACATTCCCTGAGGCTTTTCCCTATGACTTTTATCTGACTGCAAATTCTGATGGCTGGATCTTTACTGCACTTCAATAAGAAAGGTGCAGGTCTTTTTGAATAGCACCAGCCAGTGTTATTTTAACCTCATCATTTGAAACAGCCTTTCAATTGCCTGAGCTGAGATTGTTTTGAGGTATCCACATTCTGGAGGGCTTCTCATGCTACCTATGGTGGCAGCAGTAACTGGGAAACAGAAAAAGTTGCTTAAAAATACTTTAAAATAATTAAAGGATTGTTTAACTTATATTAAGGCCAATACCAATTCACTTGGTGCAGATTTTATATGTCAACACCTCTCTTCCCATAGGCACTGACAAACAGATGAACATAGCTGGAACAGCAATTCAGAAATACTTCAAATGTGTTAATCTGTTGATCTAGTATGTTAAGTTCCCTCTGCATCACCAGTCTGATATACCTATCTGCTGTACACTTCTTACTTTCAGCCCTTCTAGGCCTACAACCAGTCTATCAAAAAACTTCTTTTTCTGGACAAATTTAGACATGTGAAAAAAACCCTTAGGTTGAAATCTGAAATATTTCAATATTGGCTCAGAATGAAAAAGTATTTTGTTTTTGAAAAGTTGCACCTGAGGCACTGCACACCTGCCAGGGACATTCTATCCACCAGGATGGCCAGTGTCCCTCCTTGTGTCACACACTTGCCATGCACCCAGGCCATCCTTTCTCACAGGATTAAGTGACCTACTGTGACAAGCCCTACCATGGGACACAGTGAAAGGTAGATGTGAGGCAAAGGAGAACAGCTCTGGACACAGAGAGCTGTTCTCCCCACCTCCCTGCTACTGTGTCTCCTTTAAAAAGTACACAAAAAGTGTTAACAGATTATTTTTTCTGTGACAGGCAAGAATGATGTGACATGGCAAAATAATGTTTCACTGCAAGAACTTCCCCATCATCCTGCCTCCACCCCAGTCCTGATTAAATTCACACATACAAAGTAGCACTCTTTATATTTTCAGGTATTTTCTGTGAGCCGTTTTTATTCCTTTTATCTTCTTCCTACTTTTCCTCAGGAGCAGAGATTATTGAACTACTATTAAATATTATTTCTGGATGGAAAATAGGAAGGAAGGTTGATTTTCATTCCAGCTGAGCAAAATCTTTTAATTTACAGAACCTCCCAAGCCACTCTAATCAATTAGAGAATACATTTATATTTTGTTTTGATCATCAACTAATTTTGATTCTTCCAGTTTGTTGATTAAGCTCTGATTAAGTATCTGCCTCTGACAACATCTAGCCTTTAAGTGGTGTCATATCGTGAAGAATCCATTCAAAATACATTTTTTTAACTTTATATGGCACCAATTTTGAAAACAATAGCATAAAGAACAGTAAAGAAAGAGAGCGATCAAGAGCTAGCAAACAAATCCTATTCACAACCAAAAGCTTATTTATGTGTATTGTGAATATTTCTATTTGTCTGTGGTAAATCTAGGGGTTCAGCTCAGGGATTATTGAATGGAGAAATAAGCAACTGCCTGGCATACTAATAGGGAAAATCTCCACAGGGCACTCCACCTTTTCTGTACTACAGACCAAAACAGATTTTTTCAAACAATGGCACTGTCAAGAATATGTTCACTGAATTAGCACTTTAGCTAGATATATTTTCATCAAAGAACACTCTGATTAAGCAAGCTTATCTCTATAAAAGGGCTGTATTTTAAAGGAAGACAAATTAGTTAGGATAACACATGGACTGATCCATGCCTTGCCCTATAGCATGAAGGAAATGTTAAGAACTCCAGTTTCTCCTTTTTTCCTTCTTTACTTTAATCTCATCCTCATTCAGTTGCATTCCTGATTTGTGACCTCATTTTTGTCTCTACATTTTCTTTTTTTTTTTTGTCACCAGAAAAGAAATAGGAAGGATGGAAGCATGAGGGATGTCTGATGAATAGATCCAGAAGAAGCTCTGGACTCAGCAGGGCCCTGGCTGTCATCCTGCTGCCCATGAGACATTGAAGACCAGCAACACCAGACCCGGGATCCCATGTGAAATGTTTCCTTCTCCTCACTGCTCTTTTCTGTGCTGGGAGCTAATGCTCCAATCCTGGGAGATGCTGAGGGCCAGAAATGTGGCACCAGAGACCCGAGTTGGGCTGAACAGATCATTCAGCAGAGTTGGAACAGACACCAATGGCAGTGGGGCAGGAGTTCAGGTCCTAGAGTTTGGAATAGGGTCACATACATGGCTGAGCTCTTGAAAGGATTTCTTGATAGTGTCAAAAGGACAAGACAGACAAGTAGTACTTGTGCAGGACAGGAATGTGCTGCTTTCAAGCTGTGAAGTCCCAGCTGTATTGAATTTCTGGCTGAGAGGGGAGAAACATAAAGGAGGGGAATATTGAAAAATGCACTTCAGATCTAGAGGAACTCTGCTCTCAAATAGCAGGGCCATACTGCCACAGAAATACCTCAGGAAGAAGAGTGAATAGTTGTTAAAACCATCGAACTGCAATGAGTTCTTGGTACACTCTTTGATCATAGGGATGTAGACACCAAACTCCTGACACAGCCCAACAGACTCCTCTTCCCTGCCTCTTCCACAGTTGTCAGTTTTCCCTGTCAATTCACTCACTCAAAGACAGGTCCTACCTACCCCATGACTGCAATGAGCACTGGGTTCCATACAAAAATGGTTCCATTCCAAATACTCTTTGATAGAGCTGAAAAAAAGAAGGAAAAGAGGAAGCTACAGAAAGCTGATGTTAAGGGAAGACAGTTATTTTTTTGTGTAGGGTAGAAACTTACTCTTTGTTGAGGTAAAATAGGTTTTGAACACCTCTGATTAGCTGTACCTTTCTCTTTTACAGTAGTAAAATTAAAAACCAGCAATGCAAACAAAAATCACGAGGTCATAGGAGCAGTCTGACACACCTGATGTAGCATATCTGCTCCATAGAGTAGCATATTCCTAAGGTACCTCTCTTTGGTCTTGTATTTTCCCATAATCTATAATTTCTGAATAAATGTAAACCGAAGACAGATTTAAAGCATTGCCTGTTTTGAGCTGGCAATAGGACCTATGTGTGAATTTACCTCTTTATCTCTGCTCTAATTATTAACATTGTGAGTTGCTTCACAATTAACCACTGTTGTAGGTGATTTTGTCACGAGGCATAAAAATATGAAAACATATTAGCTTTATATTAGCAAATATATTTATATTTATATAGCAAGATAAAATATAAATAGCAATAGATCATGGTTTTGTCATATTAACAGAAAGTAAAAATAAATCTTAAGTTTTCTGATTCCTTTTCCCCTAAAAAATCTTAGACCTATGTGGAAAATATTTACATTCATCCCTACTAATGGAGAGCCGTAATTTTTCTCTGGTTGCACAGTCTGGAGAAGAGAGCTGGTCTATTAAGCAAGTGATATTGCTTGAAATACTACCAATTATATATTGACCCAGGCTAACAAATCCATCCATATTACATGCAACCAAAACTCCCATCTGCTCAGGCAGTGAGAAAAAGCTCTGTGAGATGTTCCCTTCTTGGTGTCAAGGATGCCATCCTGATGCCAAGATACATTATTTGTTTTATGCTGCAGATGCCACCTTGAGAAGTTCAGTCATGCCCACCGAGCTCTACATCCATGTTTCCTACAGGGTTTAACATGGCAGATTCTATAAACATTCCTTGGGTCTGGTAGTTCTCCTATCTCTCATATCCAAGCCCTCAGATCCCTAGTACAGGGAACACTGTAAGTAAACACCATGCCTACAACAAGTCTGTCTCAAAGGAGAAAAGTACTTTTTCCAGGGCATCCCAGTTGTGACTACCATCCATCCCTACTTCTGACTGTGGAATAGCTAATTTAAGACAGACTGAATGAAAAAGAAGACCTGTAAATAATATCTCATTCATTAACTGTTGCCTAAATGTTAACTGCTATTTAGCAGAACATGAGAGGCTGGATTGTACTTTCCACTACTGTTTGGACTTTTCCAGTAAAAACTTGGCTTTCAGGAAACCATGCCTTCTGCAACTAAACTGTTCTCTAAAGGCTGCACAGAGACTATTACATGTGCTCAGGTAACAATGACAGATTTCAGTCTACTGCAGTTAAAATATTTCACTTCAAACACGCTTTTAGACAGAATGCCAATGTATGTCATAATCAACTTCAAGCTCATGCTGAGTAGATTCTAGTCTTTGCTAGTCCTCCTGAGGACCAGGTTAGCCACTTCTCACAACAAGGAGTTTCCATTTAAGTGTATCAGCCTTTCAAATCTCAACCAGTAGCTACTATATGAGACAACAGAGACAGTAAGCACGTTGTTTCTGTGGGTGTATTCACACCAGTCAGGCCACTCTGGGTGTGCTTTCCTGTTAGTTTGAAGCTGTGGATTTGCAAAACATCAAAGCCTAAATTGTCAGTCCAACTAAATGTTCATGAACAACATTCAGTCCAAATACGAATAACACAACAATATTATGAATGATCAATTCATAATAATCAATTAATAATCAATTCTATTTGCCAGGCTTGATGACGACAAACTTTTTGTTCCCATTAAAACAATTTTGTATGTTCTGCTATATCCCATATTTTGTGTTAAATTATATGCGTTTTGCAGGCCAGATAAGAAATCTAGTGAAATCACATAATGCTGATCTCATGGCAAAAGACCAAGTATCGTCTCAATTATAAGTAGTTTGCCTATAAAAAGACATTATTGAGAGGCTAGAGCTAGGATTTTTTTAATGTGTTTACATGTAGAACAATAGAAACTGATAGTGTCATCTGGCCATTCAAGCAGGGAACATCCAGTGGAACAATCAGGGAAGTTTTCAAAAAGACAAGAGGTGTGAGGGGAAGCACTGGATCCCTTTACCGATACCAGCATGACAGCTTTAATAGTGGGAAGCTGTTTAGCTGATCTCACATTATGCTGTGGGGACTCTCCTCTTTTTACACATATCCAGGGGAATGTGTCAGAAAGTGTCTCCACAGGCCTAATTCTATGATGTGGATTTTGACACAGATGCTGTTCATAGGCACAAAAGTAAAAGCTCCATAAAATCTGAAGGAAGCAGAGTTTAAATTGAATCTAAATAGGCTCCAGCACAGTAAAAACAAAGGCATTTCTTAAAATCAAGTTTTCTTTTCAATCCCCTTGATAGTTTGTACTTGCATTTTACTATGCAATTTTGCTGATCAAGCACTCTTAAAATAAGGCAGGTTTTAAGTGCAGGTTCCTATCTTCTAAAGATGAAACAATAGAAATTGGAGATGACTAACAATCAGTTACTCACCTTTGCTGTAATTATGGTATTTGGCCAGTAACTTTTATGGAGCTAGGTTAGAATTTATTGCTCATCTGAGATAACTGCTTCTTTTATATGAACTTTCTGAGGTTGCACTGGCCATTCAAAGGCATAGCAAATTTCCCAGGTGCCTATTTAAGAATATAAAGATATCAAAAACTGGGTAATTCATGGAACTGTTTATAGGAAACCCAGGCTTTTAACCCAGTACAAAATAGTATACTGGCTCTACCTTGAATGGTGTGAAAAGCAGCTCATCCACAATTCAATCATAGATGTGATTTTAAAAGTTGTAAAGAAAAAAGCAAATCTATGAAAGAAGAGAATGTCTGATTCTCTTACAGTGACACAGAAATATGACAGTATTATTAAGAAAAGATGGTAATTCCAAGCATTACATAAGGAGAGCAAAATCTGACTACCAATCAGTAGAGAAAGCAGAAAATTAATATCTTAATTCACCAGCACTCCTTGCATGATTTCACTAGAACTGTACTTACCACTTCAGCAGGAGTTGCTGCTGTGCACACAGCAGATGCCAAGTCTGCTTGCTGCTCCATGGAGGGTGAAAGTTATTGGAAGAACTGACAAAGTATTTCCACAGAACAGTGCACAACATGACCCAGTCAAAGTCCAAATCTGATCACTGAATCATCCTGAACCCACTAGAAATATGCAGAAGGCTCTCAAGAGCAAACATGAGTTTTTTTCTAAGTACAAACTGAAGGCAAACTTTAAAAATGAGAAACAAACAATAAGCATAAGAGCACTTAGAAATGAAGATCTTACTGTGGTTTTGGTGAATAAATCCTCCTAGGCTCGGTTTAATCCTGACTCAGTCACCTTCTGGGTTTTAGCAGATGCTAAACAAGTTGCACTTGTCACGTTGTCTGTCCCTGTTCCTTCCAGCAGTCTGCACTGTGCCACTGGTGCTCCTGTTGCTGGGCTCCTCTCCCTGTGTGCCCCTGTGCTCTGGGAGCTGCTTTCCCAACAGCATTTTCAACAGCTCAAAGGGCAGAAGAGTGTCTGTTCCTCTCCAAGCAGTCGCTCATCTCACAGACATTTCCTTTCTGAAAAAAACCCATACAAATAAATAAAATACATATTGAGCACCATGGTATGGAAAAGAACTCTTCAATATAAGTACATTTTTCTGTATGTTTTCCAACATTTCTTTTTATCTCAGAGGTTCTTTAAATTTCTAAATAATTGAATTTGTGATGATTTTAATTAAAACAATAAAACTCTCTATATATAGCTATCTCAGTGATCATTAAAAATGAAATAAAGATACTGAAGAACCCACAATTTTTTTGTGTACTGGTACTTTATTCCTTGCTAATGGCAAGCTCATGCAGAGATGTATGATGGAAAGGAAACTTATCCGAACTGCTAATTATTAGTACTCAAAATTTTCTTATATTGCCACAGAGACCTGATTTGGCATCTTTATATCTTAATTAAACAATAATTTAGGAAAAAAATTATTTATTATCCCCTATAACCTGTCTGATCATGGTTTATAGTATTGAAATTTGCTTTGGTCCACCACCAGTGGAATTGTTCCACAAAATCCATATAAAACATTTTATTGGTAGAGAATACAGATTTCATATAGCAGCTGTGATTGAGTGCAGACACTAAATGTTTAGGAGGAAATACTATTCTTAAAAAATGTTTAGCAAGATGTCCTCTGGCAAGAAAACCCTTTCATTCACCTCCTTATCACCTCTGCCCCACCACTGCTGTTCCTCCAGGTTTTGTGAAGATCCACACCTGAACAAGTAAGAGATTCAAACCAGTGCCACCACTGAGAGCAAGGCAGGCAGGCTTTGGTCATCAGCCTTTATTTGACAGATGACAAGTTAACAATTAACACATGCACACATTAGAAGCACCTGCAGAAATGCTGCCTCTCTAGAGATGGAGACTTGCTTGGAGTATTGGGGCAGGAGAGAAGGCTTAGGAAACAGAGAGAGTGAAGTCTGAAAGGAAATGGGCTTCAAGCTTGCTCCTGCTACTGTGTAACAACAGCACACACTGCTGTTGCTGTGTAAGGCTGTTCAACATAGAAATCACTGTTAGAGTGCAAGGTTAAAGTCCCTGTTTTTGAGGCCGTAGTGCTGTAACACTACTGCTCATGGCAGGAGGTACTATATTATTGGAGCAACTGGTATAGCTGGAAAGAGTAAGTCCATTTTCCCTGTACCTTATTACTTCTCAGGTGGAATAATGTCCTTAAATCATATCCATTCTCATCCTCTTCTTCTTCTCCTCTTATTTCCAGCTTTTAGGCTGTCATTTTGATGCCCTTTTCCCTCCTCTCCCTGAAACAGGGCTTCTGGCTTTAAATCTCCAAAATATTGTCTTATAGTCATCTAACAATTAAATAAGCTACCAGATTTAGAATGCAGTTACTATAATCCATTACTTTCAGAACATCTATAAGACTTGGATGATTACCTCCAGTTATCCCTTCCAATCACAACTATTTTATGATTCTATGGTTGTAATGCATAATCTTAAAAATTCACGAATCAAGACATTCTGTCTGCTGAGAAAAGAGAGAATGCTAGCAGATCTAAACAATTCCATTGGCTTTGCCATTCCTTTTTAGGGCTCTCGACACTACTGTTGAGGGAATTCCCCACAACTGGAAGGAGTAGATGCCTGGCAGACAGAAAAATCAGTTAATCATCTTGGTTTTATACTCAGTCTTTAAAGGTTTTCCAAATTTTTGTCTCCTTTAAAAAACCAAAGCCTCTCAGAGAAATACATTTTTGTTTGGGTGGTTGGCAGAAGGGCTGCTGAATTAAGCTGAGAAATCATGCACTGGGTTCCAGTGAAAACAAACTGAGCCCCTTAATTGATGCAAACTGATTTGGGGATCACTAAATATGTAATGACCAGAATCAGATTATTTTGGACCATGGCCATGATGTTCCCTACCGTTGATGCAGTCCTCTGAGCAGATTGCTGAATTACTGCTGTTCACAGCAAACACTGAAAAACAACTTCTCAGCTTTACTGGTCATATGCTCAGGAATCTCACTACCTCCAGCACAGGGCAAGCAATGAGAATTGGTTATTTATCAGGGGTTTTGATGAAGGGAAAATGCAGTGCTTCTGGGTTTTTTTCTGGATTAAACTTAAAAAGCCGAGCTTTTCCATTGTTGTTTGTTTTTCTCTTAGAGGAGTCATTAAAACTGATTGCTCTGGCTGATTTACAAGAACTCAGGTTAAGACAATAAAAAAAACTAAAATGCTTACTGAGAGGATAATGCAATTTGCTTTTCTAGTTATATCATTGCAGGTGGGCACAGCTCTAAGTCTGAGCATTCGCATAGAAAATATCCTCAAAGCATCATGTTAATAGACAATAGAAAACAGTCAGAACAGTTTTCACAGAAAAGATAATTCCTGGAGGCAGAATATTTGCTAGTGAAATGGAATAAATTAACTTTTTAAATTAACACTATGTGACTTTTACAGATATTACAGACTAACTAACCCATTCACCTAGAGTTAAAAATAGTTTGCTAATTATAGGAAGAACAAACTAGATTAACCCTCTATGCCATCAGGAAATTTCATTACTCAAAAGTCACAAAATATAAAGCAAAAGAAACCATATGATCTGAGATGAGAATTTCTATCCCATTCCTCAACATAATACAAATGTGCATAATGGCAATCCTTTTCAAACTGACAGTACTTTATTGTAAATCAAACCCACACACATCTCTCCAACAAATACTCCAAAAAAATCCTTATTATTTTAAAACAAATGATCCAGCAATCAGCAGTGCCTGAGGGGAAGGTGGCAGAGAATACTTGACCTGCTTGACTAGAGCTGCATAGCCTGTGACAAAATTTGTTATTACAGCTGCATTTTCAACACTGGAATATGAAAGTCACTCTGTTGTGGATGCTTGGTGTAGTTTTCCCCTCTCTTTAGGCTCTTACTGCTAAATCCTAGGAAGGAGTCAGAAAGACTCAAATGGATCATCTGGTGCATCCACCCGCCCCAAATCAACTAAAGCATTTCTGACAGATGGTTCTGTAACCACTCTAAAAACCTCCAGCCTCCCCAGCCTCTATATGCAATCTATTCTAGTCCTTAATTATCTTTGTCACTGGAGCATTCTTTCTACAAAGCTCCTCCTAAATCTGCTTTTGTTCCAGTTAAAGCATATTACTTTTTGCCTCACAACTTGAAGAGAACAGTTTGTTCCTCTTCCTCCTTGCAGAAACTTTTAAAATATTTAAAGCCTGCTGTATCTCTCAGATTTTTCAGCTAAAATCCAGTTCCTTCCATTTTTCCTCACAGGCCAGTATAATATCAGACAAAGCTGGTAGGAAGACAAGACAGAGAATATGAGGTTACCTAGAATTTCAGTCTGAGGAAGTTAAAGTAGAGTTAAAAAAGAGTCAAGGCACTTTCCATACAGAAATTGAATTTTGCTCACATCTGAAAGCTTCTTCTACTTTGGCACTTCCAAGAGTCTTATCAAACAAACGAAGCAGCTACCCTCCACCAAAGTGGCACAGACAGAGTTCAGAAAAGCTGCATGCAGTTTCAACTACCTCTGAAACAAACCGTGAAACAGCATCAGGAAAAGTTTTTTCTCATTTGTTCTAATCAACCCAAAGATTCACATTCACATAGTGGCAAATCTTTCTATTTGGAGAGTTTTTTCTTATGATATTGAAAATATTTTCCAAGTCACCAGAGGTGCTGGGCTGACAATCTCAGCAATCACTGGGTCCAGCTGAGGTCTTTTCCTGCTCAGTGCATAGGAGGGTGTCACCACCTTCTCTGCCATTTGCTGAGATAAGCTCCAGGTTATCCAGCATACTTGGTGCTATTAAAGTTACCCTTGCATTCCTGATTGCTTTAAAACTCATCCTGGGCATTCCCCATGAGAAAGAAGCATAACAATATTGTGCATTTGCCAACAAACAGATTATTGTGGAAGATCAGTTTTCAAAATAGGAGAAACCTTCTTCATCCTGTTTTACTATGAAAGCAGACTGCATTACCAGTTTTGGGTTGTTTACTTCGTACCAGTTAGAAGGGTTACTGACAAGTTCAGCACTTTTTACAGTACCTGTGCCTCAGAAAGGGAAGGGCACACAGTAGCAGAGCTGTGCCCCTGACACTGAAGTCATGCAGAGGCACTTAATTTAGCAATATCCTGAAGAATATGGGCTGCATGCTTGCTCACAGAGAGCGGTACAATATTTAATGCCCTCTACAAACAAAGGATGCAGTTCCTCACTAAGATAAGAAAGCAATCTCAAAATTAAATCTGCAGTTGGATGTACATGGCCAGGGCCCCTTATGTTTCTCTGCTGAGGGTCCTGAGAAAGGAGATCATTATCATGATGTGTTCAAAACAGTATAGAGGAAAAAAGCATAGCTTTACAACATCTGATAGAGATTAGAAATGTTTGGTTGTGTTCACAGATCAAACAAGTTAGAAAATCCATAGCTCTTTAGATAACTACTGAATTTGATAAAAGAAATCAAATATACCCTATTTTCCCCTGTTTTTCTCTCTGTAAATTGACAATAGGATAATTTCTCTAACTTTTCTATATATTTACTCTAGAAGGGGAAAATAGAAGATAATTTTAATGGATGTAAAGCAGTGAATATGTAGGAGAGCAGCTAAGACTCATAAGAGTCCTTCTGATAATTGGGCTTGCTTTAATTATATAGACGACAAGTCAGCAAATAGCATTTTATATGCAGTCTTTGAGGAAAGAAATGCAGTGCACACTCCAAAATACTAGAATTCTAGTATCAATGGAAACATATTAATCCTTCCAGCCCCAATCTGCTTATTCCGATTTTTAAATGTCTGACTGAAAAAATAAAGATTTGTGATAGTGAAATTAGTAAAGAATAAGAAAAGCTAGTTTTAAATCACAGGCCTCAAGTGATACGTTGTATCTCTGTTGCAGCTATCTAGCTGGGAGGACACGGAATTATTCTCTAGGTAGGGGAGAGGACTCTGAAGGAGAGAGCCAGCAAAGAATTTCCCTAAGGTCACCCAGAGGCAGGGACAGAGCCCTGAGTTCCAAGCCTGTGTTCCTGTGACTGCTAATATCAGGAACATTGACATGGATGCTGTTTGCTGTTGTGCCAGGTACCACCACTCTGGGATCAGCACAGGCAGCTCAAGCAGATTAATTTATGCCATCAGTATATGGCAAAGTGTAAATAGAGCAGCTGCAAGATAAATATGAAGCAAAACCTTACATTCCATGCTGGCCTGAAGCATCTTGCTTTATAACCAATGCTTGGTCAGTGTTACAAGGTTCAGGGTAATTAGCTTTAAGGCAGAGGTGTCTGTCACAGCGAGTCCTTGCCCGACCCTTGATGGGTGACATTGACAGGCAGTTGGCATTTCAGGACAGTCCATGCAGCTCTTTCAGGCTGTACAAGAGGGGGGAAAAAAAAAATTACAATCACCGAAGACACAAAGCTCCTTCCACCTTCATCCTTATTCTATGAGCATTCCCCCTTCACCTTCCACATTATTAACCACGTTTTTAACAGTGGAATAAAAGCTAGCACAGAAGCCACCCATCTAAGGCAGATGGGAAATGTCAGCTTGAAATTACAGGTTGGAATGTGAAAATACAAAAGAACTCGTGGCCTTTACAATTTTTTTGGTTTGATTTGTGAATAAAGTGTGGATACCTATGGGATGCATTCATTCTCCAAATGGCTTTGGCTAGCATAACTCTAAATAAATACACAAGCATGCTGGTTTTCTCTTAAAAATTTGGTAGTTGCATTCACATTATAATTGCTAAGTGATATTTGTGTTCAAAACAGCACATTAATCATAAGAGACATGACCTTTAGAAAGATAACATTCTTGCTCTTTTTTATTTGGTTTGGTTTTACTTTGGGACAAGATACTGCATAAGTTAAGGTAGGTCACACTTCATACAAATGGAAGAAAGGAGACAGTAATTTAAATATGCCACCTATAATTTTACCTAAGAAAAACACAGTTATGTGGAGTTGCTCCTATAAGGTTCAGCAGAGCACTGGAAATCTCTAGGCCAACTACAACTTGATTCAGGTGCTGCCATAAGAGACAATTAAAATGCCTCCATAAATACATTAGCGACAAAAGGGGGGCTAAGGAGAATCTTCATCCTATATTGAATTCATGGGGAACCACAGTGACAAAGGCTGAGGTACTTAATGTCTTCTTTGCCTCAGCCCTTAACAGTAAAACCAGATGCTGTGCAGGTACCCAGCTTCCTAAACTGGAAGACAAAGACAGGGAGCAGAATGAGGCCCCCATAATCCAAGGGGAAATGGTCAGCGACCTGCTACAAGTGATGGGATGATAGGAAACGACCTCAGGTTGCACTAGAGGAATGTTAGGTGGGATATTAGGAAAAACCTCTTCACCAAATGGGTTACCAAGCATTGAAACAGGTTGCCCAGGGAAGTAAGTGGTAGAGAGCTATTTAAAAGGTGTGTACACCTTTTAAAGTGGTGGTTCTGAACATGGTTTAATGGTGATCGGAATATCTGAGATGAAAAAAAACTGTATAAAAAAATCAAAACAATAACTTTCAGAACAAGTTATTTTTTCCACGCTGTTTGAAGCTTTTTATCTGGACAAAAGAGACACCACTGAAGCTGTAAAGACATCAAAGACCTCATTGTTCCAATATATGTACAGAAAGTTTGTTCTATTTTACATCCTTCAAGACCATAGAGGTTATTTCAATGAAAGTCATAATGAAAAAGCCTGAAGAAAATATGCACTCTCTTACACTGGTGCACATGCATAAGCATATCTATAATTCATAAAAACCTTATGAAAAAAGGGATCAGAAAGGAAAAAAACCCTGGAGTTGATTCTTATCAACCATCCAAGCTTTTTGCTGTGAGGGGGCTTGGATCAGCACCCTTCATTTGCAAATCCCATCCCCCATAATATAATTATATGATCTGCCAGAAATGAAATTGCATGTCATGAAATACTGCACAACTCCATAAATAATTAGTGTTTCCATTTCCCAAAGCAAATTGATAAAACTGGTGTTTGGCTTAGTTTTTGCAGCTCAAGAAGCTCTGTTAGGCTTGTGTTGTTAATTCAATCTTCTACAGCTGGACTGATAAAAGCAGAGATTTTCAAATTGACCCCTTTTGCCAGTATGAAGGGCAGGTTAGATTTAGAGGAGTTAAAGGAGGTTCAGAGTCAACAAAAATGCCTTTTAGGACATAACAAATGGTATGAGGATTTTAAAATTTACATTTTAAGAATCTATTCAAATTAGCAATTCTTCTGTTTAATTCACTGAGAGGAATCCAGTGTTTCTGTGGAATAAGCCATGAAACTTTCTGCCCATATATTTTAGCAGTCTGAATCGGGTGGCATTTGCATCAAAGGCATTCTGCATTTTTGTGATACCAATATAACCTTCCAGAGAAACCCCAGAGGAGTACAAACATCAGGGATCAATTGATTCTGAAAGCAGATCTTGTCCTTGCTTTTGAAAGCTGTAATTCTATGACAGATACCCATCTGTGCATCTCAGTTGCACATCAACCACATCAACCTAGCTTAAGGTCAGATATTTCTGAAAAGCAGATATTCACTTCCTTAGGAATTAAAAATAGAAGCAAACCTAAGCAGATGAAGATACATATTTAGGCAGTGCTCAGCAAATGCTACTTTAGAATACATGCAGGAATCACAGAATGGTTTGGGTTAGAAGGGACCTTAAAGACATCTTGTTCCAACACCCCACCACGGGCAGGGACACCTTTCCCTGGACCAGGAATCTTAAGTGACTCTGATTGTTAAGCCTTGAGATTCTGGCAAGAGGGCTGCTGCTGTCAACTAAGCAAGGCTGGCTGCTTGCTAGAAACATGACAGTTTAGAACAAGGCAATTGTCAATTTTGGCCCATCCTTTGTTTCTGGAGAATGACATATAAATTAGGAATAGAACTGCTCAAAAATCAAAGCCATCCTGCAGGGAGTATCATAGTCATTCATATGGAAGAAATGAGTCTTGGCTTATTTCGGTCTTGTTTGCCAGGAATGCAATACAAAAATCATCCAGATTAAACCTTTATCAATTTCAGCTGTCTACATTTCTATTAGTACATTGAATTGTTTTGGGACACAGACTAATGAGAATGATATGACAACTATAATTTGAGTTTGATTTTGTACAATTTGCAGGTGCTTCCACAGAATCCAAGCACTGATTTGGACATTGAGAGAAATGGGAAAAAAAAAAAGAAGGGAAAAATAGATAAAAAACCACGCACTTAAAAATGCATGTAAGGTAGTCACATTACTGGGTTTCCCTCTAATAGACTAATTTAGGTTTAGATTCTAGATCTTCTTTTTATTTGTCTTTCACATGGCAGATGAAAATAGCCAAACCAGGAAGCTTCCTCTCTGCTGGAAATTGAATGTAGATTTTTATTACTGTTTTCATTAATAATCATGTATGACATTCTGTCAAAAAACAAAACAAGACACACACCTATATTCCTGTAGCTAATTATATCAATATGCTATTATTAATACATAGCATCAGACACAAACCTAAATATTTCACACAGTGTGAAATTCTAACCTTACTTTTCTAATGGAATGTGCTAAAACCAAGCAGATCTCATCTACCAGAATGCAGAAGAGACAAGTGAACAAACCAGAAACAGCAGGTATTAGTGCCTGTACCATGTGCTCTCCAGCAAGAGGTACTGCGGTGTTGACTGCAGTATTTACATGCCTGTGTAGGTTACACTGCTCTAAAACAGAGATGCTCACACAAGTAGGAGAATTCATATCCTGAGAAAGGTGACACAGAAATGTCTGTCTGTGATTTATTGATTTGTAATGCCGAGTAAGGTCACCTCAGCAGCAAACAGATATCCTATATTAACTATGCCTTTCTCTTGGGAATACACAAGGAAAATTCTGGTAACCAGATAGAAAGCATAACTTTTCAGGTTCACAGAAATTGTGGATGAATATGGTCACTACAGAACCATATCTGCACGATTAAAAACACATTTTCAAACATTTCTTCAAGCCGTAGAGATCACCTGAATATGTATGAATTTGGAACAGAGCCCAAATTGCCCTCATTCTAACTTGCACAGTTGATTAACCCAGGATTCACAAATATGTCCCATCATTACATCTCTCTGTCAGTCTTAGCAAATGGCTTTCCAAAAAAATACAGCAGGGGGAAAAAACACAAACCCAAACAAACAGGAAATACTGTGGCTTTATGTAGAAATACATAGAAATACCTTTCTATAGCCTGTATCCCTACTGTCTGCTGACAGCACAACGCAGACCAGATTCCTTTTCAAAGACCTTGGCTGTCTTGTTAGTTGACCACCAGGAATGATATGCAGGGGATCTGAAGGTTAGTTTGGAAGCTGGGCAAGAAGCCAAGGAAGTTGTGTGGCAGCCACACCAAAACCCTTCCATTTCACAGCTCTTCTACCTTTCCAGAGACTTGGTAAGAGTTAAAAGAGTACGAGGAATATGGAGTGAGGTTCAAGAGCAGTTCAGATGTAGCAGCAATGATCTACGTGCACCATGACACATAACTCATCCTTTGAGTGCTGTTACTAGTTTTTCAAAAGGAGCAATGAAACACCCCTGGTTCCAAACACTGAAAAGGAGTATAAAACCCAGTGTGCCATGAGAACCAAAGCACCATCAAGGGGATCAGCAGATCTAAATGAGTTTTTAATGGTAATAAGTGCTGACTGACCTTTCCCGTTAAGTAACCCACATGTCTACAGCAGACACTGGAATATTCAAGGTGCACTAGCAATAGGTTAGATGGACAAACTCATCCTTTAGAAAGAATTAACTCATCCTTTAGAAAGAATTAATAGTCCCCATTTATAAATACAACTGTTTTCCAGAAAGACAATTTTCAACAATATTCTTGAGGTATCTACCAGCTCAGATCTGAACAATGCCACTGAAAAATCATTACACTTATGTGGAAAAACACCCCAGGCACAAGACTTAAGTAGAACTGGACAAAATTACCATGCATCTGAGACACTAGTCTGTGGTTCATTCAGTGGCTCCAGCAGTAATCTGGGACTCTGGAGACTGGGGTTTACTCTCCTGCTTTGGAGCGCATAACCAGTGAAATCTGATGAGGTGACCTCATGCAGCTGTGCCTAAACTTCTAGCCTGCAAAATGGGAGTATTGTTCCTTACTTCTCAGAATGAAAAGAGATATATTATCTGTATGCAGTAGGACAAATAAAGCTTCTGGTGCATACATTTTCCCCTTTCCCTTGCTACAGGGTATTCATCTTCTTTTGTGTGTCTCCATGACATCTGTGCTGGACAAAACCAGGATGTGTAATACCTAATTCAAAAAACAGTAGGCCAGCCAATGCCTCCTTCCTGACTGGCTCACCAGCTGCTTCCAGCCATATGTAGAACAATTCAATTCTGCCAACTTGACCCTTAGCAAACAATGATTTATGGTTTCCCACCCTATCCAGCTTTCACTTTTTAGAAATCAAAATACAAGATTCAAACTCTGACACATTCATTCATTACCCTTTGAAGCTAATATTCCCTCAAAATATTGTCCTGTAAATCAGGAAAAGGATAAATGTGATACCTCCTGGATCTGCAGACTGGGAAGGCCGGTTACAAACAGGCAAGGGTATGGGGATACAAATGGAAAATGAAAGATCACTACTGATGAGGTGCATGCTTTGAAATGGTAGAGCATTATCCCTCTGAGGTATCAAGATATATCCTAATCATTCTGGCCTGAAGTTACAGTGAAAGAAAAAAGTTTCTCAGCCAGGAAGAGTATTTCCCATGTGGACTGAGTCTGAGGGGTCCCATTCACTTCTACATTTCTCAATTCTGGTTCTTTTGTGGCCATAATGGAGGACATATCTAAAATCTGCAAGGAATCTAAGGATCTCATGAACTTAAAAAACTTTAAAATTCACAAGACCTTTTCTTCTCTTCTAAGAGAACGTAATTCCAGCCAGTTTAATTGTGACAATGTGGACTTTGGCATGTCAGGTTGAAATTCTGGAAACCTCCTTTACACATCCAGACTGAGGGCATGTGGTCCATACCAAAAGGACTTATTTTGGAATGGCTTGTGGGCTTGGGAAATTGCCTGAGAGCACTGGGAAAGAAAGCTTTTGGATCCTGCATGAAGACTTACAGTGGGAATTCAGTTTAAGTATGTGTTCCTAGGCAAATGATTTCTAGAATTGCCATTCTGCATCTTTTTCAATCCACTGCAATGAAAAAGAATTCTGAAGCTATTTTTTTTCATTGCATTACATAAAATACATGCATTATTACTTCATTTATTTAAATACAACTGTCAGCTCTCATGTTCTTACTCTTTCTGAGATCCTGAAAGACACAAAAGTCTCTAACACAGTGAAATAAAGGTCAGCATTTTTTTGTAACACTTTGTCTTTGTACTGCTCTTTCATCCAAAATATCCCTTAAGGATGTTTTTTACTAATGTTTATCTGCCACACAGTCAATAGTAAGAAGACTGTGTCTATATAACATTATTGTCTTCTGACCATTGCTTAGCTACTACTAGTAATCTAAATTGAATAGAGAAATTCACTGTTTTCAACACAAAGCCAGGTTTTCAGATAGCACTAAGCACATGATTTAAGTGAGAGAGAGGCACAAGACCAGAGATCATACAGAAACTAGAAATACCACAACAGGTAGAACAGAATATTTGCTTGATGAAAATACTTGGCTTCTTCACAGAATCACAGAAGGTCTAGGATTGGCAGAGAACTGTGGAAATCATCCAGGCCAACCTCCCTCACTCAAAGCAAGGTCTTCTGCAGCAGGTTGCTCAGGACTGAGTGCACTCAGGTTCTGAATAACTCCGAGGAGGGAGACTCTACAACCTCCCTGGGCAACCTGTTCTAGTATCTGATCATGCCTACAGCAGAAAGTTTTTTTAATGTTATAATTTACCTTGGTTAGCTATCTGCATTCTGAGTTCAGAACCGTGCCAGTGTGAGTTTTGTCATTTTATGTCGTGAAAAGTCTTTTAAGCCCATTAAGACACAGGCAACATGTGCAACATAATGATAGAAGACAACCAGTACCATGGGATCAGCATTAGAGTAACAGTTCTGTGAGACATACTTTGGTGAAGGATTTCAGTGGGTTGACACAAGAACTGCAGAAGGTAAGCTGACTTGTTTTGTGGTGTGTTTGTGGCAGTTTTTATTTAGAAGGATAAGAAGAAGTCGCTGGCAGAAGCAAATTAGGTTTGATTCATGTCTACATTTGTCTAGTACATTACAAAAGCCACAAGACCTTCAAACCATATTATAACTGCTCTCAGGCAGCTCTGTGGAGAGTTGTGCAATAACAGAAATAGCATGACTTAAATGCACTAGAAAAGGGTTACATCATTTCATAAAGATGCTTCACTTAAGGTTGTTCATTTTATATTTTAAATCAATTGCACTTCATGCTAAAAAATACATCAGGACTCAAATCCTCTTTTAAAAAATGAATTTCTTGAGGGCCAGGAAAGACAAATAAAGACAAATAAAAAGCAACCTTGAATCTGATCTGGAAAACAATTCCCTATGAGAAAACAATCGTGCTAATCCTACCAAACAATTACACAGGTGCTTCACCTTATTCATAGCAAGCCCCTAGATAACAACCTCTTTCCTCACTATACAGAAGCATTTCCAGGCAGTCTCAGTTCCCACAGATTGCCATAACCCACCACCCCAGTGTGCCTGCACACCCATGAGCATGGACTGAGTGCTTCTGTCATCCTTGCATGACATGGAGCTATCATCTACATAACTTCAATGTATATCTCACATCTTCTCCCAGGGCACCACAACCAAAAATATAAAATAATCTAGTGCCAAGACAGACTCCCACTGATCTCAGAAATCCGTGTTATTTCAGCTATTGTCCATCTTTGAAACATTAAACTCTGAAACATCTTTTTATGTTCTTGGTTAACATGTAGTACCAGAAATGTTATGAAAATTTAAGTAATTGATCATCATCCTGTTGTCATTAAGAATTTAATATAGAAGCCATTATTATTTTTCTTTGCTTAACATTTCTTTCATTTCTTCTCCTCTTCACTGAGCCACTCAGAATGTTTTAACCCATATCACCTCACCCTATTCTCCTTTGTCTCCTCCTCCTTTCTTTTGCAAGACAGGTGTATTTTAATTAAATCTTTTAATTTCTATAAATAATCTCATAACCATGATCTTTCTTATAGTACCTTAGTGGTCCTAAACTCCTTCCATTTTGGTGTTCATAGGTTTCTGATACAGTAATACCCTGGGAAAAATGCAATTTTCAAGAAAGAGCCATACTTGGACCCAAGTCAACATAAATGATTAATTTCTATTGCATAATGCATGCATCCACAGTACTACTCAAAATCCTTCTGACCATTTGTGCTGATTTGTTTCAAATTTATATCCCCCCTCCCTCAGCTAATGACTTCCTATCTGCACAACTGGTTTACAGATTTCTTGTGTCATTGTTGATTATTTGGATTATTTTTCCTAAAACCGTTTTGTTTCATTTTTCTGAGTTGCAAATCACTTTCTTGCATTCTAATCTTCCTAGCAACTTTGGCCTTATCTTCTAAAAAAACCCAAGAGCCTTTCTGTAAACTCTTCAAGCACTGATTCTGATTTAATTCCATTTGCACTGGTTCCACATGCAACCATGCATGATCAATACCACCAGACAATTGTATGATCACAAATTATATTTAGTGTGGACCTGCCATGTAGACAATTGCTCTACAGATCAATAGCTTTTGATCTCACACTGCCATCATTAAACTTTTTTGAATAAGCAATCCATATATTTATATTTGTAAATAATGTACCTGTGCTACTTTACTAATATATTGTTTATGTTATAAAAACGTACATAAAAAAGGAAATGAAAAGTGAAAGGAAATTAAAGGTGAAATAAGCACAATTTAAAAAAACACTTTACTAATGACATAGAAAATATTTTCTTCCACACCCCAGTAGCTGGGAGTGCACTTGGGAGTGCACTGCTCAAGCCCTTGTCCAGGATACATTTCCATGTATATCTCTGAAGAAGTGAGAAAACAATGTGCAGTATTCCCCCTGTTTAAACAATACTAAGGGTTTGTGACAAACTGAGGAAACAAAGACCATTGCTCAATCTAGCCTCATCTACCTAGCAATACTTCAGGATTGTTATTTCTGCTTTTATCTTTACGCTATTTGTCCTCTACAGATGAAAACAGGTCTTTGTAGCTCTTCATTTGAATTAATTAAATGAATTAGGATGCCAAACTTGATATTTTTCTTGTTCTTTTCAGCACATCATAACCTTGATTATTTATAAATGAAGCAAAGATGATTTAGATGAAGAGGAGTAATAATTTTTAATAGAAGAAATGAGGTGGTGTGTTCAGGAAATTTATCATTTAATTATGTTTCTCTTAAATAAGTCCACAATAATTAAAACTACAACATGAGACACTTTGTTATATTTCATTTGTTATAGCAGTTCCCATTTTGGAGAAGCCCCTTTTAAAAAAGATTTGTTCTGAGGCTTTTTTGTTGGGTCTTTTTGTTGATTTGTTGTTTTGTTTTTTTTTAAATCTGACATAGGCCAGGGCTGTTAAAGAAGGGTAGCAACAAAATAACCTCTCTGAAGTAAACATGATCAGCACCATATCTAAAAATATAATGAACTGAAGTGCCAATAATACCAGACTTTCTACCAGCTTAAGCAATATTTTTACATTACAAACTGCATTTTATTTTCAGTCAATGTTCATTTTGAATGAAATGCTGTTCACAGATCACCACTGATATCACATCTGAACTTTAGAGCCAAGTCAGTTATACTTTTTACTTTACCCCTAGCACTTTGTAAGAAATACACATTATAGTTACCAGACAACTGGCATCCAAAAAGAGGACAGTTTCCCTGTTTAGTGTATTTACTGAATGCCATTATATACTGATATCCCATTTTGGTTTGACTACTGATTTTTGATTGCTACAATTAATATACAGCTCAATTCACGTAGATCTAACTTCTCAGGGTGGGGAACAAACCACCAAACCCATCGCCACTAAACAAAAACGTTACGTAAGAAACTTGAATAAAAGACAAACACAGTCCAAATTGTAAAATAAAGAAAGCTGGTGGTGTTTTCATTAAACCCAGTATTAAAAGAATTTCTTGATGCATTTCATCATAAAGGAAATATCTGTCAAGCTTCCATAAATCTTCCTTGCTTTTCAGTGCTAAAAGGAAAGGAAGCACAAAATATGTTTTGTTCATCTGCTTTTCATGAGACTTTTCTTCTTTTGATAGATCAAAAGCCTTAGGTGGACTGTTTGTCTTTCTGTTTTGCTGCCACTGCAAACATCCTTCTGTGCTCCTGACAGCCTTCAATTAATTTCTCTGGGTTAGACAAATGCTGCTCTTGAAGGTGTCTCATAAAGCTGTAGATTTTTTTGTGTGTCTCCCCGTATACACTTTTTATTGCCTGTTGTGCCCATCATACCTAAGGAACTCATTCCTGTGGGCTCACCCAGGATATAAATCCAGAGAAGACCACAAAATTACATTGGGACTATTGTCTGTACGGGTGGATCTACTTCCAGGACAGAGGCCTTTTTCTAAAGAATGGATGAGTAATTTAGATCAAGGCTTGACTGATATAAATCAACATGGGTAACAATGGCCCCTGGAAAGCTAAAGTGTTGGCAAACTCACTGACCTTCCACCCTTTGTTGAGACACTTAATCTCCAATATCAGCATGGAAGCATGCAGCTACAATTCAATTCCTTTTCAACTTGGACAAGCTTTGAATCTATTTTTATGTGGGTGAAGTGAATGTCTCTCAGTGGTTCTGGTAGAGGTGGTGAAGAAACTTTGAGCTTGTTCTAGTCTGAACATCAATGGAAGTAGGATACAGGCACAGACAGACCCCAAAATTTTTATAGGTGTTACTGCCCAAGTTAGTACAAGTCTGTTGACCTGGAAAATTCCCTGCTTGAATTTGCAGGACCTGTAGTGTACAAGCTGACCTAACCTGGTGTTTATTGGGAGACTACAAATACAGGGTGCCATTTTTAGTGTGTGTTCAAGGTAAAACATAAGCATAAAGTAATTCAGGAGATTCACACATAAAACAGGCTGGGTGTATGAAACGAGGTTACTGTTTTCTAGAAAAATCAATGGGAAATTTGCCACTGACTTCAGCAGAAGCAGGATTTCATACAAAGCACGTAACTCCATGTCTATCAGTTTCCACATTCGTTGCAGGTTATGACTGAGAAAGTTTGGAGCTGTGGCAGCATGCCAGGTGGAACTTCTGTTGCCTGGAATGACCTGGGCTGGCTACTTTACTGAACATATGCAAAATTTGTTGGGTGTTTTTTTAAACACATACCAGTTATGTGCCCTGCAAGTAATTTGTTTACTGTTAGTGGGGGGCAGGCTTCCCATATAATGTCTTCAAAGAACCACCCCAACTGAGAATAAAAGGTGTGGAAAAGAGAGCTAATAATCCATAGCCAATTTCTCAGATACAACTGCTAACAGGAGGTCACTGTGTGCTCAGGAATACACCTCATGCTCTGTCATAATGAACACAAACACCAAATTGATGACAGAGAAATAGCATTGGCAAATCTACAAACTAACTGTCTAAATCCATGTACCAATTGCAACCATGGTATAAATATTCTGAGCATGAACCTGTCACCACAATTTCTAAATGATTCATTTCTTTTGATGGGCTGAGCCACAATTCTGAAATTGAACATCCCTGAACTTCAGGATATTAAAATTTCACATCAATGTTTTTATAATATAGGACACTAATTTTTCCTGAGTTGCAAATTTATGCTTTGGGGCATTAGATGAATTCTGAATACCTGCCAATGTCTGCTTTTCTTTCCTTCTTCCAAGAAAGGAATATTTAGATTGCCCCAAGGCAGCCTTTGGACTGCAGCATGATGCCTTGTTACCTGTTAAAAGGAATGCTCCTAGCTACAGAGAACAGTGGAGGAAAAGGTTCTCCATCAGGGACAAAGATGAGCTTCTTCCAGTAAAAAGTATTTGCCTGTAAAGCTTACAGGGTAACATAGTTAATTTTTCCCAAGTCACCAATTATTTGTATGACAATAAATAGGTGTGGGCAGAAGCTAATTCTAAATGTAAATGAAAACTGCATATATGGAAGCATTATTGAAATAAGCCCACACTCTGAAAGTGGACTTTGATTGTGGATTAATTCTCTCTCCCTTTTTACAGCTAAACATGGTTTTCAGAAGGAAAACTCTCTGCCTGCATAAGCTATAAAAAACCTGGAATGCTTTTATCACTGTGCCCAGGAAACCAAAGAAATACATATTTTACTCAAAAAGTAGATAGCAATTCAAATATTTCAACCTTGCCTGAGTGTTGAGTGGGAATCATGAGTTTCTCTGAAAGATTTTTTAAAGTTTATACTCTCTCACGAAAAAGCAGCGATGCTTTTTTTGAAAAGAAAAATACCATCAAAGGATAAGAACTGCAAATGAAGAGGTGAAAAAGTGTATTTGTGAAGGCTCTGATAATACTAGCAAATCTGGCAGTATCAATCTAGATAAGGACATGGCTTTCAGTGAACCTATGCTGTATTCACTTTCTGCAAATGTGGCTAAACATACTTCATTATTCTTTTTACTATTAATTCATTTGCCTGTAGGAACTTTTTCACCTCTAGTTTTCCTGGTGGATAAGTGCTGTTATTTTTGCTGTTTTAAAAGCCATTCTGGCTAGTATGAGCTTTTCCTCTAATTAATTAACTAAGATCTCCTTTTATAAAACTCCAGACATCATCAGCCAGAAGGAGCTGTGAAGAGCTAAAAACCTTAGGCTTCCTTGGAGAGGAAGATGCCAGCCTGCCCACCACAGGACACAAGATGCAGTGAAACCTGCTGGAACTGTCCCTCATTTGCAAGGCTCACATAACTCTGACACCAAAGAATCTCCATCATTCTCTGGAATATTACCAACGCTCTTTGCACCTGATGTGAACCATTGCTTTGTGTTCCCCTAAATGTCATGGTCTGCACATGAGAGATTTAGAGCTAAAGTAAAATTACAAATTAATTATCCTTCAAATTGAGCTTGTCTTCCCCAGGTTAGATTCCATCTATATCTGAGGAGAACTGTGGTTGGAATGATAACATAAACCTCACTAGGTCTGGTAATTCAAAGTAACAAATGCTTCCTCATGCCCTCCCAATTTACATGTGAATTCTGTAATCACCTCCAGTTTTTTTAAAAGTGCTGCTTGCCACAGTGAGTATTAAAAGCCAAATTCTAAAGGAAAAGCATATGAAAGGAAATGATTATTGTAGCATTAAGAGACAGAGGTGAGACTGTTCATTGAATTTGCTCAGTACCTCATCAGCCTCCCCAAAAAACAAAGTCCAGTGTTCTCAGGAGATATGTAGGCACTTCAGCACATCAGAATTACATCTTCCATCTAATGAACATTTATCTCCTTCTAAATGTCACTCTTGGAGGGAGTAACCAGAAAAAATGTCACAGAAGATAACATCCCTCATGGACACGAGGCAGTAAAACCATCACTAGGTCCAGGTGGAAAATCATTATTCAGAACATCATAGAAGCCCTTCACATATTTCACCATCTGTGAAACTGTTGCCAAGTGTCCCCCAAAGTCAGCAACTGTTCAGTGTACAATGATGGAATTTTTTTTTAACATTATTTTTAAAAATGCATTGCTTGAAGGAAAACTGGGAAAACAAAATATTGGGCAGCCCCAAATTCCAGGTTTTTAATTGCTTGTTTTAAAGAATATTTAATTTTCTTAATTCCATTTCATTACATTTCAGAGAGTTAATTACCCCAAATGGGTGATTTTCGAATGATAACAAACATTAAGATTGGTATCCATTGAAAATGTGAAGCAGCACCCCTAACACTAAGCACAGATGAGCTATGCACTATATTCAGTGGCCCAGGGAAGCTGTTGGAAACAGGTTAGAAATAGAAACTTTCCAAAGCAGTTACAGTTCAAGTCACTTTTACCAAGTGTTCAGATGGAAGTCTCTGAATTGAAAAGTTCTGCACATCTCAGAATGAGAAATGAAACTAGATTTTTGTGTCTGCTTCAAACCCAGTGGGATCCCAATGGGAGGCTTGTCAGAAAAGCTGATTAGGATAAATGCTCATAAATCATGACTAACCTGGTTGAATTAGCCCTTTCCTGCAGGCTTGTAAAAAGACAGAATTTTATCTGCTTCTCAGAGAGCCAGCCTAGGAGGCATATGATATCAGCTTTATAAATCTGTGGTGAAGCATGAGACAGAATAATGACAGGAGGATAATTATCACCATAAAATTAGAAATGCAAACTTCCCCCCCTCCTTGCTGTAAGAGACATAGTTGACTTTCTCTGATACGTTTGTCAAAGATTTTAAACTCTGCACCTGATAAAGTACCATCGGGCAAGAGCTCAGAAGATAAGCAGAGAGTGGTAACTGTGTCTTTAAGGGGAAAAAGATGGTTGTGAAATAGTTGCCATTTGGATATAGTTATATATTTAATTAACTAGTGTTACTTGCAAGTTCTAGATAAAAATGGAAAAGGTGAGGAGGTATTTAGGATGAGATGGATCCACAAGTGCTAAAGGTGGTGTCATTCCAATGGCATTTTCAATTATCTTTGAAAGGTCATGGTGATCAAAGGAAGCTCCCCAGGACAGGAAGAAATCAAATGTCATTCCTATCTTGAAGAAAGGCAAGGAGAAGGATCTGGGGAACTGTAGGGTGGTCAACCACCACTCAATCACTGATGGAATGAATAATCCTGGAAACTACTTCTAGACATATGAAACCAAGAAAGTGATTTGGAGTAGTCAGCATGGATTTCTGAAAGGGAATTAATAAGAAAAGTGAGGTTATCTGGTATCTTCTGCAAGGTATCTGGTATCCTTTGTAAAGGCTGCTTCAGGAATAAAGGGAGAAAAAAAGGAATACTTTATATGAACTGAAAAAACCCAAACCCAAACAACCTAACATTAGTGTTAGTAGAAAATTCAAACCTACAGGAAAATATAATTAAACCACACAAAGTAAGTGCCATCAGAGTAATCACAAAGGTGATTCATCAATGGCAAAATTATCCAGAGCACAGGAACCCTTTTGCCTTAAGCATGTAATGGAAACCAAAATTAACGTACTTAAATTAATTTTTGTTTTGAACAATCTCTCTCTCACCCAGAAACAATCACTAATAGCTGTTAACATTAAACCATCATGACCATGATACTGATGCAACTATCCCAGTGCCACAATACGGATGGGAGATACATTCCCTCAGTAGCTGCCTTTCTCAATGGCATGAAAGGAGCACAGTCCTCATAGCAGTAGCGTGAGGAATAGCAGGATTACTCTGTTCTTCATCCCAAAGAATGCTCACTGACTCCTTCATGGCCTCAGAACAAATAAGAACAGGATGACATTAACAGAAAAGAGTGTAGCGTGGAAGGTGCTCCCATTATGGAATATATATTTTCTTGGTTGTTCTAAAACATTGTGAGGAGAAGACAAGGACAAGGCAGGCTTATAGAGTGAACTTTACTTTGTCAGGCAGAGAACATGATTTACACACATATCATTCTAGCAAGAGAAGCCATAAAGATTAAATTGTGGCACTTGAGTATTTGTCAGTAAAATATTACTTCCAGCAATGCAGGAGCAATTAAAATGGAGTTGCATGGATGAATTTGCTAAATCCTCCTAAGTTCATTCTTAGTGGCATGAAGCCAGTACTTACCTCCTGAAACTAATTCCTAATTTTCAAAGCGAAAAGCATTTTTTGTTTGTAGACAGTGACCAAATCAACAAAATCACCTGCTGGAAAGCCAAATTGTGGAAGAAACCAAGGACTTCTTGTGAGGAACTAGTAATGTAATATGAAAGTACTGAGCAGGGCTAGGAGGACTCTACCTACCCCTTCCAAAGTCACTAGCAAAATTCATGCCTGCTTCAGTGATCAGAAACATTGGTTCTCAAGCCACAGAAGATAGTAAAGTGTAAGTCATACACAAACTTTTAACAAGTTTTTCCATCAGGATTTTTTTAGCCTTCTACTTGTCCTCATTTACAGCTCACAGGACCATTATAAATCCAAGGTGTTCAAAAGGTAATAAAAAAATTATATTTTGCAAATTCTGAAGCAAGAGAAATAAAATGGGCTCTAGTCTAAAAAATGTTACCAGTATGTTTTCTGAATAGATGTGGTCAAGAATGGAGGTACTACAGTAAGACAAACAGTAACTCCAAAAATGTAATAGCTTATTAGAAGTTAAAAATACAATAAAACTATGGTATTTAATCTAAATTACAGCAGTTGTTTTAAATATATTTTCTTCCCATTTGATCAAAGCCCTCCACAGAAAAGAAATGAGTTGTGATATAACCCAAAATAGCCAATTATAACATCTAAGCTGCAGCTTTTTGAAAGCTCTCCCCAGCCTAGATCTAGATTACATTTGAAATGTAAAGTTTTTTGATTAAAGCGGGTGATTGTTAACCTCCCACTGCTATACTGCTATCAGTGAGTGTTCATCTTATTTAGGATGCCAAAAGAAAGGGAGCTGCTAATGCCTCTCAAAATCTGCAGAAAATGGCACCTTTTAAAAATATAATTAGATAGGGGAGAGAAAGAATAAGGGACTGGAGGTACATTTGTAAGTGACAAGAGAAAGAAATAAAAAAAAGTAATTTCGTATTAGAAACGGCAAGGACAAAGTTGTAGGCTTTCTTTGGGGTTAACTCCCTAAAGTCTCATAAAGCACAGGCATTACATATTGCCCAGGTTACACAAAAGCCCATGTCCAAACCAAACCCTGCTCAGGGGCAGAGCCAAGACCCTTTTACATCTGCATCACAAACTTTATTCTTTGCGTCTGCTTTCTGCTGGAGTGCTACAGGCTAAAAGGAAGAGGCAGGTTACAGGTTTGTATTTCTTCAGCCTCCCCCTCCACCCGCACAGCTGCCATCCATATCAAGGCTAACACTGCTCACCTGCTGCAGAAACCACAACCCCTCCCAGCTGGGGAACAGCTCCTGAACCTCCCCACGGGTCAGGGACCCTGTTTGTCACCTCTCACCCTCACACTGCTGGGCACTCTGGGTTTGTTGATCACTGTGCAAAGCCACAGTGCAGCTGAAGAACACCACACATTAAATTCACATGATTAAACGATGGGTGCATCCCACAACTCTGCTTAGGAAGCTGCAAGAAGCATTTTCTAAACTGACAGACACACAGCTAAAGGGTTCATGAAACACCTTTCTACACAGAGTGTAATAAAAGCATGCAGTGAACAACCACAAACGTCTGAGTCAAGTAACTCCTTCACGCCCAAACTGACACTTAGCTACACTGCTAATTAAAAGCTAGAGAAAAGAGAGCTAAAACAGCTCTCTGTATCCTAGAAAGCAAACAGCCTTCAACTGGTTCATTTTTATTTTTTACAGCTAATTCCCAGAGACTTCATAGTTACAGATTACTTGCATAATTGAGTTCAAAATACCTATTTCCAAGCATATGTATAATAAAGCACTTTTTGGGAAAAGGAGGTCTTTGCAAAGAGGAATTATCAGAGTACAACAGTTGACAGAAGCCAGTAGTGTGTCACCAAAGGAGAGGAGATTCAAGGCTCTTGTACTTTAAAGCCATGATATTCAGTTGTATTTTAGGATAAACAGATATAAAAGTTGGTTATTCATACTAGGAAGTCAAATCACAGAAGATTAAGGTAATTAGTCACCCCTGATAAATTATGTAGTTCTGAACACTTCAGATTTTCTGGCATGATGCCAGATAGTATTTATTTGTGGGAGGTTTTGAGAAATAGGAATTTTGGTGGATATAATAGAGTCTCACACTTTGTCCTGTTTATCTGGTTGAATTTAATTAATTAGGGTTGCACATCAGTGATATGCTCTGCATTTATTCCCCCTGCAAATGTAACTCACTTATATGCAGACAATGTAAAATGTGCAGAGCTCAACAACTTGGCTTATTCTTTATCTTTTGGCTTTAATAAGCTACTATTGCTCTTTTCCAGAGAAGATTGCCCTGCAAAGTATTTATTTCAAAACTAAGTGGCATGAAAGGGGTCATAAAATTGCCTTCATGTGGTCTACACATATTCTCCTTAGCCAAGGAAACTCCCTCTGCAAATACTTCTGTATGAAACTGTGCCCTTATTTCTAACCTGCTCTGCTCTCCTCACACATGGGGATGGCACCTGCATGAGGTCACATGAACAGGAGAACAGGCCTTGGCTCTGTGTAAGCCCTACTCATCAATAACAAAAATATCTTTTTACTATTACCCTGCATTCTGCACAAATCCAGAGCACATCCCCATACCAGCCACCACAAAGAAAATCAACTCTACCCCAGCCAAATCCAGCACGCCTGAATACAAATCCACAGTAATTTCATACAAATTTTTAAAGATAGTCATCTGAAAAAGTAAGCAAGAAAATCGGATCCTTAAGAACTAAATAGATAAATGCCATTATTCAAACCAGATTAATTAATGTGAAGTAATTTTGGCCACTCAGTGGATACCACCTACTTTAGCATTCACATTCTGAAAGTATCAGGTGCACAGCTGCTGTTTGGGTGGAGAGATATTTGTACCTTACTTCAGGGCAAATCTTAGTGTCCACGATGCACATTGGCTCCACTACACTTGCTGTAAGAAACCCTGCCCTTTGCACTAGGGGCCATTTGTTTTACTGATATTTAAACATTGCCAGACTGTCATGTGATCATGTGGTTATTTTACAAGGCACTGCATTAGGCCAGCATGCTTTATCTCAAAGATTTTCATGCTATGCCACCATATTTCTGGTTGAAAATGTTAGCTATCCATTTATTAAGTATTTTGGGAACACAGGAAATTTACTGCTGCTGTTTCATAGTCTGATAATTTTCTTTCTTAACACAGCTAGGAAACCATAAGTTCATTCCTTTCAGTCACTCTTCTCCAGGCATAGAACAACTCCAATGGCACTGAATTTCAATTTCATCAGAGATGGAAGTGTACCTCAGAGACCAAAAAGTGCTGAGGTTAGCAGAGCAAATTTATCATGAAAAGCACTTTTACCATGTGATGCCAGGCAAACTTTGAGTTAGCCACATGGCTGCTGGAGCAATGCAGCTGGCTTTATTAACAGCAAGCATCCAAAAATCAACATGTCAGCACTCTTCTTTCTTTCTTTCCAGCTCCCCAGCTTTCAGGGAAGCCTTTACATCAGTCTGAAAAGTGGGGGGTTCTCAGTGATGAAATTCTAGCAGTAAATGATATCAATTTGCAGTATTACAGTAGATCTGGAGCAAAGCTATAGAAGACCCTTCCATTCTGACTTAAAACCACAGGATGCCATGTTAGTCAAAAATACCACGTAGATACTGCACAACAGAGGGATACTGGGAAGCACTACAGAAGCGACAGGAGCAGCTGTACATAATTCCTTCAAGCAACATCTACATCCCAAGCCTGCTCATTCACAGACCACAGCACAGAATGTGGTAGTAGTCTCTGAACACATAATTCACCAAGATGAGTTTGCCCTGCTCATTGGTGGTGATTTCTGTTACAAATTACTTGTCATGGTCTCTAAATGGTGTTGCTGTCATAGCAGAGAGATATTGTGAAACTTATTATCAACTCCAGTTATACACTAGAACTATCCTCGCATATAATTTGCTTTTTGTCCTTTGAGTTTGAAAAATGATTGCTGACCTTAATCTGTTGCATATGGTTCAGCAAAACAAGCTTAATACATCAATTAGTCCTGTGAAAACTACCAGTGTTTATATTAAGATTGGCTGCTTACAGAAATTATGTTTTCCCTCCCTGAAAACCAGTACCAGCCTCTAGAGGAAGTCCTTTTACTACAGCTGATTACATTCCTGAACATACAAAGCCTCCTAAACACGACTTTATTTCTTTAGCACAAAGCAGAAACCCCTCATGCCCTGCACAGCTGCCTCTCAGCAGTTCATGGACTGTGACCCTGCAGCTGCCCCAAAGTTCTACATAATTTTCCATACGAAAGGCAATGAAAATTTTTCTTCCAAAAAACTCTACTCAGGGAAAATAACTCATCCTGTGTGTTAAGAGACAACTTTCTCTGAGAGGAAATGCATGAACAAGAGAAAGTCTCTTCAAAGACACCTAATGGTTAAGCTCAGCCCATACATTGTCTTGCTGATCACTGTAGCAAACAATTTATGGACTTTGATGCACTTACTCAAGCCACCCAGCAATTGAACAATTCCATAAGGAAATACTTGCAAAGGTGGAAAAACATGAAAATACAATATGTTGGGGCTGTGGAACACATACACATACAAATACGGTGTTTCTGTAAATTTTGACAAGCCTAGAAGTTTTCTTGATTATGGCTGCTTTTATCATAGAGAAAAAAATGTCAACATTGAAGATGAGACCCTGACAAACAGGAGTCCAAAGTATCTCAAAATTTAAACAGCAACTTTTGATTATTGAAAATTAAAAGCAGAACTGTATTACATCTGAAGAAAGTACCTTTGTATTTAGGCCGAGGACTATCATTCATGTGTATGTATTTTAACTGTCTTTTTTGCTTCATCAATAAGTTTAAAAAGGCAGGATTTCCAGTGAGATCCTTTATAAGTAACTTGTTGTCCTCCTCCCACTCAAAAAGATTTTTTCCTTTATTTTGTTTTTTATATTAAAAATATATATTAAAAAACAAAATAACGGGAAAAAAAATTTCCCTCCTAACCACCAACTGAATGAGAAATCTGACCTCCTCCATTACCACAAACAACTGACTTCACATTACCCTTCCTGAAACTGGCAAGTCCTTCCTTCACACAAATAACTCCCCAAGGAAGAACTTCTTTTGACTCCAGGCAATAATGGTGGCACATAAGTTCAAACATCTTGTATGATTTTGGAAGTTCTACTTCATGTTTCAACTGCCTCAAAGAAGCCATAAGCAAATACCAATAATTTATCTACATAACATTCTTTTTCATCACTTCTTTACATAAACTGGGTTTATACCCAAGCAGTTGTAACAGGAGCAAGACTTTCTGCCATCTCTGTGCACAAAGAAGTCAGATTAATCCTGTGCTTTACTGAACCAGTTTTTGAAACTAAACATTTAATGTGTGAAGAAAACAAATGTATTTATTAGTGGTTATACACTAAATACTTTCATCTGCCTTAGGTATAATCTATGTTTTTTACAAACTTCCTCATCACAACTTTCAAAAGACCTCAGGGTCTACTAAGTGCTTAGATTACAAAACAAAACAAAAACAAACAAACAAAAAGATCAGGGACTTTTGCCACAGATTTATTTCCTGGCTTTCGATTTCTTTGTTCCAGTTTCAGACATGCTATGCTCTTGCTACTAGCATTATGGCTGTAGTTGGAAATGTCCACAACACTACAATCTCATTACACAGCTAACTTCATGGGGCTAAAATGCAGGTTCAGCCAGTACCTCGTTTGTCTTCCAGTTGAGGAACTTCTATAAGCACAATTAAGAACATGGGAGTCTCAAAATATCTTGAGACTCTGATCCACTGAGATATTAAACCCATGCAAATAACTTTCTCTTCTGAATACATACTAAATATATACTTCATTTCAGAAGAGCATCAATTGCCATTGGCTGGTTTTAATTTCTGTTTTATCTTTCAGAATAATTCACCGTGCAAACAAATAGTACAGAAAAGAGTCCTTTGCCTCAGAGGTTTTAATAGTCTGGAAAAAGCCATTGCAAAGTAAAACTTGCATTACAAAATACATTAGGAACTGCTATTTCCTTAGGAACATGCAAACAGAAACCTCAGCTGCTGTTAACAGTGTCACAGCACCAGGCAAGCAGGTGCTGAGGGAGCTGCACCACCATGGACCATACTCACACAGAATCAAATCCAGAATGCAAATGTCCTCATCCTACATAACACCCAAATGTTCTCCTTCCCCCAAACAGTGCGAGGAGATCAGAAAGTAAAGATTTTGAATAAAACTTATTTTGTCAATAAAATGTAGAAGCTAATCACAGAAACTACTAAAAAGCAGCAAAGAATCATGGCTGCTGCATGTGGTGGGAAGCCTTTTCTGCTTTGACAAATGTGTCTCCCATTGGAACAAGGCTGCAACCCTGACTGCTAAAACACTTTAGCAAAATGACATTGCTGTTTTCTGCACACTCCACAGGAACAAACATAAATCTAACTCACTACATGTCCTCCTGTGGTCACATATATGCCATTTGTAAGCCACACAAATCTCTGGAGAGCTTACAGGTACATCAAGTTAAACCCTGGAAGATTTAGTTCAAATCCTAATTTTGACTAAACTCAAGTTGTCATTGGCATTTGCCAGGCAGAGTCCTATCCAGACAGCACCACAATTTGCTATAAGGTTAGTGTAAGAAACATAGGGATGTTACAGACCTGGAGAGATGTGTGTGCAAATTCTGTGGACTAAATTCAACACTAACTTATTACAACTTGGGACCAGTTACAACTATGGTCATTTCTGCAATAAGAAAGGTCTCTGAGAAGTGGAGCACAAGCACTGAAGTGAAGGATTTTGTTTTTTTGCTTTTGTACAGTACAGGATTAAACTATTCCCTCTTAAAGACTTCACCCACTTTAATCCTCCAATTTACAAACATTCCAACAACTTTCAGATTCACTCCAAAATCAATGTTTGAAAATATATCCATAGATATAAAAAAAAAAAAACCAGGAGGCAGCAGTTACAAGCTGAGCCTGCTTCTTCTCAGTGGTCCTTGCCCAATGGAGAAACACATATTGTCAAAAAGATTAATTATGCCATAATTATTCAGTTCCCTTGACATGCTCCCTGCCTCCCTAATCCTTATGAGAACTAATAAAGTGAAATATTTGACATTTATGTTTATGGAAGCTGTTTGGTTTTGTTCCCTCCCTGTGAGATGTCGACTTTTGTTTTGACAAGCAATGGCTGTAAATCTGCACGTGTCAGACCAGCACAACAATCAGATCTGTGTCTCTTACACGAGGTTTCAGCAGCAGCATTTTCAGCATTGCCTTTTTCAATGCCTGAATTACTGCTCCATCCCCACCACCTCAGCAAACTGTGCCTCACAGCCACCACAGCCCAACAAAGACCCTAGCCCAACCCAACCTGACAAAGATCAAGGAATGCAAATTCTAAAAGAATTGTTCCTTCTGGACATGATGTCAGATTAGTTACCCATGTGAATTTACTTTTAAATGCAGTAACTTGTTATGTGTTGATCAAAACCCAGGTCCTTGATTTCAAAGGACAATTCTGCTTAAAAACTGAGGACACAGCATAAGCCCAAGTTTTTGACAGCTCTGTCCCCTTGCCTAAATAAGTCCTGTAAAACCAAAACTATCACTTTGCTTCAGCTTTTCTGTTATGCTTATTCCCATCCTCTCTGGATTAAGAGATTCTTAGTCTTGAAATTTAAATTAAAAAAAAAAAAAAATTGTCAGTTTTATAAACATTCATTTACCTCCCAAAATAAAAGCACACAAAAGTTATATCAGACAAGTGTTTTAGGTGTATACAACCACAGTTATATGGGCAGAGAGCAGAAGGTCTTGTATCTGACTGTTTTCTGTGGTGAAATTAGGGACTGGACTTTGTTCACAGAGGCAGTGTTGTTTCTGGAACTTCATCTGAACAGCAAGAATCAGACACTCTGTGGTTTGACAGTTCCCCCACAACAGTGACATGCCAGTTTTAGCCTGGTGGTGACAAAGACTTTCTGTTTAAGCCTTAGGCATCTATGAACAAAAAGCAGATGCATGTAGCTGCCCCAGACACAAAGTCTGTCTGGAGAACAGCTTCCAAAAGGCAGCAGAAGCACTATCTAACAGTGAAAATTTACTATACAAAATGAAAAGACAGGTCAAGTAGAACAGCAAACAACCAGGAGACCAAATCTGGTTATTTAGGAAGTTGCAGTAAGGTGGAAAGCAATTTTTCTTTGTATCACCACATTGATTCCAGTCCTTCAGAACACCCTGTGGGAAGATCATGTGATGGCTCAATCCTCTCCTCTAACAGTGGTGACCCTCCCTAACCTGGTTTGAAACAAGTCAGTGGGATAAGAAGACAAATCATTCTATGATTTTCTGTCTCGAAGGCCAACTCTTCCATACAAATTCCCTGCTTTCAAGGGTGTATCCTATCTTGTATTTGGGAGTGAGGGTGAGGAAATGGGGAAATTGTCACAGTTTCTTATAGATCACACTACGTTAAAGGCTTTCTGAGGTAACTGAAAAGATGTTGAATGTAGTCTGTAATTCTCAAGAGGAAGGTTAAAATCTGGAAGATTGTAGGTATACTTTAGGAACCATGAAAGCAGAGTGAAAGAGGTTCCTTGGTGCTGGCTGTGCTCACAGAAGGATCACTCCATCTCTCACCTGTGGATGCAGACTCTAGCAGTTCCATTTGGACACAGTTCTGTGCCATGAGCTCTGTGATAACCTTGCCTGAGCAGGGAGGTTGGACCAGGTGACCCACAATGGTCCCCTCCAGCCTGGTCCTTCTCTGACTCTGTCACACTCATCTGCAGAGGGACAAGTTCTGGGAGTGAAGCATTGTTCCTGATCAGCAGAACTGAACATGAAATTTCTGCATAACCATAAGCCTCCCTCTCTCTTTCACCACCATCTCTTACATATTCCTTAAAAATTTTGGTTTTAATAGCATGGTATGTTACTCAAATTGTAGCAGTTATCTCAGTTTTTATATATCCAGGATGAGTTCCTATAATGAAAACACTGTGAGAGACAAACCCTCCAAAAACTCTGCGGGGATGTATGAGTGAGTACTGACTATGTACCCAGTAAACTGTGTATTTCTGAACTACAATTCCTCTGGCCTCAAGTTTTGAGACAATAAGCAGATGCTGTGAGTGGGGATTCTTAGCAGTGATTACAGGAATTTGGTTCCTAACAAAAGAAGCCAGTACAGGACAGGAATTTCTGCCAAAGGCTTGGTCTGAATAGCTTTTTTGAATCCACCAGTAGCTGGTCACTGGGAGAGTAAATAAACCCAGCAGTTGTTTGCTACTGCTTCTGATGGACACACAAGTACAAGATGCATAAGCCATCACACAATTCCATCTGTGCTGTACAGTTTGGCAAAGTCAACCAGCAATTTTTCATCCTTCCAAAAATGATACAGTGATTCCTACTAAGTATGAGAGGTGCAAACATTATCAACTGGCAATGAGAAAATTTCATTAAGTGCATTTTATGTAACCTACTATGCTGCTGGACAAAGGAGATCTCTTAGTTCTCATCTTCATTCTGCAAAGCTCAATAAATATTAAGACCAAATCGGGTTAAATACCTGCCTGTACATGTGACAGTTATTCAATTACAAATGGATATTTTCTTTAAATCTCTTTATCAATCTCAATAATCAGTTCTCAGAGCTGTTAGCAAACCTCTGATTTAATAGTGGCAAATGACAGAACTAGTATGATACCATATTCTGTATTGTACTGAAAGCAGATGGAAAGTATATTTGAGGGAATTACATTTTTCCTCTACAAACAAGCAATGAAAAAAGCCCATTGTACAGCAAAGCTCAAAAGCACTGAACCATTTACTGATGGAATTCCTTTTCTAAGCTATGCATTGTCACGATCTCAAAGTCTACTCCAAATCACCTAGGGCTGAAGCAGCTCTAACTTACATTTCTTTACGAAAATAAAGAAATGGGGATTATCAGAACATTCAGAACTACTTAAAAGCTGGCAATCAACCCAGTCACTCCACCACTGTGTCTCCAACAGACTGCTATCAGAACAGTCAGGTCTTGAAAATGCGAGGCAGGCAATTGCAGATGAGGCAGTTTCTTCCCAACATCTCAACTAAAGATTGTCTGGTTCCCCAAGGCATAAGGCAAATATATCTGCTTTTCAAATTTCCACAGCTTCATTAAGCAAACCCACTGGCTGAAGAAAGCTGCAAAGGACATAACCTAGATCATGTTGTTAAATCTTGAAGTCTCTGGGGAAATCCACTGCAGTTGATAGCAATTCCTTTTGGATATCATTTTGTGATGATATAATGAATGTACATACAGGGATGAAGTGCTTTGAAGAGCTCAGGTAGAAACCTGACCCTATGGAAAAACAATTATCTGAATCATGGCCTTAATACTAACAGATACATGAAGTTCAACACAGCAATTTTTTCTCTTATTTATGCAATCAGGTAGAAAATTATCTTTCCTGAGACTGCAGAGTTTCCCCCCAGGTGCTCTTTTAGATTTTTTTTATCCTTGAAAATGCTCACAGAGAAAGTCTAACACAAGATTACCAAGACACTGATTATGAAAAGATGGTGTGTGGGAGCAAGGGCATGCTCTGTTTTTAAATAAGAGCTCTGTTTGCTTGTTTTGTGCCTAGAGGGGAATAAAAATGAAAGCTAGTAAACAAACAAAAGAGAACTCCCCCCCCATTATTTCCTTTTAGCCAAGCCGATGAGTCCAGCCAGGCTCTGCTCATCCACCTTTTCTCACTCGAGTTTCTTGTGAGAATATTGATCAACCAGGAGAGGCTTTGGATTTATGCATGTAACTCTTTCATCTAGAGCTTCCACTGTGGCTTTAAAGAATAAACAATACAGATATATTTAAAAGAAGGTGGGGGGGAAAAAAGGCTATTGCAACAAATCTACTTTGCTTTTACTCCCTTGTGGAAACAGCAACACAATCCTTTCCCCATTTAAGTAAAAACCAATCTGTACCTGAAGGATTTCCTCACAGACTCTTGGGATGAAGGAATTTAAACTGATTTGAGAAAAGACTAGGAGCATCAAGAAGAAAAAAAGTTAGAAACAACAGAAGAAACAATGCTTTGTACTTTTCATTTCAGACATGAAAAAAAGATGTAAGAGAAAATCAAAAGGAGGCATCTAACAAAATAAATGGGGCAATCCCCCAGAGGACTGCACTCTGCCTCCATGCTGAGGAAGCTTTTGTGCAGACAGCCAGCAGGATTGTCCTGAGGGGCAAGTTGTACTCGGAACACCAAAGGTGACTGTACTTGTATGATCACTGCAATTATGAGTGCTCTCTCTCTAGCAAAAACCCCCCAACAAAATAGGATATTTTTCTGTCCTGCTGACAGACAATTTGGGTAATACTGAAGTTACTACTGAGTTACCAAAAGGATGTGATAATGAGAATGCAACCTCAAATTATTACAGAGCTTGAAAATTAGTCTGACCTCAGCAGCTTACGTGGGCTACCACACAAACGTAGAGCTTTCCCTCCTTGAATTTACACACACAGATGGCAGAGAACAGCACACTACTCTGCCTGGAGGACACACAAGAGAAAAAAACATATAAATACTATATATCTGTCAGAAATCTGAGACAAATACAAATTTAGTATATTATATTGATACCTTGCTGAATTCTGAAGTCAAAAACTAAGGCCCGGCATTAAGAAGTGCTCACATACATAAATAAAAAGGCAAATTTGCTATGAAGCATTTTGTATGCACTGGTATTCCAGGAAAATAATCAAGAAGGGAAAAATATCATAAGGACAGCCTAAACCAGGGAAAACTTGTGTTTTTTCAGTTGGATTTGGTCTGGTTTACAAAATGCTAGAACATATCTAATGAAAACAAATTATGAAAGTTTTTTCTGATTTCCCACACATTGGTAAAAAAGCCTTAAACGTGGGTTTTGATGTCTTCATTTTCATTTATTCACTAACAATATTTAGTGGTTATGTTGAACTTTTGTGAAAGAAATTAGCTGAAAGGAGGAAAGTGTTAGGAAGATCTAGAAAGAAGTTGTTATTTGTGGATTATTACTTCACTATTAACACTTAGTTTCTCTTTATTAAAGGGTTACATCAGATCCATGATGTGTTTGTCAGAGGCTCTGCTAACTGAAAATAGATCCTATAATGGCAAGCTGAGAAGTGGAATGTGAAGCACCTTTATTGTAATTCTGACTTTTCTTCCAGAGTCCTGAGTGACTTTGGGCAAGTTTTCACTTATTTTTAGGCCTCAGTTTTCTGCATCTGCAAATAAGAGTTATGTCTATTCTCTTTTCCAAGCACCCCCAGATCAGTTAGCTATTCAGATGACATTTCATTAAGTATTATTACCACTACTCTCAATTTTCAATATAGCAAAGCCAAAAGTGAGATTGAGCTGACATTTCAGTAGCAAACTCATTTCATAACAAATTCTGCTAAAACATTTAAGTACACGACACAGATGAAAGCATGTGGTGGAACAAATTGATAGCAAATATACAGACTAGAAATTATATTTGGACTAATCAGTATCCATTTTTATATTTACTCTGCAAACTTTTCAATAAATGCATTTTACTAGTTCAAATATGTATAAATTTGAAATTCATACATGCAACTATTCACTCAAAGTATCAAACCATATAATGGATTGGGGGAAAAAAAAAAAATCCCATTTTAGAAAACTGATATAGAACACCCAGACCCAAGAAACCTGGGCCACGAGATGTAGGTAAGTAATTCCAGAAGAAAAATAGCCAATATTAGGGCACTGGTTTGAGAAAGAAAGGAGGACATTAATTATTTACCATTTCAGTCCAAATGCAGTAATAGAGAAAACTGATCATGGAAAATTCGCACATGGGAAATCCAATAACACACAAAGAGACAGAAATTAAAAATACAAATTATTCACTGGAAAATTATTGCTAAACTGTTTTACAACACTGTTCTTTTACTGGTCTGAAAGATCATAGACTGATATTCTAGGAAAAACAAATAATTTCCCACCTTGTGTTTACTATGTGTATATCCTAATTAATGTGAAATAAATTGCATTCCTTTGGCATAAACCATCCAATATGACAGGAACAAATAATTTTAGAAGAAAGACTATCCACTTAATTCTGCTAATAGTGGAATTACTATTATTTAATTTATAAATTATGTGCTGTCTCTATAGCTATTGTGATTTTTATTAGATGCACCTTTACAGGGAAAAAAAGCAAAGCTATTCTAAACTGATTTTTTTATTAAATATTTGAAGTTAGAAATAGAAGCAGTGAGACATTATGTTCCTTAATATGTTTTTTGACTTGCTGGACAGTGGGGAAAGTGGGAAGGAAGTGAAGGACTGCACAGGTACAGCTCTCAGAGAGGTTCTCAGCCCTGGAGAGTGAGTGCCATTAATGACAAGATCTCCCTGCATTAAACCACACAGGCATCTCGGAGACTCGGGACATGTTTGTATTTTATTAACTTGCATGTCTCTGCTGCACTCCTACAATACAGCCTTGGGGCAGCTCCAAGCAAGCTGAAAACAAAAGCTCCTGTGCCGGACTGGACCCGGGCTCATTAACCTTGCCTCTGAGCAGGGTTAATTAGGTCAGACTGGGCCTCAAGCTAACATGGGCTCTGCTCTGCTCTCTGCCATTTCCACACGCCCTTGTGATTCAGCTGCATCAGCAAGTGTGGGGATGCAACTTCCCAAGGTTCCAAATTTGATTCTATTTCCCTTGTAAGATTATTCTTCTTACTGGTGGGAAATAACTATCTGAAAAATACATCTCTCAATTTAAGATTTCTTTTTAAAAAATCATCAGTTTTCTCAACAGATTTTAGGTCCTTTAGTTCATTTAATACATACTGCCTCTTTCTATTCAGTAGCCAAGCTCAATCAGGTTGCTCACAATAGGGATGACCACCTTTATTTCCTGAAAGGAAGGGACAACAGCATAGAAATTATTGGACAGACAAGTGCATTAAATATTACAAGCATCCACATGGCAGCTGCAGGGGCTCCAGAAGTCCTGGGAATAAGGAAAATGGTTCTTCAGATTAATGGCTTAGTTACATTCTAGACAAGAGAATTATTTAATAAGAGGGAGTTAATTACAAGTAGCTCTATTGATAGGTAATTCCAGCCTCAGAGAGGGAATTAAATCCATTCATTGAATGTGTCTATGTCCATTTGTAGACATTTGCTACTATTATCTGAAAAAGTAACAATAGCAGTTGCAGTTTACTTTCTCCACTGTAATCAAAGGATGGGATTTACTTTGTTTTTTTCATTCCACAAGGATCTCTTGGGCTTGAAAATTTAATTACTGCACTATGACAGACAACATTCAGATCTTTTTAATCTTTATTCTGTCAGTAAATTTTCCTGCAGCAAATTTCCTCATAATTACAGTTCTGATTAAAGTAAGCATTTCTATAGTTTTGATGGCTTTGTAAATCACAATTACTGAATGCTCCTTTTAAGGTGAGCAGGAACTCACTTTGTAATGAAGTTTTACTATGCAAAATTACTGAGCAATAATGTAATAACATTTGTGTCATCTCTCGTGCTTTAATATAAATACCCAGCCCCTCCTTGTATGCCAGGTATTGAACAAGAAGCCTTATAAAGTCTCATATGAAAAGGAACCAGGTAGTGACTCCACTTTTGTTTTAACCCTGTAACTTGGAGGATGTGAAATCTGAAGTTTCTAAGTAATATAGTAATAAAAATAAGAACCTCAAAAACAACCAGAAGTTATTGCTTTTAGAAGAAGGGTTGAGAGAGCATGAATAGCTTGCATTTATTTCACTCTCAAATAAACCCTGCCCTCCCACATGTGCTTATTTGCAAGCACGTGACCTTAATCGCAATATTACAACTATCATCAATTTGGTGCTGGAAATTCCCTTTGAAATTGTCACATACACACAATTTAAAGAAATAAAATACAATCATATTAAATTGAAGGGAGAATGCACCAATTATTGCAGATTTAATTGAAAAAACACTAAGTAAGCTAACAGAAAAATTCTCTGGGGTTCTCTGGATGTTCATTTCCACAGTGAGACCCAAGTGAGACTTGTCTGATTTCCTCCTGAGTAAAGTCCTATAAAGCCTACAGAACTAAAGCAAATAACCACTGGAATAAATCAAAAGTGGTGAATTGTCCATGTATTGGCACCTAAAGTGGTGAACAGTAATCTTCAAGAAAATTGATTCAGCTCTTTGTAAGATTAGCTGGGAAATATTGTAAGGACAGAGGTCAAACTATGTCACCTAATATTTTCCTTTTGATTTAAAAAACATAATCTGTCAGTGTAATAATCCTTTTGCAGGTCTGAAACCCAAGAAAACTATACTTAAACACTATGCAAAAAGAATTTATTGTGAACTGCTACTTTTTTGGGATGACATCTGCAAAAAAAGAAGACCCAGACATGTACTTCAAGATGGAGAGACCAGATATTGCTGTGGATCAAAGGCAGAAGGAGGCCACCCATGGCAGCAGGGAACTACAGGGAGGAAGGACATCAGTCCCAACTTCTCAAAGTCTGCTAAGTCAGGTTTGCCAAGTGCCTTACTTTGTATGTCTTAAAATCTGCCAAGTACCTTGATGTACCTTAATGATCTAAAGTTTGCAGATAAAAGTTTGTTGTTGAACCTCCTGAGAATTTTGTTGTTTCTCCCACACAATGCACAGAGGAATTCAAGCAACCTTCCCCTAATACTCGTTGAGAGGCATGAGATAATGATACAAAAATGAAACCACAAGTCTCACAATACATGCCCAAACATGTAAATAGTTACAAATACATTTTAAAAGACAAATTTATTATTTAAGCACAAAACCACTGTAATATTAATGTAATGAAGTATTAATATTTGCAACTTGTACATAAAATTACAGTATTAATGACCTTTAGTTATATCAAATCCAGAAAGTCGCCACCCTAAACTGCAATGCCTACTTGTGCTTCCACAAATGCTATGCTGGGGTTTTGAGCCTTTGAAGACTTATTGTGGCACTCCTCAGTCTTTTCTTAAATTGGCTAATTATATCCAGCTCTCTAAAAGTTTTCCTCAGTACTCACATACCTTGGACTATTCCTACCGCTGTCCTCTGGTCCTGGTCTACTGGGTCCAGGATTTTTCAAGTATGGTGCTCAAAACCAGACAACAGTACATGAGCATATATTAGGGCTGAGTGACATGCAAAAGATTTCTGTGCATATCCAGACCTACTTTTAATAGGGCACCCATTTTATATCCCACCATGATATTTGGGGTCAATCCATTTGGAAACAGTACAAGGCCAGTGACTAGCTTTTTATCCAGAGTTTCTGCCTGGCCCATTTCCTGTCCTGTGTTTAGAAGATGGAGCCTCTTATTAAAGTGCTGCAGTTTGGAGTCAGTCTTTTTCAATCCTTTTTATTTCAGGTGATTCCACCAATTGGCTGAGATTATCTTGTACATTTTCAGGGTGCTCAAGGCCTTTCCACAGAGCTTATTACCATTTGCAGATGTATTCAGTGCAATCTTTATTTCATCATCTGTGATATTAACAAAAAACACCACAAAATAGTACCAGACTCAGGGTGCTGAAGGAAATATGAAACATTTCTCTTCCTACCTGTATATGTTGATGCTGTAAGCTAAAATCTGTCATATAGTTAGAAAACAATGAAAACACAAGATAATGTAAAGTTAATTTAAGATTTCTAAAGGCAACCCCTCACAACAGCTGCTAAAAAGCACAAATGACTCAGTCTTTCAGATACAAGATTGTTGCTTTTAAACCATTATTAATCTTGCCTCAATTACACAGCATGCAATCCAACATCTGCATTACTATTAACTCCAGAGAGAGAAGTCTTTTATACATAAAAATATGGGATTTAGGGTGCCAGATCTTCCCCTTAAGATGATTCAGAAAGTGCCCCCGACCACTTATCAAAAATGTCTGATGTTCTTGTTCTGACTGACAAATGTTATAGCCTGATGTTACCCACAAAATCATCCAGAATACATCTGCACTCGTTTGAAAAGTTGAACAATTGAGAGGTCAGGGCACAAAATTTGTCTCTAAATATGTTAGTTTTGGGGAAATGGGGATCAGGGAGAACAAATCATGCTATTTCTCTGAGGAGGGAAGGCATTGAGAATAAAAAGTTAGGAAGCTGTCACTGCCTGTTCTTGTGACACAAGATCAGTGCATATATGTGTATCGATTTAATTTTCAAGGCAGGCATTTTTTGCAGGCAGCAAATCTTTTGTAATTAAATCAAGGGGGAAAAAATAAAACAAGAGAGAAGTTAAGTCTCAAAATTCTTATCATTTGCTAGGCAATTGAGGATAGAAATTGCTTTTCTTTCTCCTTAACATAATCTTTTGCTTGTCTACTGTGAATATATGAGAATTCAGTATACACAGCTTAACTAATTCAACCTCAGTCTATACAGACATTTAAGACTGTTAGACTATTAGAGCAGAGACTCATCAAACAGAACAGGGATTAACATCCTTCCTGGATATTTAACACTTTTCAAATACTTTTTTACCTATATAGATTGCAAAATTTATGATTCGTATGGAATAGAATGGAATTACAGGCACTGCTGTAATTAATTTTCTGGTGGCATTAAGAAAGGCATTGCATTGTTTGCAGGAGATACAAGGTTAATGCTTCATAACAGACGACCTCTATTTTTCCCCTGTGAAGAAATATGATAGAATCAAAGAATCAAAAGAATATCTCAAGTTGGAAGGGACATATAAGGATCAAGTTCAACTTTGTGATCCTCACAGGACCCAAAACTAAACCATATGAGTAAAGAGCATAGCTGAGACACTTCTAGAACTCTGATGGGACTGGTGCCATTTCCCCAGCGAGCCCATTCTGAGAGGTAACCATTTTGTATATGCATTTCCTCTTTCATGAGGGAGTTCTCACTCTGCACAAGGCATTATCTTTGACTCTCAGCTCATAAGTCTAGCACAACACTAGAGTCAAGCCAGACACCTGGAAATTTAAAGTAGCTGGCAGAGGTCTCTCTCCTGACTGGAAAAAGTCAGTGCCTACCCAGTATTGGCATCTGAATTCAAGATGGATCCATTCCAGTCAAAGGAAATGCCTGAGTAACATTAAGCTGGGAAAATAAACACACAAGTCCCACATATCAATACTGAGTGAGGGATGCACATAGCAAGAGCAGCCCTGCTGAGAAGGACTTGAGGGTGCTGGTGGATGAGAGTCTGGACATGACTTGGCCACAGGCACTGGTAGAAAGCCAGCCTTGTCCTGGGCTGCCTCCAAAGCAGGGCAAGTGGGGGGATTCTGCCCCTCTGCTCTCCTGAGACCCCACCTGCAGTGCTGCATCCAGCTCTGGGCTCCCAGCACAGCAAGGACATTGACTTCTTGGAGGGACTTCAGAGGAGGCCACCAAGATGATTAGCGGGATGGAGCACCTCTCCTGTGGGGAAAGGCTAAAAAAAAGTTAGTTGTTTACCATAGAAAAAAGAAGGCCTTGGAGAGACCTAATTGTGACCTTCCAGTACCTGAAAGGAGCCTACAAGAAAGATGGAGAGAGACTTTTTTATTAAGGGCATGCAGTGACAGGTCTGCATATTTCAGAAAATTACTATTGCCTTTAGAAACCCATGTTGTACTTGGAGCAACACTTACAAGCCTCTGGCTCATTCTGGGGGCCATGAGACCTGTTGTGCCAAACCAGACCTGTCTGTCACACATTTGCAGATGACCTACTTGACAAAGGTCCCAGAAACATTGGGAGCTGCTCTCTTGTGCAATTTTTGCACGTGCAGGATGAAGTCACTTGGTGACTGGGGTAACCATCACACAGAATCTTTTAAATGGTGACCTCCCTCTCTGCTCCTGTACACGCAGAGAGCCCTGAGCCTGCCACTGGTGACCACCAGGCACAGGCAGCAGGGTAGTACATGACTCTGCCTCTCAGGGCCCAGGTTTTGGCAGCACACTGGGCTGGCCTGGGCTGTGGAGATTGATTTTGTCACCAGTGTGGCCATGTGACAGCCCAGCTGGGGGCCCTGAAGGCTCTGCCCAGGAGCCAGGCTCTGCCTGCTGTGGGAGAGCCTGGGACAGACCGCACAGCTTAGCAGACAAAGAACTGCACCACGGGAACAAGCAGAGATGAATGCACATGACAAGAGACTGCAAATGCAGAACCAAAATAGACAGCAGCAATTGCTATAGCCTAAAATGCCATCATTAGTCCCAGCTAGGAAGCTCTAACAGCAGAAAGGATGGATTCAGATAAAAGATAAAATCAACTGAAACTAGGAAAAAGCAACCAAAAGACTCCACCAAAAATTAGTGAGCAATATAAGATCACTTGGGAGCCTATTGGTGCCATTTTTAGGTATTCATTTGCTAAAAACAACAGAGAAAGAAGAGGTGCAGTATCTCTGGTGCACAGATGTGTCTCAGCCTGCCTAAGCCTGTCCTGTGGTGCCACACAGCCAGCCCAGGGGCACCACAATGGCCACAGCCACAGGACATCGTGTCACTTGTTACCACAGGCTACTGCAGTGCCGAGACATTCACAAACAAACCTCACACAACCATGAGGAACCACAACAAACCTCACACAACCACGAGGAACCACATCAGCATCTCCATTCTGGAATTAAATAGAAAACAAATCTGCATCGAAAAGCCTCTAATTCACCAGCACAATAAAACATGCAAGTTGCTGGGAAAAAAAATCCTCAAACTGTAGTTCAATGAAAAATCTGTTGTGAAGAGAAAGTATCAGTAATTCAATTTGCTGGTCCCAAACTAGGCCAAGTTAACAGTTCAGAGCAATTCCTTCACTTTCAGACAAAATTTATTCCTGAAGGAGAATATGTAATGCATACTGTGAAGTGTTTGACTTTTATCAAGAGGTTTAGGAATTTGGCTGCAACAGTTAGTTCTGAGAAGACTTTGAATAGCACTAAGGAAAACCATCTCAGAGCTTTAAAGAAGCACTTTTGCCCTTCCCTGAGATGGCCCTTTAAAATGAAAAACTACTGCCTGAAGATTGATTAAATGACCACTTAATTAGATAGGGGAAATCTACTGACAATATCTGACAGCACTGGGAAAAGAAATGTGTGCCTTTAAGGAATTTGAACAAAATTAACTGTCTTGTGTTTCCAAGATCCAACAGACACCACATCTGCAGCAGAAAATGCTGTAAGTGCAGCTTTAGGAATAAGATGTTTCAGACTACAGTGAAAATTAACAATGTAGCTTGCCTTCACCTGTAATAATTAAATGAAAAATAGCCTCCCAATACATGTTCATATTAGTCTACATTTAAAAAAAAAAAAAAAAGTAAAGTACTGCTGCATTAAAATTCCACATCCTATTTTCTTCCAGATTAACGGTCCTGAATGCACTCTTCTGGCTTAGCATGCATAAGGGATAGGCTGTCTTATGCACTCTTAAAAGCTCTCCAAATCTTCTCAGGTTAAGATTCAGGATTTCAGCCTGCACTTCTATTCTTATCAGGATAAAGTAGAAAGAAGAGCACAGTCCTTTTCACAGAGTATCATTTGAAAAGGAAAAGAAAAAAGAAGGGAGGACAAAATCCCCAGTACTTTTAAAAGGAAGTAGTTAAAAAATCAAACAAAGCTTAACTACAAAACAATCTTTGAACTTTCCTACTCCCAAATTATATAATACATAGGCTGTAGAATTACTTATATGCATGACCTTTCAAACAGCACCCAAAACAGTTCTCCCAGTATTGAAGCTTTCTAGATATCATCATATAAATGGCAAATATAGTGGGTAAAAGGAATCAGCACCTTTGAAGGTATATGTACAATAGTGTGTGGGGAGCAAGAGAAAGTGTAGTAAGGAAATGCCAGCTCCAGCTGCTGGCTACTGAGCTGTCAGCTCACAGTGTTCCTGCAGCAGGGATGCACTTGATGGGAAAAGATGAGTGCTCCATTATAACAACCCAGCAGGGCATCACAGGAACATCAGAAAGGTGTCTTTCTAAAACACGAGTGGTCAGCCTGGAATGTGCTTCTAGAGCACACTGAGGGGCAGGGGCAACTGCCTCACAGCTCCATTTCTGTCCAGAAGGACAGCATGTCCCTGCAGAACAAGCTCAGATTGCTCCGGGACATGCCAACCTGAGCTGTTAGGGAGCTCTTTGAATAACTCTCCAACTCTCTCCTCGAGAGTGGTGGTTTTGCCAACTCAGTTGCTGCTCTGGGTAGTTCAGAGCAATAGAATGAATGTCCTCCCAACCTGAGCCCCAGTCTGTGACAGGGTAGTTTTCTGATTTGAACCAGGCTTCTAACTGGACCTTCTCTTCTAACTGAAAGTAACAGTAATTAAGTGCAGTATTCTACATTGGAAATTAGTGTGAAACAAAATGAAACAAAAGAAACTCCAAAAAACTTCCGTGAAAATAAGTTTCATCGTTTTTATTTTTCTTTCTTTTACAAGGCACTGGTAAAAAAAAAATTAAAAAAGCCATCTTAAATTATTGCCCAACTGTTAAAAATTTGCATCACCTCCTGAAAAAAACCTCATGACATGCTTAGTTCCATTTGGCACAATGGTAGTGCAGAAGAAAAGAGATCTCATTAAATGCACCCCTTGGTTCAGGCAGATGGGAGTGTGCTCAATACCATTTCAGTCCTGATCTCACTTGTTCCTGCAGAACAGATGCAATATGTAATTTACCATAGATGATGACATTTGAGACAATCCAAAAATCACTGATAAGATGAAATTATATCAAGCTAGATGCAGCCATCTGCTAGGATTTCAAGGATTCACCTGATAGTCACTTTTCTCATTATTTGAGCTTCAGGATACAGAGGATTTCCTACATATACATTTGAGAGAGTGGCATGTAAAACTGTGTTTCTCAGGGACTCACAAATATGTTTTGTTCCATTGTTGGAAGAGACCTATAGCTGTCTTACAAGTCTAGACACTCAGAGAGACATGAAAATGTCTTTTGTGGTTAGAGAGACTTACCATGTTATTTATAACTCATATTAGAAGAGTGTGAGAAAATCCTCCAGGAATTTCTCCAGTGAGTCTAACTATTCTGAATAAGGCCATCTGCATCCTTTGTCCTTGCTATGGTTTATTGTCAATAGGCAAAACAAGGAGGGCTACTACACAGTACCCAATGACATGATTCAGAGCTTGTTAGAATGTATTACACATGAAAGTCCAAGAGATGAATAATTCTATGCACAGTGTGCTGTACTCTCCTTTGTGGGTATTGCAAACTTCACTCAGAGAGGCAGCCCTGAGCACAAAGTGATTCCTGCCTGAAACACTAAACTGATAAGAATTGACTCGTGACACAAAATTTTCAAATACATATGTTCAACATGAGCACAATAAACATTTAAGTAGCAAAAACACGGATCTGCTGGCTGACAAATCTGCAAACAATTTTTTTTGCCCACTACATTCTCCTTTGCACTCAGCAGCCTCCATAACAGGGGATTCACAAGATTGCCAGGACTGCAGCAAGGCCTACGTAGTTCATTATTTCACAAATTCAACTTGTAACTTAGAATACACTTAAAAAATTATACATTATCAGTACTGAATAACCATGCCTAGTTTTCTGTATTTACACCTCTGCAAAGTAATCAAAAATTTGAACCTCTCAAAATAGATCATAGCTGCAAAATGTTTTTCATGAGAGTTTTGTCTTTTCTCCTTATCAAGAGGTACAGGATGATAAATGTCCACATTTTCTAGTTAGTTTTTGTGTGAAGAAGGTATCTGACTCTAAGAGCTATTAAACAGAAAAGGATAACAGGATGCAATGGCTGGAAAGCAGTGCTAGAAACAGTCAGCTATATAAAGGATTTTTTTTTTTTTTGCCCAGAGGTAATGGCATTATCAACTGTAATTACTCACCAATGGGTTGCAGTCTTTTAAACTAAGAATTTACATTTCTCTAAAACTCTTTGGTGTGTCCAGTGGGTTTAATGTGTAACTGGATGAAAAAACCCAACTGCCAATTGCACGGTTCACAACAGGTCATCAGAAACCTACATTATCTGGAAAAAGCAGCTATGAAATTTCAAGCTGAAATTATTAGATTATTAAGGTGATCTGCCTGAACTGCACTTACACTGTCAATAGAGATGAAGGCTGAAATGCATAATTTTATCCCTCTGCTAAAATTTCTTAGGTGACTTCAGTGAAAGCAGAGCTGCTGTCCTTGTGCAGTCCCTCTGCACACACTGTCACAATGAGGGATGGCACACAAGTGACACCAAGAGCTGCTAGTAGAAGCACTCCAACCCATTTGTTCCTTCAGGAATGAAACAATGTTTTTAAAACACAGCTTTAACTTCATCATAGCTAATGAATATTTACATTGCTGAATTTGAATTTTGCTTCAGTTCAGCACATATTAAAACCACCACATTCACAGATTAAAAGTCCAAAGTCCTCATTATATAAAACATCCATGGCAGCGTCTCAATCCTGACTTTCATTACAGGGAGCAAACAAATACTAAATGACACTAATTCCTTTATATGAGGTCTCAGTTTCAGACCTGGGAACAATTAGAAACTTGTGTACACGCCATCAGTTTTGTCCAACATATTTTTTGATGTCAAGATGATTGACATCATTAAACATGATCTGGCCTCAAACTCAAGCAGTCTAAAATACCAGGAAGCTAAAATGTTGTTATTAATTTTCGCATGGAAGCAATTTGAATGACAATCCCTATATAGATTCAGTGGTCTTTGGTGTTGATAGTTGGTACTAAATAGATGCCATAACACTGGAGCCTTCAAGACCTTCAAATGCTTCAATAAAAGACCAGGAAAACAAGAAAGTACAAGCTTCTCTTACAACTGCAATCCCACACTACCATTTATTATTCTAATGCTGCATGAATGCAGAAAGCATCAGCCTAATTCTGGCTTGGTTTTGAACCACGGCACAGGGACTACCTTGTACACACCCATAACTCAACCAACCAACCAACTCCTTGATTAATCCTGGCACACAGAGGAGTTCCCCATTTCACAGCACTTTCAGTGTACCTCAGAGCTTTTTCAAGTCTACAGTGAAAAATGTCTTAACATCATGCACAATACCACTGCATTTTCATACCTTTCTTTCATGCTTTAAGAATATTCAATACTAGTACTGTTTTATTACTCTTAGAATGAGTCCTTTAAAAACTTATAAATGAGCTTGAAGAATTCATGTACTCATGTGCCCTTTAATTACATCCCCAAGCTAAAAAGGCTGCCTGTGTATACATACATTTTGCAATACTGTTATATAAATATTTAAGTAGTTGCTAAAATTCAAAGATGCTTGCAACTATTTCAGTCCATAGCTTTAGAGACAAACAGTTAGGAACAGCAACTTCACACTTTTTAGAAACATTCTGGATAGTAAACAGGCTCTTTCACATACAGTTTGTGTATGCAACTTGGACTTCAGCCTTCACTGAGTAGCAGAAGCATTTTAAAATGTCAGATTCTAATGAAAAATTAAAACACACCTTCCTGTATATTCAGTTCTTGGCAGATGTCACAAGATTAAGTGGACCAAGATAGTAGTTTAATTTCAAAAATTGCAACACATGCCCTTACTTTAGTGTTTTTTCTAAACATCTCCTGTCTAGCCTATGAGTACAGGAAAACATTAAAGGCTATGCCACAATATTAGCAAGCTCAACAGCAAGGCCTGTGACAGAACTGCCAAATGTAAACATCTTTAGAAGTGAATAATGGATTTAGTTCAGGGCCCCTCTCATCCAATTTTAAAATCTAAATTATAGTGTTCAAACACTTAACTAGGGCAATATGCTGAAATTTGCATACTTGTGATAATTCTTTAATTTAAAAGTACTGTATTGACTACAAGTGTTAATGATTTGATAGAAGCAGGTTCTCAGTATCAGCAATACAGCCTAGCCTTAAAGGAAGTTGTTATATGCTGTTTAAGCTACAGTTGAAATAACTGTAGCTCGTGTTGTACAAGGCATTTTCTAAAACCTCTCATTTGATGCATTGGGAGTCTAATTCTGAGTTTTTATATCCACATATACTTCGTTCTTTGCACCTTACCTTTACCTCTAGGACTGCTGCTTGAAACATGTAAAATTGGCCAGCAATTTCCAAATCAATAGAGAGGAAAAAGGAAGGTGGACTGCAGTTTGATTTTACAACATTCTTTCCATTCCTCTAAGAATTACATGGCACATAGCATTGTGTGTCTGAGACAGTCCCTTCTTTCATTTCCTCAGACTTTTTTTTGCAGGCTTCTCTGTCTGCTGGGGCTGATCAGACTTCAATACAGCAACACATTTCATACTGGCCAAAGGTCTGCTTTCAGCTTCTTTCCTAAGGCTTTCATGCATTGTTTTTTCCTTTGGGTGGTTGCTACTCGTAGTCAAAATACATTTTTTAAACTTTTTTTTTTGTCTTTTTGATTAAGTTTTACACCCTGTACCTACCCAGGCATCTATGCAATTCCACTCCCCTCATGGCTGCTTAGCCCAAGGCAACACATCAGCCTGAACAAAAAGTACAACTGCCTAAGGTACCAAGCCACAGGCAGAGCCAGAACAACCAGCCTTTACCTCCACTTTTGGGGGAGAGAAGAGAAAGGACAAGACAAAAGAATTGCTGAGTACAGAATAAACTTCCCCAAAGCAGCAATTTCCTTCCCACCAAGTCCCAGCTGAACACCTTGGAAGAGGAGTCAAGCTTAGAGCTCCACAGAACAGGAAAGCTGACAGTTGACTCCAGCTCAGCTGTACCTTCTTGGCCCCTAAGGAGCAATAAGGCAAAACCCCAGAGCAGCTCGCTCTCCTCATGCACTGGCAATCACAGGTTAATGCACCTAAGCAGCAGGGGAAACGTTGTAAGCACTAAAAGCAGCTAATGGGATCCTGACTACCTGCTGGGGATGGGCTTAACAAAGGACATGGCACCCGAGCTTAATCACTTTTCACAGAGCTAATGGCTGGCTTCCAGACCTCATCCATAGCACAGCTGCTTCTCAGTTCACTTGCTTTTCTACAGATGTTTTCACAAAGGCACGCTGGAATTAGAACGAAACAGTAGTGACCTTTCTTCCTTTTGCTTTTGACACCATTACCTGTCTGCTAATCTGCTTCCATGTTCAGTCTTCCAACACACCCCTTCCCAATACCAGACACTATAAACTATGGTATCTGCACCAACTGCTGAATGTATGATTGGTATTTTGGGTTCATTTCTGTCCTGAGGGGTTTAGTGTAATAATTAAGTTCAGCACAAGGTGATGGGAAAATAGTTTCCATGCAAGTAATCATGCTTTTCCTAACTGAAAAGAGCTACAGGCACTCTAAATTAATTTCCTCACATCTCTTAGTCAAATCAGTTTACATCTGAATTGTTTTCATGTACAGTAGTCGACTGCATGTTGTCTGGATAAGATTTTTTTTTCTTCTTTTCCAAAAGATAGTGTTAAGTGTTTCTGCTGTCTATGTTTAGTAATACATTGGATAAGCCTCAAAGCAACTTGAAATGTTAGCTTAAAGCTAAGTATCACTAGAATGTATTCCTAGAATCACTAGGAATATCACTAGAATGAACCCTGGTTTATTCTGGTCCCAAGAATTCCAATAGTAATGGAAATCTCCAAATTATTAAAAATTCATTGTAGTAGTTGAAAAACAAAACTATTGCCCCAACTCATGGCAAGTACAAAAGATCACTTGTAGCAGAACTGTGCCCCTCCTGTGTTTTCAGAGGAGTTCCTGGATCAATAGTATCATGCGAGGCAGAGGAGACTCACTGCTGGGAGTTTATTTCACATGGCCTCCAGCTATTGCATTTCATGGGCTGCACTAAGCCCTGCAACTTTGATTGCTCTATTTGTAATACATCACAATGTTATCACTGCATTTTTGACTCCCCCTGGAGCCTGACCCTATGTTTAGGACAGGATAACAGCCAGAGAAATTCTCTTCCCTGAACAGTTGTCTAACATCTAAACGAATAAATTGCAGACAGAATTTACCAAACACAGCATTTCTCAGTAGTACCAACCACCAAAACTTTGTTATACTTTTGTGCTGATGACATTCTTCTGTTTTTGAGGAATAAGGACAGTTACTCTTCTCAAAAGTGCTGCTCCTCACCATGATGTAGGACATTTTAATTCTCTGAAGTATATCAGTGCAAGTTAGAACGGAGCATTTCAACAAAGCACATTTGTGTTTAACAATCAGCAGAGAAATCATGCCAGGCACCTTCCCTACCCATTTATCAGTGCATGCAAAAATTCCTGTTTCATGACAGACGAAGTGATTGATGCTGAGCAAAAAATTAATCTGTATCCACTCCATTTTAATAAATATCATGGCAAGTGTGTGGCATCCTTTCATCCTTTACATCCTTTTCGTTGTAATTTTTTACCATTTATTTCCTCAGCTGAAATGTAAAGAGAGCCTTGGGAAATCAAAACCCACAGCGATAATTTGGTCAGCCACAATCCTAAGGTTTCCTTTCATTTAATGACATGTGGCAGAAAAGCACATACTGGACATAATGGCAGACACTGGAAGACACATGGCTGGCACACCTCATTGCTTGAGCAGGGAGGAAGTGATCCGTGTTAAGCCTGGGTTGTTTCTTGCCTTAAAAAGCAGTGAGCACAAGGGGGTTCAGCTTAGGCTCACAGTAAACAAATCCCAAGGGACAGACAAAACTTGGTACCATTTTCACAAAGCTACAGTTCTCTGGGAGGCAGCTGCAAATATGTATTGGTCCCAGCAAGAAAGCTGCATGTGTCGATCACAGCATCCCATTGTGAGCTGAAGGGCTGGCAGGTCACACTGTTACACTGAGGCCTTTCAGCCTGTAGCTATTGCTTCAGATATTCCTGTCTATTTGTAACTGTTTGGTCAAACATTCCACATTCTAAAGGGGGTGAGGGCTAACAAAGCCCATAAAACATACCAGCCTAACAAAGTTTTACAGTGTGTCTGATCTAATTTTGCATATTTTCAGCACATTAATTTATGAACAGACTCATAAATATCTCTGGGCAAGGAGGAAATACGTATTTTTTACTTGTGATTTGGATTTACTGAAGAGCTTTTGTGGTGGCTGTGGGTGTCACACAACAGCTACCATGTGTAAGGAAAACACGAAACTCTTCCTTCAGACACTGATGACCAAGTCATCAGTTATATCATGATCTATAAACAGTTATTAGTGTGTAATAATACACACTAATAACTCCTGCATTCAAGGGCCTTATTTTGTTGGGCCATAAATAAAAGTCTGTCATAAGATCAGCTGGGGATCTTTTTGGTGACACCGAAGGGCCTTGTATTTATCCTTTTGTGAAAAAGTTTAAACTTACTAAAACAACTCTGGTGGTGTTCCCAGGGGCTTCCAGGTGATGAAATCTGTGTTGCATAAGTTCTTTCCCAGTCTCACACAAAACAATTTCATATGGAAATGGTGGAAAATTGCATATTTTCAGTGAAGGTGATGTTCCTGTTGCCTCTACAGACTTTTAGCCAGAAGTAATCTGAAAGGTGAAGGAAGAGGTGAAAGAATCAGGTATTCTTTTGACAGGGGAAGCAGATAAACAGTATTTTACTTCATCAGATGTGAATGCAAAGGACTTAACTGTAGAGCAAGTGGCACAAACATCACAAAGGAAGTAAATAACATGGGATTTTTCTTTATCTTGAAATTACTTTGTATAACATCATTATCAGAATTGCTTCCTATAAGCATGAAAACCAACACTAGTAACAAGGATTAGCACTATCCCCCTATAAATTTCAAAAGCTGCTTAAAAATCTTATTATGAACAGACACTGAGTACTGAAATGAAATGCTCTTTCTAATGGGTGCTGCCAACTACATTCCCTGATTAAACAAATAGTTCTTCCTCCCTTAACCAGCATACTGCTACTCAGGCAAGAGAAATCACACTGTTAGGGCAGGTAGGGACAGCCCCCATTTACTTGGTGTTCCCCTAGCACAGCGGAGTGTTTCCAGAGGTAGCACTTCATGTAAAAGAGCCTCTTGCTGCTGCCTGTGTGTATAACACCTAGAACAAAAGCTGCAGTCTGTGCAGAAGGCAGAGATAACAGAGATGAGCTATTTGAGAGTTGCTGCAGGAGCAGGCTGGACTCTCCTGTCTGACTAAATGCACACGTACATCTGTGTAGTTCACAGCAGAGGTGAGCACGTGTGCCACTCCTTAGTGATAATTGCAGCACAAAGGCCACCAATTACAAGGATCCTGGTGGCACATGCAGAGTAACAGAAACACAGCATGGACCTAATGACTTCTTCCGTTCAGCTGTGAAACATTTAATCCACTACCCAGATATAGACTTAGGGAAGAAACCAGACTGCATTTTAAGATATGATGGAGATTCCATAGAGGAAGCTTCTTCCAAAGCAATGTAAGGCAGAAAAATTCAAATTTGGTTAGTTTCCTCATGTCTAGCACATTCTCATTCAGTTCTTACCAACAAGTAAGCTTTTTTAAAAGAAGATTAAATATAAAGAAAAAAAAAAAGAAGAAATTGGAAAATTAATTTTACTTTTGGGTGTCATGCACCAATGTCACAAAAACAGTACACCTGGGAAAACAACTAAAATACAGTACAAAAACCATACACGTCATTTGGGGTTCTACTTCAGGCAATTAGAACGTGAAGACCAAGCGTGCGGTCACATTTATCTATTGTGCCAGGTGGAACTTATTCTTTCAACTGTGTGTAAAAAGGTTCTAAAAAGAAGGAATGGCTTTAGAGACATGGATTTATTTATCTTGACCATGGCATATCTACATATTGGCTTGTGCTGATTTAACAGTGAGACTCTGCAGTTCCTATCTAAGCATAAATGAAATGATGATGATGATACAGTTTCCTTCTTCTGCAGGTGGGGTATTTATCCTAATGGGAGTGAGCCTGGCTTTATTGCTATGCACTCATTTCGATTTTGAGCAGCACATATGCAGCCTATGGTTTATTTTCAGGGAGAAAATAATTAAAAGCGTGGGCTGATTCAGCTGATTATAAGAAGAATTTCTCAGCATACAACGTCCATAAATAAGAAACTGAACCAAAGAAAATGCTTTTTACTCTTGAGATTTTTAAGTCGACCTGCTTCAAAGCAAGCACATGTAGGCTCCAAAATTCACTCTGTGTTAATCTCTTGTGGTTTTATAATGTATTTTTTCCACTTGCAAATGACTGGTACCACCTTTATTTCAAGCTAACAGAAGCAAAGATGTCAAGGTCATGCTTTTCCAGTCTGCTGAAGAAATCTAATACTGTGACTATCTAGGCCAGCTGCCAGCGGAACTGGACTTTTAAATATCTTATAAAAGCATCACTGCATATCTAGCTTAATTCTGCCTTGCAATTTAAAAGTCTAATACAGGCAACTACATGAAAGGACTTCTCATTCAATCAGCCTCACCTTGTTCATATAAAGAAAAGCATCACATTTCTTTAAAGCGATAGGGGAAATAAGGCCAAACGACAAAGGGCTTTTATTCCTCCTGAAACGGGAAAATGGAGCAACAAGCAAGAGAGAAAGAGTCTCCTGGGAGGGAGTCTCTCTGTCCAAAGAATGAGACTTGACCTGCAAATGGCAAGTGAGCATTTATATCTTGCTTGTATCTGAAGATGATATAGGATGATACAGAGGAAAGAACCAAAGGACAAACAAAATAGAAGACTCTATTTAGAATTTTATTGCTATAAACACTACCAGCAATGGCACTATGCCTGTCAATAGATTGAGCCTGATATACCTGCTGGCTACCAAAGCAATTTCAGGGCATTCCATAGCTCAGCTGAAGAGCTTTACAAAACTGCAGCAAAATAAGACAACTGAGAACAAGAATACCCTCATGTAGTCCATTACCATCTTCTTTCAGCTTGATTGCTCTCACAGCTTATATTAATCACATTGCCTACAGTCATTGTGAAATGAACAATTAGGTTATGAAAATAAACAGTCAAGTGAAGGCTTAGCTCAATTAGTCTTTAGTTCTCCCAGACACACTACCACTTAGGGTTACGAATTAATTGTCTGTTGCTTTCCTCCCAGGAGGTCACCTCCACTAAAGAATTTCATAGTACTAAAATATGTATGCAAGAGATTGTAAGAGTCGTTTTGCCCCCATATAGCTTAGAGGAAATAAAGAAACAGCTGTATGGGCTATCTAAATTCAATTCTCATTGGAAAATATTGATGTTAAAACAGAAGATCGACATCTTCAACAATTTCAGCAAAGGAACCCAAATTATTTGCTATGGCATTGAAAAAACACTCACAGTGTGTCTCCTATAAGCAATAGGTACTGAAAGAGCAGCACCTGCTGCATCACTGCACATCTTAAGTGCAAGCGTAAAAGACCAAAAAAAGTGGTGTGGAATATTGCCATCGTAGACTGAGTGTTTAATGGATTAAAAAAGGTTTTGTACATCGCTTAAAGAACACTGTGGTTTGAGTTAAGTGGAAGGTCATGCATGGAGCATGGTGCCCTGTAAACACAGGCAGAAAACAGTCAGATGAAGCAAAGATGATGTAAAGAAATATCAATGGCAGACGAGGGGATAGGAAATACAGGCATGACAGTGCATTTAAGCTGAGAAATAGCTGGAGAAATTTTTCCAAGGTCTGAATTTGAGAAAAAGTGAGAATGAAGTGCCAGCATGCAAGTACAACAAAAAAGGGTAAGGCATCAGGACTGTAGCAATTGCAGATCACTAAAACTACAAATGAAATGTTCCTTCAGAAAGTGTCGTTCCAGAACAGATTTGATACATCTTGACATCATTGTATGGAAAAAACCCAGTCTGTTTTCATCTAAGAGCACTCTATTTCTGGTACAAATCTCAGTCTCTGTGTCACACCCAGAGAATGCCCAACACTACAGAGCACTGGAAAAGGAAAACTAGTTAGCATTAACCCACTCTCTCAGTGAACTAATTCTCATCTTTGTTTAAGCTTAACGAGGCTACCTAACACAATCAGCAGATGATGGAATAGAGCAACTACAGATTTCTAGAACAATGCCAGCACAGAAATCCCATTGCTGAATTCCCAGTCAACACACAGACTGCTCTGCAAAACTGCATGAAACAGCTTTGAATGCAAAAAACATTATAGAAATATAAATGGTGCAGGTACAGATGTAATGTAGAAATTTGCAGGGTCAGTGAGATTTTAGAGAACTCAGTTAAACTAATGAATTTTCCTGCAGGGAGAAGAGAGTTCACAAACGCAAGACACTTTTGGGTGTAGCCAGAGAACCTCTCTAGCAATGAAAGTCTGCTCTTGACCATCTCCCTTCTCAAATGCATACTTTGGATAGAGTTATTAAAATTAACACTCAGGATCCCAGGAAAGGAAAAATTAAACCAATGAAGTTCAAGCTTAATCAAGCAAAGTTAAAAGAATTGAAGAAGGGAGAACTCAGCACTAGTGGTAGTCAGCAGAATACACACATCTTTGTATTAGTGGTTGAAGTGAAAATGCTTCCTACAATTACCAGTATTAGTTTGCAAAAAACATTGATATTATTAACCAAAATAGGCTGCAACACATTTCCTCATAAAGCTTCTTAATGATATCAAAGATTGAAAGCTTAAAAGTATTAGTGATTATGGAGTAAGGTACCGTTCCTACATTTTAAGATCCACAAAAACAACACTTTCCTTTGATTTAGAAAGCTTTGTCAGTGTTCAGCTTCATACATTGCCTCTTGGCTGTGAATTCTGGGAATAGACTGCTACTGAACTCCACACTCGTCATTGTCCCACAGTGTAAAACCTCTCCCAGCAGAAGATTGTTTGAAAACACTGCTTCCTAATCACCTTTTTAGTACAACCAAAAATGTATAATTGTGATATAGAAAGAAATAAGGGAATGCTACAGTGCAAGGCCAAAGGTCTTAGGCATTAACTGATGCCAGGAATTGCAATCCTCCCAGCTACACTTGTCTGCACCTTGCGGTCAGTCCTGAATTCCATAATAGTACTAGGATCTCCATTTAGAATAATGCCATCTACATGCAGGGGATTTTCCAAAAGATACATTTCCTGGAAGTATCTCTCTAAACAGAACTTAAGTAAAATAGTAGTCCTCTTCATTGTCAAGATAACTAGTTGATCTGAAAATTCTGTAATGTGACTTCAAACCAGTGAGGTTCTTATCAGAGATCCCTTTTCTAATCAAAATTTGTCTTCCCAAAGCATTCCCTGTGTGCTGCACCTTAGAGAGTTCTGATGGAGAAATCCTTATCGATAAAGGATGCAAACACTTCATCTCTTCACCAAATAAAATGTCATCCAAGTAGTAATTGAAAATTCTTGAATCTCAGACTTTTTTAATAATTACAAATTAGTGGCATCTTCACTTCCTCACAGATGCAATTTTTCCACCACTTCAGTGACAGTAAAGAAAGAGTTTCAATATGTGAAGTTTCTGGTGCAGTGGTTGAACACTATTTAGCTATAGGTAACTTGACTAGTCAGCTGGAACCTTAATTTTCCAGCTTCAGGTGTACATACCACCAAGCTACTCCCACCTATCTACTTCATTTTCCGTGAATCTCAAGTTAACCCGTTCACTCTTCACCATGTTTTTGGGCTATTTTTATCCCCAAGCAAAAGCAGAATCTAAATAAAACAAGCCACAGCACTTACTAAATTGTGAGTGTTTTGCTTATCAAGCCTCTACAGTCACACCAGTTTCACAGATATTCCAATCATACCAAAACTAGGGATACTTTTAATTGAAATCAGTTCCCTAAAAGAGGTTGTACTCAGAGCTTGAAAAGCTTATCTGGAAACATAGGTGGCATCAGTGGTGCATAGTGTCTCCTAAGCTATTCCATTTATTTATCAGGAGCCAAGTCATTTGATTTCAGCAATACAAATTTCACACTGCAGAAAACAAGCAGTTTCAGAATTAAAACTGATTTAGAGGAATGCAAGGATTATAGGAAACTTGCACATGGAAGCTTACAAAGAATCAGAATTTCATTCTGTGATCAGCATTGCTTCTCCCACACATTTGCTCTACTTCAGAGTAGCTGCATATCAAATCACAGTCTCAATCCAACCTTGAAGCATCATAACCTGAAGATTTATATTTTTACACAGAAACCTCAGAGATGTGGAGAAAAAAAACCAAGTGAGATTTTGACAGAATCTGAGTGAAATTAACTCAGAGCATATAATTTCCTGTACCTTCTCATAATTTTTTCAAGGTCAATGAGCTTCCCTTGTAGGGTTAACAGGATCTGTCCTTAAAAATAATTTTGTCAGCAGAGACTATACAGTTTTGGCTGCTGCTTAGTACGAGTTCAGTGCTAATGCACAGACCTCACAGAGAATATTCTTAACATTATTCAAATTATTATGGTTGTGGACATGGAAAATTCTAAAAGCTCTCCCGAAGACACTTTAAAAAGCATTTTGTTTACTGGTACAGAGCAGCACACTATAAAAACATCCCTTTAATATATTGTGGGGCAGGCTTAAAAGCATATTTCACATCTGTAATCTGATGGGATCACGTATTAGTGTCAGTCAAGCACGTTTCTTTGCCCAAAAGCCGTTAATCTGCCATGCTTTTCAGACACAAAATCCCAAACTTAAATTAACATTGTAAAAGATGTAGGATCAATGAAACTGGTATTTTGACAAAATGGTTCTGTGCAGGTTTTATTTTAAAAACACTGCTATTTTTGGTGGCAGGAATTATTTATATGATTAATTATTTTCTTCTCAAGTTACATCATTACACACCATTCAGGTTTTGTGGAGATCAGTATAAGCTAACTGAGGAAGACAAAAAAAAAAAAAAAAACAGAGTTGTCACTTTTTCTATTTTTTCCCTGACTTTAATGTGTTTTGATGACTTTATACAAACTGAGTATTGCAAAGACAAAACCACAGCAGAATGTGAGGCTGTGTCAGTTCATGCACTGTTTGCAGCTCTAGGCTCTGGGTTTTTTTCATTCTAAGACCCCTTTTTAGCCAGCAAAGGAAGTGAGCAGACCTCACACATTTGATGGAAATTAAAATCACCTTCAAAATCCCAAACTGTGTTTTATGAAATACAAAGTGAGTTACACAGCATTGTAATAGAGCAAAGACACAGAAAAAACCTCAGTGTTTGCAATTTTGGAGCCTCTTACTCCCAGTTTACTGAGCTCCACTCATCTCTATCCAAGGCAGAAGAGATGCCAGAAGTCTGGGATGACTTTCTGACGGAAAATGCATTTCTCTTATCTCTTCCACCTTGAACCACAGCATATATAGATTTTATTGTGGAATCTCACACAGGCACCTGTTCCTAGTGCCATCCTGCCTCAGTGCCTACAGGGAAATCAGAGGAACTCTGGAGGGTCAGACAGTGGGCAATGCTGATAGCATTAGACCAAGGCTTGTCCTCAAATGACATGGTGACAGCCCAGATTCAACCTGCTTGGCCTTCATGCCTCCACAAAACCTGAGCAGTCTACAAAACATTCATGTTTAAGTTTGATTATCTCAGTTTTAACAGAATCTCATTTATATTCCAATGGTGTTTTGTCCCTTTGTATAGCTGTCATCAAGCAATCAAGACTGAGGGAAACATTCTGTATGCTACTGAACATATTTTCAGCTATGGCAGTGACACCTGGGCAAGTAAGGCAGGGAAGGTAGAAAAACAGAAAAAAAAAACAATATAAGAGGAGCAGGCCCAGTTAGTACAGCTCACCTGGCCCTTCAAAATCTCCTCCAGACACATTTCCTCTAGGGGCTCTGAGGGTGAAAGCACTAATGCTGATTTAATAGATAGAATCTATCTACAGGATGCAAGGCACTGTTCAGTTCAAGTCATGGGGGACTACTATGAAATGGATGCTGCAGAAAAAGAACAGAGGAATTGTCATGTCTGAATTGGAAGGTAACAATTTTTTCAAATCATCTGTGAACTCAGAAACTTATGCACATCCCTCTACTCTAGGAGAAACTGAGAAAAGCAACTGAAGCAATGTAGGGTGATGTGGGCATTACTCACACCTTCACAATTATGACTACAGAAAACCTGTTAAACTGCCAATTTCTCCCAGAAATAATTGTAATAATGAACACCCCAAAAAATTATTCTGCAGGTTTAATGCTTGTTTATCATAAACATGCACTGCCACTTCAAGAAACTCCTAATTCCAGGTAAAACTTTACATCTCTCAAAGGAGGGAGAAAACTTATTTCCAGATCATCAGGTTTGTATGGTTGTTGTACTGCTGCAGGCAAACAATAGAAAACTACTGGCTATTTTATTTCAGCTTTTTCACCTTCCCTTTCATGTATACCAAAATAAAACCAAAAACCTCCTTCTGCTGTCAGTTCATAGAAATATGATTTTATGAGTACAATGTCAGCTCAGAGCAAAACGATGCAGTTGTAATGAACCACCACATTGCCATGAAAAGCTTACTAGACAATCATAAAAGTAAAAATGGCTTCACATAAAACCAAGAGTGTTTAATTTACTTAGGCATTTTTGGTTATTTAAGTGGAAAAAGACCAATTTGATAAGATGAGAGTATGTCAGGCACACATTGGTCAGCTCCTAGAGGATGCTTTTACATCAAGAGCATATGAGGGTGATCTATAGCAGGGAGATGAATATTTTCTTCATACAAAAAAAAAATTATAGATGAAAACAGAGAGGAAGTGTTGTTTTCTTTCAAACTTGTAGCTCTCCTGGCTTCTCTCTGCTGCTGCCCATTCCCAGACTAAATGTACCATTTGTGCTCTCCCTGTGTCCAGGTGGGCTCTCATCCCACACATCCTGCCTGCCATACAGCTGCAGAAGGCACAATTACCATCACTGCCCCTCAGCTGCCCCCCTCTGTTCCAGCACCCTCTCCAGGATCGGCCCTGGCTGGCAGGACCAGCACTCACAGGGACATTCAGAGAACCCCAACAGCCCCCCATGAAAGGACACACCCTCAGGGACTTTGGCAAATTCTGCCAAGCTTCTGCTGAATATGTGGAAGATGATGTTTTTCATCCTTGGCATCAGGCCAGTTGCAGGCGCAGCCGTGATAGAAAATTAGCCTCCTGCCAAAATTTTAGTCTCTGTTTCAAAACACTGGGGATTCTCAATTAAACTGTTGTAAGAAACTATGCAGCACAACAACATATTTCACCCTGTCTTATTTAAGCAATATGGTTGAATCATGTTTATTTACATTAAGCTGGAAATTTAAGACGAGGAATGTGTCTAACAGGAAAAGTCAACCCGTACACACAAAGTCTGCAATGCAACTAAACCCATCATCCCATAAGAGGAATTACTTGGGAGCTGCAAGTACCCAAAATTTCTACCAGATTTTGTGTTAGAAAGCTGAGTAGGAATGTCAGTCACTGACAACCACCTATATATATATATATATATATATATATAATATTGAAAGTTACAAAAAGAATTCATGTTTTGTCAAAGTGCATCCTTTGGTCTTAGAGAACAGCTCTAGCACAGTCAGCAAATAAGACACCAAGGTACAGTGTCCCAGGTCTGAATTAAGTGTATAATCTCTAAGCAACAAATAATGTCAAGAGGCTATTTAAATCTAGTTTATTATTTTGTTATAGTTTAGAAAGGTTTCATTATTACAGACCTAGTTTTGTGATGACTCCCTTTACTCTCTCTCTCTCTCTATATATATAGTATTTTTCTTTATGAAGAGGTATAATGATCTGGGTTAAATAAGATTTTTCCTAAGGGAAAAAAATGTTACAGCTCAAGTAATGTGTTTCCAAAACATGTAGGTACAGAGGTTGTCTTTGTATATTTGCAACTGTTGGTGCATAAGAGAAAAATTAAAAAATAAAGAGAAATAAATCTTTCTTTTACCATTCAATTTCTGAAATTTTGCACTATATAACTGACCAGATTACAGTATTTAATTACTTTTCTCTCCCACATTTAAAACTTTTGAACAATTAACCCCTTCCCTCCTCTGCAGCGCTCCAACATACAAGGGCACAGTTGTGTCAATAAGAGTCAGAATGGATTCTGCAAGAAGCCAGACCCTTCATCCCCAGTGGCTTCAGGAACAGGGATTTCTGTTGGCAGGTCATTCCCACCCCACCAGGGCATTGGACACACTGAATTCCTGCAGAGATCCAGGTGGAATCTCTGGATTTGCAAGTGGCAAGTTATATGACTTCATGGGACCCCTGTATGAGCTAATTAGTCTATTCTGGGTCTGCATATGTTAATTTAAATAACTGAATCCACAGAGTCTTAAAACCTACAATACTTTACCATGTATATGAGTTGACCATATTGGACCATTGGAATTCTCTTTAAACTCTGTTTACTGTCAGGCATATGTCTGCCATCCTTTTCCTGTCTTCACTTTCATTCATCTCTCAACAACCAAAAACATTTCCCTCATACATTATGGAGCTCTTGGTTACAGTGTTTCTAAGGAAATAATAATTCTTGTTGATACACCATGGCAATTTTGCTCTTCCCAGAATGTATGTTTATTGTACTGGCTGGGTGATGTTTTAAAGAAACCAAAGCAACACGACCTCCAAAAAAGCTAATGTTCATAATTTACTAATTATAGTTACTAATTATAATGTACTAATGTTCATAATTCATACTAATGCTCATAATTTACGGGACAAGTACCGCTCATGAGTCTGTAAAAACAAACCTATGGAATCAAAGTGGACCAGATGCTGACTGCATCAGTTGATTCTTTAAGGCTCTTTTCACCATTCTTTGGGTTTGTCCCCGTAAAAGTGCCAAGATGAAGTTTAGTGCTGAGACTGGAAATGCAGCAACAGTGAAATGCTTTTTTAGACACAGCCCAGATTGCAGCTGGCCTGCAGCAGGACTAAACTGCCCCTCAGGAGTGACTCAGTAAGAAAATAAGATGGGCCCTTCTTCTACAGCATGTGTAGCTTTTGGCTGACATTGCTATTGATGACACAGTTTTCTAATCTGGGGAATCACAATTTAATTAGCAAAAGTAAACCAGCCTCTGGGGGCCAATCACATGCCACCTCCTACATGAACAGGTGGCTTTGAAGACAAGTTTCCTGTCTCATGGTTCATTGTGCAGCAAAGTTCTTTCAATGCCAAGATTTGGACACAAATTGTTTGAGATGCAAGTCAATGAAGTATTAAACTAAGCTACTGAAACATGTGAAAAAAACCTTTGTACTAATATTAAGCAGACTTTGGGTATTCTGGATTGATTTCCTAAGTTTGAATTTGTATCAAAAGATGATAGTTCCATAAATAAATTTGTATACATTTGATTACAAATAGTTTTGATTTCTTTTCTTTTTCATAAGCTGCTCTATGAAGCTAAACATGTTTGTCTTGTCCTACCAGGTCACATGGAATAGCAGAATGCACCTTATATATCCTAACACTTGCCTGCATATTCTGCACATTCCACTAACCTTGCTATCTTTAATTACACACAATATCTGGATTTCTGCTTACTGCAGTAGTAAGGGTATCTCTAAGTACTTCTGCTTACAGCATTTTTCACTGAGGGAAACTATATTGAGCTCACAAGGGCCATTTGTTGGCATTCACATATTTGCATGAAGGCTACTTGATGAGGCCCATTGCTTAGTGGGTGTCCTACCACACACATAAAGGCTGGCAGTTTGCCAACCGTGTCCCTTGAAGTGCTTTGCCCATAAATTTCTACAGTTGCCCTGCACTTAAGTCAGCAGAAATACATAAAACCATGGGAGATTTTTATTTTTAAAGCAGTTTATAAAGCTGTTGCTGTCAAATCCCTCCCACTGGTGAATAAGAAGACAGGTCAGATGCACAATGCCTTCAAGGAGCTGTTGTCACATTTTTATGTATTGCACATAAAACCTGAAGCAAAAGGCATTGCATTCTGGATTATTGGCTGATGTTAGTTGAGGGTATTCCAGATGGGGAAGTTGCATCCAACAGGTGCTCAGTGCTGAAGCATCACCAGCCCAATAGTCCTTCAGTTTCTTAAAAGCAAGTTTGCCTTCCCTTGCCAATAGTCCCACTCAGGCACAGATGACCAGTACAGCAACCCCAGCACTGAGCAGAGGAGCAGAGAATAAGCTTTGATTTATAGAGCTAAGCCAAGGTTAATTAGATTCACAATAGAAATAACTGTGATTAGTTCAAAAAATATATAAACTGATACTCCCTCTGTGGCTGACAGAGGCAGAGCCAGACTTTTCCTTTTTCCTAGGCTACAGCACAAAAACCTGGCTACATCTAGGACCATTATATATTATGTGTTCCATTTTGCTACACCACACCACTTTTCTCTCTCTTCTGCTGCTTCTGGCTGTGGTGAGAGGGATTACCTGAAGACTGGGAAACAAAAGAGAAAGTAGGTTTGCCTACTTTTCATTTTCAAATAGAGAGAATACTATTGTCAGCAGAAGTGTGAAGGTTTTAGGGTGCACTTTCCCTAAAATCCAGGGAGTTTATTCCTTATAACCTTTGATACAGCAACAAAAGTGACACCACAGAAACAAGACATCTTTAGCCACCGGTTCCTCCCCGTGCACTGTATGTTTCCAGCCACTGAAATGGATGGGCATTTTTCTTTTCAAAAAACAAACTAATAATAATTCTTATGGCAAAGCTTTAAGAGATGCAGTGGCACAGAGAGTCCCTTTGCTGGTCACTGCCATGCCAATGCACTGAAACTCAATGTCTATTGAGACAGAGGAATAAAGTTGTGATATGAGAGAGAGATCAAATCACGCGTAATCAAGTTTAAAGAATAAATATTAATGTACTCTAGTAGCTGTAACAATTTGCCCATGGAAGAGTGAAACTAGAACCCGTCAGATTTAAAGGCACGTAAGAATATTATTCAGAGATTTAGTTGTTATTAAGGTACTCATTGAAAGCACCATCTCATTAGATACCATATGTTTAAGAATAAACTTCAGGCACGCTTAGCCCAAAGTTGTTTGGCATTTTCCTTAGTATAATTGGAAGAAACTGAATTATCAAAAAGATAGTGTCACAGAGCACACAAACATACAAGTCAGACTTTCTAGAAATTAAGGATGATCAAAATATTCCCTCGGCTTTCCAGAGCCAAGGGTCACATCTGCCCTTTTGCAGGCTCAGGAAATCACTCAGCTTTTCTATGCCTTAGGACACTGTCTATAGAATGCAAAACACCTGGGTGATAAAATGACAAATAGACATGAAGATCAAGATGTTCACATCACTGGGGCATCTGAGTAGACCTTTATAAAGCTCACATACTCCACTGCCTGGTAGCAGTAGGAGAATAAATGGAGCACTCTGGCAGTGGCAAGGTGGTTTTTCTTGACTTTTACACACTGAACCTGTAACACTTAGGAGCTGTTTATGACCTTTCCCACCTTCCATGTTTATGTTGGATTAACCATATTGAAGCACGACCCTTCATAGTGTCAAGACCATATTGAACTGCTGGAGGGCTAAAAGGCAACAAAACAAAATATGAGAAGAGCATTTGTTTTGCACAAAGTAATTTGTTAGTATACTGAGAGTTCTTTTCAGCGACATAAAACTCTGCCTTTTGGACACCGCATGGAACTGCAAGAAAATGCCAGGAGAAAATTCTAAGAGTTATCATAAATAAAGTACTTGTCATATTGCCCATAAGTGCAGAGGTCTCTCTACTTTGTTATGCTCCAGTAATGGGCATAATGGTTTTATTTGCATAAAACCCAGATCCTATTATACTGTAGCTGCTTCTTCTTAAGGTCTTAAAATTACACTGGCTTCCTGAGCTATCATGTTCAGAGCTGTTTGAAAAAAAAATCCAAACCAAAACACAAACATTTGTTATCTTTTTATGAAGTGAATTATTTGCATAATGCATTTAGACTGGGAACAAAAAAAATATTTAGAGTAAAAGACATTTCTTCCTGCAGAATTGAACTCATTGGAGTGTCTAAGCAAGGGAAAAAAAATGCATTTTTGCTGCTGCTTAATGGACATTACCAACAGGCGGTACAGATACCACGGATCCCTCAAAGATGAAGAATTTAAAATAAGTCACCTTCATAATGTTATATTCAGGAAAGATTATTTGGGATTTTTTTTTCCTGAGGGAGATTTTCATGTGGTCTTATTAATAGGAGAAGAAAATAAAAAATATTCTATTTCCATAATTCATCTACTCACATTGCAGTCCAGCCAGGCAGCACTGTGGAACCCAGAAGAGAAATAACAGGAGCTGAGGCTGTTGGAATATCCTCCATAGGGCCTACATCACTACATTTTAAGAATATAGGAAGCATGCTATTTACTGGATATCCCAAAGCACACATTATGCTCATACAGCATAAAAAAATTGGAGGCTCTACATCATACATTCAGCTTAAAATATTTTGGGTAGTTCCCCCTTACCTTGTGTCAAGAGATGCATCTGATACAGTAAGTGGCCCATGAAATCACTGTCGTCTTTTTAATCACTCATACACATTTGCAGCAATCTTCCCAACTGTATTCCCTTCCCAGACTTCTCTAGAATGGCTAAAGTGTTAAAACTATAATCAGTTGTATTCATTTTGAACTCTGTAGCTCCTCTGCTCATAGAATAATCCTTCATAGAGCAAGGAATTACTAATGAGGATGAGAGAAATACCTAAAACTGGTGAGGACAACTCTTGGACAGTTGCCATCCTAGACTAGAGGAGCAGGAATTTGGTCAAAGATTTCTCATGCCCTTGTCATCCAGTGATGCAGAAAGGAAGAAACCCCACTGGAGTCACTGAAATTTGGTTAAACTTCAAACTTCTAGTATCACTATCACATTCTGGTAAGGTGGAAGAAGATGAAACCATAATCATGAATATACAGACTCATATATATATGAATATATATAAGATTACAGATATATATATGAATATATACAGATTCATATATATATGAATATATATATATAATATATCAGGGCTGATAACTCCTTCTCCAGATAGCACAGAATGCATTGCTGTCCTCTCCAACTCTTCAACAGCTTGCTCAGCAAAGAGCTTCTCCTACTTCTTTTTGTTTGTTTGTTGTTATAAAAACTCAAAGGAAGCAGTAGGTACACCATTCTTTTTATATAATGCTATTGAACTCTATGGGCATTTATTGTTGACAGTCACAGAGAGAGCTAAGGATATATTTGCCCTGTGAAAGCATTGAAACAAACAGCTGAACAGTGGCAGAGATGCAAGGACACCACAGCTTGAATTGACTAGAGGTAACTGAATAAAAGGCTGTATTTCAAAGCCAGTGCAGTTTACTGATTGGTCTTAAAATCTCAAAGCTCTCTCAGAGTCTCTGTGGAGTTATTTCAACACGCTCAGGGCTCTTTTCCAAGTATGGTATTCAAATCACAAAAAAAGGCTAAGAACAGCTATCACAGGAGGCATTGACATCTTGTAAAGAGCTCTGACCAGTCAGAACAGGAACAGAGAATGAATTGCTTTCTCACCCCTGCAGAAAGATTGTGGCAGGGTGAGGGGAGACTGGCCTAGAAAAGCATTTCTTCTGTAAGTGGTTTGAGGGTCAGAGTCACTAGCACAGCTCAGATGGCAGGGATACAAAACATGAAAACAGAGGAAAGCAACCAGAATGCTTTTTCTCTCCTCAGAAAAAAACCCAACCAAAACCCAACCCAACCAAAACAAAAAAAACCCAAACCAAACCAAAAAAACCCACCTCAGAAAAAACAAACAAACAAACCTCAAACAAATAGAAGCCAAAACAAATATCTTCTTCCTGGCTTGCCTGTATCTTGACACATATAAGCCAGAGTGTATTTCTACTGGGTGAGGTATGGGGAGCAGCATGGGAGAGCTGCACACCACTTTCTGTGTAAGCTGCTGTATTTGTAACAGGGTTTCCTCAAGGAATTCAGAGAAGTCATTACCTCACACAACTGTGGTAGCACCTTCTGCAGCACAACAAAAACATAACAAAACCCCTTATCCATGAGCATCCATGCTCATTGTCAGCTCCTGCTGATCACTGAGCTCCCTGCCCTCCTTTCCCTCTACCCTCCTCCCCAGCTGGAATACATGGCAGCATTTGCAATTACATTTCCTATATTTTCATACATTGTAAAATCCTAAGGATGGAATATTTTGTTAGCCTTAAAACTTCTACTATTCCTTATTTAAATGATCCCAATTTTTTATAATCAAGCAGCAAGTACAGGTCCAGCCCCAGGAACATCACAGGCTCACATCCTGACCCCACTGTATTTAAAAATCAGGACAGGCATCCCTAAATTTCACAAAGCAAGGAGACAACATCATTCAGCTTTTAGAACTGAAACACTCATGATACAGAAGGTTTTAACCAGTCCAAGCACGGGACAGCATAGGATTTTTTTTTTTTTTTAATCACACTTTCACTGCACTTTTGTAATCTAGTAGCCTGGTTTCTAAATCTCACTGAAACTCATGGAGGCTTATGAAATATTAACAATTTATGAAACAAACTAAAACATTAGATCCTAGCTAAAGCATCTATCTATAGTCTTTCAATTGTCAAAACCATTTTAAATTAACACACTCTTGTTAAGGCTTCCAAGGTCATTAATAGTAAGCTCCTACTCATTTCCAGTTTCTGAATTTTAATTCTTGGGATTTTACTCTACATTTACATTATCTTAAAAAACACACACTATCAGAGTTATATCACACCCTTGGTATGCTCTGAAACACCTTTTAGTGATGTTCTGCTTTACATTTTTGCTTTGTGATAACAGAGACAGGGTTTACTGGTTTAGTCAGTCTTATGCTTCCAGTGGTTGAAATTAAATCACAGAATTAATTATGCTGGAAAAGACCTCTAATACCACCATGGCACTGAGTGCCACATCCAGTCTTTCCTTCAACACCTCAGGGATGGTGACTCCACCTCCCTGGGCAGCCCATTCCCATCACCCATCTCATCACCCTTTCTGTGAAGAATGTTCTACCTGAGTACTGGAAGGTTACTGATTTCTACTCAGCTCTTGATCTTTAGATGTGTCCTCGTTAAATTTTTAAAACTTGGATTTGAAAGCATTTTATAAAATACTTGCTCAATACCATCAAAGGTAACTACATACAGAAATTAAATACAAAATAATTTCCTTTGCTATTTTGAGAAATAGACTGAAGTTTTATGCAAACTCACTACAATAAATATTCCATTGAAAAATTTCATATGCTAACTTTGATTTTCATTATGTCTGTAAGCTTTATATTACGTTTGCAAGGGACTGAGATTTTTTTAGTTTGGTAACGTTGTTTCTTCTCATTCAAGCCATGATCCTAATACATGTTTAATGCCCAAATCCAATCCACGAGCCCAGCAAACATCATTACTGTCTGAGATTAGGTTCAAGTTACCGTATAATCAGGCTTGTGCTCAGCTCAGGAACAGCAGCACAGCAGAAAACAGCAGGGAACAACTTAAAATGCCTTTCAGCTGGTGTGATAGCAAGTGCTTCCAGGGTATGCCAGGGCAAAGACAAACAGTGGCAGCCAAAACAAGTTGTGGAAAAGCTGGGAAAGTTTGTACAAAGGATGCTGAACACCAAAGCAAAAGCTTTGCTGAGAGATGGAAAAGATTAAACCTCCCTAAACCAGGAGGCTAACACAGGAATATACAGAGGCAGGCTGTTGATGGGAAGTATCTGGCTACAGCAGCAACAAATGCTGGGTGGTATATGAAAGAAGAGACATTTAAATGGCAGCCTGTCCTCCTCTCCATCAGCCTACAGCTTGGATAACTGGGGTAACTGCTAACCTTCTTTCTAGTTTCCCTTTGGAGTCAGGCTGGGCAAATCCCCATCTTGCAAACAGTGCAAAATGGCAATTCATTTCATCATGACATGCCAAAGTACAACTGGTAATGCTGGAAAACAGCACATCAATCACAGACCTTTAGTAAGAGGATAGGAATCACCTCCCAGCAAGAGGTCTGAATAAATTTCTGATTATTATTGCATCTTAGTTGCCTGCCCTTAGAGAAAACCACAGAAAATGTTTCCATTCTTCTTCTGCATAGGCAGAAGTTTTATAACCCTTGAAAATGCTTCAGAAGAAAAAGTTTCTCTTTCATTGGTACCTGAATCTCCAAATAAATCCACAGGACTCACAGCCAGCTGCTGTGAGTGGACTGTCCAAGGCTAGATTTATGCAACCTGTTAGGGTTGAAAGTACTGCCAAGCACAGTTAGCTGTAGCCAATACCCAAAAGAAAATTATGCCTATTTCAGTCTGGAGAAATCTTGGAAATAGGAGGATATCCAAATGGTAGATTTAATGGTCTGTAGTCTAAGCAAATTCAAATCAAATGTATTTAAGGATAAAACCAAAAGCTGAAAATTCACAGTGCTGAGAGATCTCATTTACCAGGGAGTTCAGACATCAATTAAAAAAGGTCAAGTTAAAAAAACCTCTTCCAGCTGGGTTTTGCTGTGGAGGTGCCAGCTGACCGTTTAAGCAAGGGAGGGCACAGAAGGCTCATGCTGTTTCATGCTCTCTAATGAAGAGGGATGGGAACACCCTTGCTGTCAAAAGGGGAGCATGAAAACTTGATGTTGCATGAGGTAAAGTAAAATAAATATTCTCATCTCAATCAGAAATGTCCATTTTAGTTTGCAAAAAGCTTTCTCCTATGAAATGCTGTCTCATAGCATGCTGTCTTGTTTAGGGTATGTGTTACTGTCATGCCAGAGAACAGGCAAGTAAGAATGTACACTGTGGGTTGTGTTAACCACATTGTCTATGATTTTGGTTGGTTTTTTGTGGTTTTTTTTTTTTTGGTTTTTTTTTTTTTTTTTTTTAAATAAATAGCCTCCAGCTACCACAGTGAGATTGTTTGTGGTTGTTGAGATTTTATTCTACTTTTTTAGACCTGAAAATCTCCTTTGATTAGGCCTGGAAATCTTTCTTTCCTATTCCAAAGTGAAAAGGTACTGAATTTTCCTCCACTGAATTAGAAACCCTAGTCACAGCTGAGAGGTGAGAAGCATTTAATACTCTGTAGGGTACTGTACATTCATCTCAATACTGTCCCACAGACAAAAAATACTGAAATCTGGATGTTTGCATCAGGTGATGCCAGCAAGAGCTGTGGATCATCATTCAGGAGCATTGTGCAAGTCACACATCCAGGAAGGAATGTAATCATGGAGCAGCAACACAAACCTCATTCACACTCCACATGTTCCAAGAAGATATTGATTGTTTAGGTTGGACAAGGCCTATAGGATTGTTGAATCCAAAACGTTCAGTTTTTCCATGCTAAAATACAGCCCCACAGCTCAGGGATTCAGATCCCTACAAATCCATCACTGGAGAAGTGACTGCCAGATGCAGACACTGGAAGGAAGCCCCTTTTACAGTTCACCGAGAGTTAGAAGGTAGATAAATGACAGTGAAGTCACCACGAATATTATGATTTCTGTGATACTCTATTTGCATAATTAAGTACAGATGCCTGTGGAATCTTTCTATTTAAGGACTGCTTTTAACTGTGCACAAAAATATCACCTGTAGGTTAAAAAATATCGTGACAAACTTCACACCTTTATACTTCTTTTGAAAACCAGAAGTATGTAGTTAAGGGGAAAAAAACGACATATAGATAACATGAGGCTTTGAATACAAGATATTTAAACACCCTAAATTCATGATAGTATCTGTTTGGATAATAATGAAAAATTGATGATGTTTACAATATAAGCAATAGAAAATATTTACCTATGCAGTGAAATAAACTATTTCCATATATTACACAGATGCTTATCAAGAAAGAAAGCAACTGAAACATTAGTCAAAAATGTTTTAAAGAAGTATTTAAAAAAATTTCACCTCATGAGACTAGGAATGCTCCTAGGAAATAGAGATGAAGATGTAGCAGATGGGCTCAAGTTCACTGTAAATTTAGAAAAATGGCTGCTAAGAATAAGACATCCCTTAACTCTGATGACATTGACCATTGCTGTGGAAATCCCCAGCTAGAAAAAGTAATTTACATCAAATTATTTTTCTATTTGTAGTTGTCCTTAAGTAGTTTAAAATATTCTAATACATCATAATTTAATTATTTGAAGACCCATTGCTACACATAACCTTCCATGATGGGATTATTGATGAGCCCTTCATCTTGAGTATATAAAGCAAAAATCAAGCATTGCCATTTAATTTGGATTGTGTGTTGTATTTTTTTATGTATTTATAAGCATAATCATTTAAATTTGTGTCCTCTGATTAAAGACATCTGTCTAAATTCACAATGTGATTTTGGAAAATATTCTTCATATACATAAACCTAATACTCTGTACAAAATGGGCATCTGTAAAGATCCTTTTAAAATGTCCAGACTAGCACTATACCTAGGCAAAAACATTACAGAACTAAATATTGTCCCCTACATTACATGCAACTTAGTTGACTTTTCCCTGAAATTGTCCTTATCACCAATCACACCACAGCTGAATCTACTGAGCATTCTCCCTAACATCATATGTGAAGAGACCATCAGCTTCCCATAACTATGGATATAGATATGTGGATAGAAAGACTATAATCCTCCATAATGAAAATTGCATTTGATTTTTCCAAAGAATCTAGGAGAATCTTTGTGCCAATGCTGTGGATGAAAGCTATCCCAGAGAAAGCCTGACAGTCCCACCATGAATTATACTTCATTCTTATCCCAATCAAAAGAATTAGCCTAGAAATATCTCAGGTCAGATCCTTATTAAGACAAGAAAAACGTTGCAAATACAGCTAAGCAGAACCAGCCCTCCAGGCTGTTGTCACTGTGCTCATCAAGCAGGTGCTCTTGTTGTGCAGAATTTGGGAAATGTGGGCTGCATCATCTTTTGGACCAGCAAAGGAACCCTCTGCACCTTTGTTCTTACACCTGCCCCACTACAGAGGAGCTTTTGCTTACCTGCTGCAACTCATTCTACCTTTAGTACCAATAAAGTTGGTACTCAGTCACCACAGATATAAGGATATGCTTTCCTGTAAATCAGGATGTCATGCAAACACCCACAGGCAAACAGTGCTCTCTGAAATCAGCAACAGTTTAAGATGATGCTGGGAGACAAATGAAAACCTGGACAGTTAAAAAAAAAAACAAAAAACTGCCCCTTAGACCTTAGATTTGAGGTGATATTTCTTCCTTGCTCGCTGCTAAGCCCATCTGCTTATATATGCAATCTTTTTTTAAGTCCCCTGTTAAAGAGATCTTCTGTTCCTGCTGGAATCATTTCCATGGCAACTAATTTTCATGTCACAAATAGAAAACCATGCAGGTTCAACAGGTGAAAATCAGAGGCATATTGAGATAACCTTCTAAAAAGCTAGAATTGTGCACCAGCAAAATCAGGGAAAAAAGAACAAATTATGTCAGTTTAAATCAACCACTTGCTATATTATTAAGTTTGCTGTGATATAGGACTGCTTTTTGTCAGCTAAACTGTGCAATCCGTGGTGTGATTATGGTGTAAGATGTCAACTTGGTAATGCCTGAATGTGAAACATTCCTGTAGGAATTCCGAAGTGGACGTGGCCCCACGGTGTGCAGCTAGCAGCTGCTAACTTTTTCCCAAGGAAAAAATTCTCAAGAAAGCTTTTTCCAAAACAATCTTGGCAAATAGCTATCCTTTCTCAAAACAGAGCCTTTCCTTGGTAGTCTGGTAGTTAAGAATCTGGCACTCTCACCACCGTGACCTGGGTTCAATTCCCGAGCAGAAAAACCAGCAAAACACCACCTAAAATAGACTGTTTTGAGAAAGGATAGTTGTTTGCCAAGATCTTTTTGAGAAAAAGCTTTCTTGAGAATTTTTTCCTTGGGAAAAAGTTAGCAGCTGCTAGTAGGCTAAAATCTCTCAGGCTCTGTTCATCCTGCTGTGGTCACTGGACAGGGTGGTGACAGTGTTTCTCATGGCACCTGAGCAAACATTCACTCTTTCTCTGAGCCCAAAAAGGAATCCAGGTGTAACAACTTCTCCATTGCTGAACATTGATGCCCAGAATATAACAACACTGTAGTAACACCAGCTAAGGAAAAATTATTTTCGTTATAGTTTAGTCTTCAGCAGACTTGGTACAGCGAATGATTATGGAGCTCTGACACTGCAGGTTTAATTTGGCAGAGAAATTCCCTCCCAAAAACCCAACAATGCTGAATAGCCTATCCAAAAATCCCTGGAGGTAGTCAAAACATCCCTAGGCAAAGGCCCTGACCAACTGGAAACTGGACACATGCTGAGCAGGAGGTTGGGTTGCAGCTCTCTGGGCTTCTCTCCTAAGAGCCAAGTTTTTGCAATTTTATGAATTTCAGTATGTTGGTGTCTCATTGAGCACAAATTCTATTTGCACACTGAGATGCAGGACCAAAATGAAAGAAACAGAGCTGAAACTCATTCCCACAGTGCAGCAATTATAAAAGTGTTTTAGAAATTATGACATATGCTTCTGTTATGTGATTTATGTTGGTATTTCTCTACCTTAAGTAAATCACATTAGTTCACTTTGGGTCTATATCAGACCAAGGTAACTTTATTATACATTAGGAATTTGCTTCACTTTTTTTTTTTTTTTTCCTAGAGAGAATGCCAGAAAGTTGCATGTGATCACATCTCCAGGGCAATACCATGTTCCTAGAAATTTCAGCATATTCAGATATTTGTGTCCTCTGTTATATAAGGAGAGTAAATTTACAGAAACAGATCATCAGGAAACCTTAGACTGGAAACTAGAACAAACTGACATGTTGCTGACATCAGGAACTGCTGATGTAGCAAGCAGGAATATGTTTGACAGATGAACCATCAGAAATGATAATATTAAAGAATTTGAACAGTCTGAAGGAATGATTTCTTTGCACTCTTTTCATGTGCAGTAGGCAGCTCAAATGACTTCCTGGGGTTTAATATGTTTAAGTCACACCCACTGCTTTAAGCTGACATATTTAATTATCAATGGAATGTTCTTCTCACATACAGACTAATTAGGCACTTGTGGACCTCTTACCACAAGATTATTATTTTAAATCACAGAATCAGCTGGGGAAATGCTTAAAAAGATAAGAAATTATGAGTGACCAGAATCTATGTGCAAGGGAACTAAATCCTGAATTAGCCACATAAACCTAATTCCCAAGATTCAACACTTCCTAAATTTATTAAGAGATCAGCATCCACTTACCAGAAACTAGAGGAGTCTAATCTTAGAAAAATATTAGAGATGCAGGGGAAGGCAAAAACACAAGCTACTGCAACAGTCTTTCTTCTCAGTCCTGACTGCCCACAGAAAGCAAATACTGTCATGGGGAAGCAAAGAAGCAAAATTCCAAACCCACAAAACCCCCCAAAGCTCAACAGATTCAGATAAGGCAAACTCCTGCAAGTAAAAATGTCAGAATCCAGCATAATGACCCACATCAGCATCCAGTATTTAATTTCTGGAGAAGTCAGGGTGGATTTCATAGTAGGAATTGTGGCTTGGCCATCAAATCACAGAAACTGTAAGACTGCAATGTGCCCCAAGGCAGAAGCATTTCTCAACTGTCTCTACCGTCTACTTCCTCCACAACCTGTCACACAAGCAAGCTGCTAATCTAAAATGACATTAAGGCACAACATTTGTCTAAACACATCACCTAAGTGAATCCATTTAAATCCAAGTTTAGCACCTCTCAAATGCACACAGCCAAATCTAATAAAGGGCAGAAGGGAGGTTTTGGCAACTCAAAACTGAAAACTGCATAGAGGAAGATACTTTTCATTTTATCTAAAATGAAGGAGCCTAGTTTTGATTGTGGCACACAGAAGAGGATGAAACAAAGCAGTGTAAACTTACAAACACATCAAATCTATTCAAAGCATAACTACATGCAAACTTGGGTGTAAGGTGGAAGTGGCACTATAGGAAATGCAATCACTGCCCACCTTTAGATATGGTACCAATTAAAGTCTAGAAAGAAAAGAAAAAAAAACCTAGCAGCAAACTGATTCACTCAGTACTGAGAAACTGCATGAGAAGCCTTTAATCTCCAAATAGCTGTGACCAAAACTCATTAGGTGACGACAATCCTTAGTAAACAAGAGAAAAATCTTAGTCTTGATATTGCTAGAGAAAGTGTCAGATCACAGAGAGGATCAAACCAGCATCTTAAAATGGCTCACTCCCAACGTCTGAGCAGAAATAAATTGGAAAAGCATTTAGAAGAACTACTTTTTGAATTTATTTTGATATCAGGATCATTGAACTCAAGCATTTCCTTTAAAGTAATTAAATGCAAAGTTAATAGCACATTAAAAAAAGCATTTAAACTTGAGTTGCTGAAATATAGTTGAATATTTCTGAATCATTTTCAGGGAAAAAATGGCTAAAATCTGCTGCAAGTGATAGAAATGAGACCAAGAAATGAGGTTACTTTGCAGTTCCAGCATTTCTGAAAATCTAGTTGTTGAATTACTTGTTTTTCAAATAAATTGGGTAGGCTATGGGGGTTTTGTTGCATTTTTTGTTTGTTTGGAGTTTGTTTGGTTTGGGTTTTTTGTTTGGTTGGGTTTTTTTTTTTGTTTGTTTGTTTTTATTTTCATTGAGAGAAAGTCAGAGAAGGCAGAAATTCTCCAAGTTTGCCTTCAAGTACCAGACCTCGTAATGGGCAATTAGTTTGTATCCTCTGCAAAGGCCTATGCTGTAAAACACTGTGGTTTTAGGGTGCAGAAAACTCAGAGCAGAGTCTACTTTACTGATGATTGTCTAGTCATCATTGAAAATCTCATCCTGGACTATATTATTTAACTCAATAATTGAATGATTATGAATTCAGACCTGCCTGTTACGGAAAACAACCAGTACAATTAAATTCCAATAATAACACACATGTTAATTCAGCACTGAGTTTCAGGAGACCAGAAAATTGTAGCTATTGAAATAGATTTCTCCAACACATTTAACATGAGCTTTTGCCACTGATTCCATCTCACAAAAAGTTCAAAGTCCTGTTTTGACTGCTTGACTGACTATATTGTGATTCATTGGCTCCATACACTCCGGAAGATGTCAAAAGCTGATGCTTAATGTAAAATTCTGGGCACAATCTTGCTTTACTTTTCTCTTTATGCATCCTTTTCTGCTTTGCAAGAAAAAGTTCAAATGTCTTCCTGCGATAGGAATGAGGGAATGTTTATGGAAAAGTCAGCATAGAAGGATGGACAAAAAATGTTTCCAACAGTGTCCAGGAAGCAATAATAATTAATTTGGCTACTGGTACCTTGGCATCCTCTGTTCAACATATGCCAGCCTGAAGAAATGCTTGCCAAGCCTATATTCCATTTTACCCACTGCTCAAAAAAAAAGTTTAATATGTAGCAAGTCTTCTCCCATAAGAAAAGTGTCATGAATACCTAAAAAAAGAGTCAATTTTTAAAAGAGTATCAAACCTAAATCCACTGATTTAAAAAACAGCTTGTGTGTTACAACATCTAAATGTTATTTAGATTATTTCTTGCTAGCTGACAAAAAAGAAAAATGAGAATGGTTTAAAAAGTCACATTCAATTATTATTTCCTTAACCATAAAATTCAAAATACCACTTTTTTATCAGTAACCAGAGACCAGAAAAGATTCAAGTATTGCTTTGTCGGTTTGGGGTTTTTTTAGGATATATTAAATTCTCTGATTATTTTCAGTTTGAGACAACATGAGTCTGATGAGCCTGACTCTCAGATACAGTCCCTGCCCTGCCAGCTCATGACATGGCTCATAACTGGGAAAAAAATTGATTGAAATAATAGTGACCAAAGAAGAATTCTCCATTCCATTTGTAGGCAATAATGTTCATGCCCTAGGTAAGACTCTCCCTGTCTAACTAGATTGTGCTGCCAACTTTCCAGTTCACAGTACTTTCTACAGGATTCAATTCCAATTCAGGTCTGAGCCATTCTCCTTGCTTTTGAGACAAGGAAACAATGCTGACCTTATATCTACAGCAATTTCTCATTTTAATTAGTACATTTTTATTTGAGACATCCGTGGCAATCTTAATTCTCCATGTTTTGTTCTCTAGTTCACAGTACATGTTCTGTGCACCGAACCTGAGTACTACAGGTGGAAAATAAGCCACACTGAGGGCAGACAGACATGCAGACCTCATTATTACTGCTTTTAATGCTCTATTTTTGTTCTAATGACTGTGACATTTATCAGGAGATGGGAAACAATTTAGTTGGTGCACAGCCTCTAACTGCACATCGACATTCTGCAGGTTGAGAGACCCTGGTTTAACTTTGTTCACCTTCTTTGGGTCATTATAACCCCTATACTGAACCAAATGTACAAAAGCCCCAGAGTCATAACCATGCTCTGCTTTTTCTTGTTGTTGTGCCCCTGACCCCAACAGCAGTGAGAATAACCTCTGCTACAAACATCTATTATGTGTATTCTGCGTGCTTAAAATAGCATCTTGACCAGTCAATAAATCATACTTGACACAGAGGAGAAATAAAAAGTAGAGGGAATTCACAGAAACATCACACCTTCCTCTTTAGAGGTAGACAATGAGAGGGATTCTATTTGATACTTCCACAAAGGACAATTAATTGTAAAACCAGATGAGCTGAGCCAAGCAAAAGGTCAAGTGTCCTTGGAAAAAAGATGATGGCGAAAGAGGATGAGAAATAAAAAGGAAGCCAGGTGGAAGACATCAAAATGCCACTATAAAGCAGAGTGCAAGGAGAAGTATAACCCTGATGGCCCCACAATGCCACCTGGCACACAACTGAGGGGGTAATCCTGGCACTGCCCTCTGACACCTGCTGTGGCAAATTTCAGCACAGAAAAAAATATTTGCTTAAATACATAACCTGTGAGGGAAATAAAAAACAGTTTAAAAACACCACCGTGGCCTTGTGCACTGTAGTCTCTCTCATGAGGTAGATTAGCACAGCAATGCAACTTCACACCCTGCCCTTTGATGAGACTGTTGTATGCTCCCTTGCGAACGAAGCAGAGAAACAACTGAGGTCTTAAAACAGACAGAGTCCTTAAATGAAGGCCTTAATTGCATCTCAGAATAAATTTTATGTCAGGAGTCAGTGGACAGACTAATGAACCTTATGAGACCTTAATATGGTCTGTCTAGAAAGCTGCTTCTGTGACAATCATTTGTTGGCAGCTTCTTTGAAAAGGCTGTCACTGTCACAAACAGGCGGGTTTGTTACCTTCATGGCTTGGTACCCACCTACCTGCTGCCCTGGGGTCTTGAGAGCTTTCACAGCTTGGATGGGCACTGATACTGGTACTGGAGGAAAGGTGCTATCTCCTAGGAGGTTACGAGACGGCACTCTTGTGATATGAGATGGAAAAATAGAAATAGAAAAGCCCTATGCTATTAGGCTATAAGACAGGAAAAGATGACCAAAAAAACAGTGGGACAAGCTAGAACAGGCCAAAGGAGAATAAACTGTCTTCTCAGAAGGTATTAAAGCAAGGCTTGGAGACTTTTCAGAAAACTGAGGCATGATGTGGGAATGATGATTTGTCAATTGGAAGTAAAAATAAAGGGGCAAAACAAAACTCCAGCAGACAGCTACCAACAAAACTGAATTTGTACAGAATGTATGATACTGATTTCATTCTTAATGGAAACTGAGTTTATAAGAAAACCAAGGTATCTTCCACTCCAAATTGGATGACAAGACAATAAACAGACATGCATATGGCATTTATGGTTCCATGTATACTTGGAATGCAGAAAGAAAAAAAAATCAGTTCAGGTAAAACAGTAGTTACACCACATATGAGTAAGTATAAAAATAAATCCAGATTCAAGAACATGAATCATTGTCAACCTAGACAGGAAAAAAAATAGCCTGAAATATGAAAAAACATACGCAATTTTAGATACTTCCATATATTTCTGTTTTTATGTTTCATTTTTTATATACCTTTTAGCACACTGGCTGCTCTACAATGGAGTAGTCACTTATATCTGGGTATCTGCTCCCATATTCAGTTACCTGAACAGCTGTAGTTAGGGTACTTTACCTCCCTTTAATGTAAAACAAATTGAACAAAAACCTTTGATCTTAAAACAACTTTTGCTACATATAACTAGTATGCAGAATATAAAAATTAAACAAATCTTCATTATTGCAGACTAGCAAGTGGGGATTTTTCTGTTAACATCTTCTGCTGTGCCCTTCTGTTAGTTCTTTAATCCCATGAGCCCAAATATTATCCCAATAACTACTTTCTTATGGAAGAACCTTGGTTATTGCTGTAGTAGACACCAAATCTGCAGAATTTTTAAGTCAATGTCTAGATATTACAATGAGGAAATCAGGCTCGATTTGGTTCTACGCATTCCTTAGCACGTAGTCAGTGTGGACACCTGCTTTTGGTGGGGTTTTGATTGGTTGGTTTTCATCTTTTCAGGGGTTTTGGGTGTTTGGGGTTGGATTTGTTACTGCTGGGGTGTTTGTGTCTGAAGTTTTTTTTGATATCTTGTTATCTTATATCAAGATATCTCCATGAGCCTGCTACCACACAATTAAATATAAACCAATTTAGGCTGGAATTTGATTTCAAGTACAGTAATCTGTGCTAAGGTGATGTTTTTTTCCTGACAAACATGGAAGTCTGCAGAGGCACAGAATTTGCCATCAACTGGGTTGTTGCCCTTGGTGCATCTGGGAGAGGAGCAGGTCTTTTGCCCACCAAGCAAATGAGAAAAGTTTCATGCTGTTCTGCCTGATATTTGGGCTCAGACTCCTGTACCTTATCAGAGAAGAAAGCAAGATACAGTAGGACCTTGAATGTGAATCATGAATCTCTCCCTTAGCTTATTTGAGTGATATCAGTTCTTGCTTGGCATCTGATGCCATTTTGTTACTGTCTGTCAGCAGGTGTGGTGAAGGAGCAGACTGGTTTATCATCCTGTTTGGACACTGGCAATTAGTCATGATGTGAGCTAATGTATCCACCAAAGTCCAGCTTCCATAAAGGATCAAATAGCATGGCTGAGAGAGGATTTACAAGCTACAGAAGACACTTTTAAGGCACTGTACTGAACCTTATCGAGGCTGCTGCAGTCTTATTTTTATGCCAAGCCCTTTGTTACAGACTGTTTCAAAGCCCTTAAATTAAGGAACATTTTCCTGCTTCTTATTGGTGTAACTCAGCCAGGCAAGTGGCTGAGAGTTAGGTACAATCCCAGCAATAAGCACTGGCCACTCAGAACAGCTATTCCCCAGCAAACCCTACAGAGGTAGCATTTATCTCCTGTCCATCTGCTGCTGCACCAGTGCAGGACCAGATCCCTGGGATTCCTTTGATTTTATTCAAGAATGTTTGCTGCTTTAGAGGTGAAATTCCACAATACATGCTCCAACAGCAACAGCCACAAGCAATTTTGACAGAACACATCACTAATTGCAAAATCCTAATTGAAATAATACCTGCCCTATTCTCTAATTTTCCAAAGGTGTAAAACTTACTACGTATTTCCTCTTCACCATTCCAGTTCCCTAAAAAAGCTATTCCCTGTAGAAGTTCCGAGTAAAAAGCTATTTTACATATGCTTTAAAGCCAGGGAATGTGACACACGTGTTCCCTGTAGGGCTGCATCCACCAGGTGTTCCCAAGGCCACTGGAAGGAGAGAGGCAGCAGCCCAGCCATTTTAACCTACATTTCTTCCTTGCTCCACAGCATCCAGGCAGTGGGAACAGTTTGCTACACTGGCTGCTACTTCCCACATGTCAAAAGAGCTCTCTTTCCTCCTGGGGTCCTGGACAAGATGAGCATCCCAACATGTCACAAAATAATTGAAATATAAGGATATGGAAACATCTCAAGGACTCCTGACACAGGATCATACAAAAAAATAAAACCATTCCTTAGCTGCAGGTACAAATGAGCCTTTTCATAGAAGACACAAGCAACACAGAGATTATTTATCAACCAGAGAGGTAGGGAACAAGGAGAGCTAGGGGAGAGAAGGACATGTGATGTCAAGTAGTACTGCCACTCTGAAATTCCCTCTCCTTTCTGACTTTTCTGTCTATTTTCAAATACATATTTTTATTAGGTACTAAGGTCATGGTACAGCTCACATAAAACTTGGAGAACTTGCAAACAAGGACACAGTGCCTGCTGCTTCACATAAACTGAAGGTTAATTGGGACTGAGGTGAAGCAATGCAACAGTGCTAATAAAGAGGTTTGTGGTTTTTTCTACGTTTTATTCTTAAGTGCACATGCAAAAAGACCCACAAAAGCACCAAAATTATGGTTATAGCTCTGCAAGTATGAATGTCTTTATACAGAATGTCATTACAACCTGTTCTTTTTAAAACAGTTAGCTTAGGAGTGTTGAAACTTTAGAAAGGCATATCACATTTTACTGGAAAATAGGAAAAATAGAACCAGAGAGAAAAAAGGGAGTGTGACCAGAGTCTAGGCAAAAAGAGGAAATGGCCCTTTTTAAAAACACTCTCATTAATTGTGAAATTTTTCTTTCTGCAATAAATAAATAAATAATTTTATGTTTCTCTAGTAAAGAAATCCAAACATTTTAGGTTTCTAATTGAAGTTACTGGAGTTGCCCAATCATAGGCCTGTTTTCCATCTCAGTAGATTTTGTGCTGACAGAAATGCCCCTGACCCTGATTGTGCACATAATACAGGCAGTACATTATTTACTTTTGTCCTCTTATTTAGACAAAGGGACAATTGTTGGCTAAGAGGATTTATCACTGTATTTCGAAAAAATCTGCCTTTTAATTACATTTTTCAACAAGTCTCATTTATACTGTATTTTCCCCCCTTTATCCTTGAGCCCAATGCAGTTAATGGTCTGTTCCTCATATCTGTAGCTACATTACTGAATGAACTACATGAGTGAAAGCACCTGTTGGACAGTCACCCTACATCAGCATAACACATGGAATTGTGGCTGGAAAAAAAAGTGACATGTGGGGATGCAACTGACTGCTGAAACAATGGCAGCTGGCTAAGATGAAAACCACCACATAAATAGCTTCAAAATTTCAACACCAAGTTGTATTTGGTCATTTACTTCCACTATTTCCTGTTATTTACCTTATATTAGCAACTGAGCTCTCGGGAAGGGCCTGCTGAGTGACTTCCAAGGAATTGCAAAGCAGAAACAACGACAAAAAGACAGCAGCAATCACTATTGACTTCTCCCTCCTACCCCTATAATTTCACAGGGATCAATACCTTCATAATAGGGGCTGCTTTAACAAAAAAGGATACAATCAGAAGACTAGGAAACAATCATGTTTAATGGCCTGTATTCCTGATTCTGAAAGAAAATTATTTGGATATAATTCAGTAATCAAAAGAACAAAGGTATATACCATAATAAAGTAAGATGGAAAATAAAACATTTGAAGAAAAGTGGTGTGTTGTACATATATTTCACTTTCAGTTCACTCTTTTTTTCCTTGTCCTCTCTCCACTGACAAATGCTTGATACACGACATAATATGTGCTTCACTAAGACAACCCTTTTCTGCTGGCTTTTCCATCAGTTCTATCTCCTAGCCATGTCAAGTTCAGATTTTCAGTCATACTGAGGAGGACCGAGGGAAAAATCTTAGCCATCATATTAATTATGGTTAATATGAAAGTACTTTGATTAGGTCAAAGTACTAATACAATTTTTCCAAGGCACTTCAGGGAGACTGCTGGTGAGAAATGCACTTTGCCATTAGACTGGTATTAACAGTGCTGAACCAGTCACACCTTTATATTTCTGATTTCCTGCTGTTGCAGAAGCCATCCTCAAAACTAAATCTGCAACCATGTGTACGGTTGAGGAAACAACAAAACAATGCAGTTTTACAATTAATATGCTTGCCCAGAAATCTAGATTAGAATTCAGTGATTCTATACTCCTGCCACCTTTGCTACCTTAACTCAGTCTAGCGTAATAACAACATATGCATTTAAAGTGTTATCTGTCAACTCGCATCTCTCAGAAGCAGAAGAACTTCTTGGTTTGCTGCAGCCTCACCTCAAATCAAGGCTACAATGTCCTTCTAGGGGACAGAGCATAGTCATTATATAACTTCAGCTTTCTCATCCCTAATCCTTTCACTGTAAAACACAGTAAATGAAAACTCAAGAGCTGAGCTATAAATGTTTGCAAGGTCCTCTAATACATGGAAGCAGCTGAGACTGTTTCAGATCACAAATATGATGTCAGTGACTGAAAGAAACATCTAATGCAGAAATGCTGAAGGTTTGCAGCCTACTGTAGCAGCACTGTGAAAATTTAGCAAGACAGGTAAAGAGTCCTCATTCTGGAGGCCTTCCAATCTAAAATGCAAATGGTGAAATTACTAGCCACAGGACACACAGGCAGCCAGTGCTGAAATGCAGATTAAAATTCAGTGCTCTCAGTGCCCAGTTTAATCTATCGCTTTGTCAGAAAGACACATGAGACCGCTCCACTAAAATCTGTGCAATGGGACTGATTCAACACAGAAGCCTTTGCTTAGAGGATAATTGCAGAATTGCTTTGTTTTGTCTTCCTATGTAAATCTGCCATATGGGCCTCAAGCTACTGTAATGAGGGAAAAAGTTGAGGAGTTTGATAATTCTTGGTTTTAGAAAGAGATTAAGGTCTGGCAGCTGGCACGTATGAAGCAGAAAAATTCAATCTAGCATGCCCAGCTGCACTGTGGAAGCAAGATGAGCCAGAACAGACTCTCTGCAGACAGGGAAAGCTTGCTCAAGAATTGCCAAAAGCGCTCAGGTACAGAATGTCACATAAAATTAAGAAAAGGGAGCAGCAAAATCAAAGAGCCTTTCAAAAAGGTGGAAGCAGGTTGAGACATGAAAAGCACAATAATGGCTCCTGTAACAAAAAATGTGGGTACATAAAAGAAGATGATCTTAGTAAGGAAATTATCTCTTTGAATGACTGTGGATAGTCATTAGGAATTCATTAGATAGTGAAAGAGAATACACTCCATAGCTTTGCTGTCTAAGCAATCTTCATAATTGCACACACTGTACAGTGATCACAGTGTAACTCTTTTTGAGTAGTGATATCTAAGAAATTCAGCCAGGTAGAGCTCCAGAAAGGAAGCGATACCTTTTGATCCTCAAAAATACTACATTTTACAAGAGAAGACACAACAAACCAGCTAAGGACAAGAGGCATAATTCAAGAACAAAAAATCAAGATGGGAAAACATAAAAGATAACAATGTTGAGATTATATTTTTACATAACGAAAATATACATATTTAGACCTACTTTATATATTATGGAAATATGAAGGTTCATATACATGTGTATATGTGTACACAGTAAACTGAACTTAGTTTACTTGATTCTAGTCCCACGTGGCTGTAATGGCCATGATGCCTGTATAGCCAGCTCTGCATTACAGTGCAGTGAAAACAGGAAAATTATATTCTTGTACTGTAACTATTATGCCAAGCTCTGAACTCAAATTAAGCCAAAGAACACAACTGGAGATTAAACATACAGTGTCTCAAACAATTACACCCTAATCAATTACCAAGGCATTCAGTAATAGAAAACGAGTTCTTGACTCACTGCCCACCCAATTGTTAATTTACAATTAAAAAAGGGTTTTACCACATGTAGAACATGGCGCAGAACAAGAATCAAAATTCACATAAAATAAGGTAACTAGCTTAGTGGGAAAACCTTTTTCTCAATATATTATAAATCTGTTTGATTTTTTTTTTTAAATTTTGCTTCTTTATTTCTTAACTGCTAACTGAGATTCTGTGTTCTATTCTATATTTTTATTTTAGGGAGTAAGACACCATTCAGTGTCATACATTGTTTGGGCAGTAGGTACTACTGTGCTTTCACATAGTTCTAGACAGACAAAATGAAAAACACAACCAGACCTCAAGATATTAGAAAACCTTTTTGTTGGTTGTGAGAGTTGTTAGTGCTGCTTTAAACAAAACTACTTAAAATTAATTTCAATTTCTAATTAAATGATTATTGCTACAGAAAGTAATGAAGCACAAATGTTGCTATGACAATATTTATGCTCACGCTCAGGGAAGATCCATCTTTAAACTGACAAGTTAATTTTGCCACATAAAAATGGTTTGATGAAAACCTGTAACTTTTGCCTAGTGAAAAAGAAGCTAATCCTTCAACTGGTATGAAGCCTCTACATTAAAAGTCTGAGCTAATAGCATAGTAAGTTCCTAATAAGTTTTATTTGCATTTATTTATTGGCATCTGATAGGATGCAACTGCACACATTCCACCTTAAAACATCACTACAACTGTTTAAGTATTGGTGTCTCCCTATAAATTATGACCCTTTAGGAGAATGTTTCCCCTATAAAGTCATTTCACAGCTTCACTTTTATGGGTTTTCACACCAAACACTTTCATAACTTGAAAGAGAATAGTGTGGACACAGATATGTGTATATAAACATACCAATATTCAAACACATACAGATATATACAAAGGCAGAGCACATACACACATATTATTGACAAAAGGAATTGAGAAGATACAGAAAAGATGCCTTTCCACTGATTTTTGTTTTTTCAATTTGAGTGATGCCTTTAAAAAAGCACTGCAGTATTCATTGATGTGTTTGAACTAATTGCTCCTGACAGAATTCGATCCTTCTTTTTTTCATACAAGTCATTCCTGGAACATTATTTCTGCTCATGTACTTCTGTGACTTTCTCACTTTGAAGAGTTATTAACAACAGCTATTCACCTATAATCCAAATCACCCTTTGCCCACATGAAAAATGGAATTGTAGACTATAGAAATTTTAGGACAGAATGCATTCTGGCCTCAAGGAATCATGAAGACATATGAAAAACCCATTGCATAGGCTGGAAAAATCAGTCTCTGGCTGCATTGCAGATGCAGAGCCCAGGAACTCCGGTAGTTTTGCACAACTAATACGGCTAGGCAAAAAGTAATTCCTTCTTTTCTGGGTTGTCCAGGACAAAAAAAGCAGTAGGTCATCAAGGTTTCAGTAAATTCCTGATCTCTTAAAGGAATAGGTAATTTGGTTGAAAAAAAGAAATTTTCTATCCTGCTGCTCCTTTGTAAATGGTAAGGTTGGCTATTTTCCCCCTCTTATCACAGGGCTACAGAATAAACCTTGCCCTGAAATGAGCACAGTGCTCTTCAACATATCTCATATATATGAAGGTAGATACATAAAGCAAAGCCTTTTAAACAAAGCTGTAAAATTAAACATGTCTCAATGTCACAGACAACTCGATAAATTGACAGAAAGAGCTTTGAAAACTTTCTTTGATGAAATTTTCAGTAATTGCTGTCTCTGCTGCTCTTTGCGGATGAGTTTCATTCTGTTCTAGAGTAATCCATTAAAGTTAGAGCAGGGAAGTGCTGGTTCATTAAACAGCTAAGGAGGTGACTTTACTGAGTTGGAGCTTCCAAATCACGTTTGTGTGCTTGTTAAATTGAAAATTCTGTTGCCAAAGCAAAGTAGCAATCATTATACAGGCAAACAACAAACAAGAAAATATTCTAAGACTTCCAACCACCTTCCAGAAATGCAAGTAACTCTCTTTCTCCTGGAAACTGTCCTGGGAAGCATCTCCATCTGGGCTTGATATTGTATTTCAATTGCTTTGCTTGTAAATACAACCCTGACAGAAGAAAAAAAAAACCATTAAGCACTGAAGACACTGAAATTTACAGACTGATTTGCTCTAATGGAGCTCTTTTTTTCAAGAGAAGGTAAAGAAGGGAAAAGCCATAGTTTGTAAACTTTTTTAAACTGGTGTAAAGGAATTTCTCAATTGAGTTTGCTCAGTCAAATCTCTGAGGACTAAGCTTTCTCATTGTATTGTTTTGTGGGAAGCACGTAGAAAGAATGCAAGATCAGTTCTGATGGTACACCTGAAATGAAAGTATCTCATTATGTTGCAGTACTCCCAACTCCATAGACATGTTATATTCCCTACTATTTCCTGGCTGGAATAGTATTAGTGAGAGGAATCACACTACACAAAGGGTCTTTTCCCACAGAAAAGTTTATGAAACTTCCATATTATTTTTTGAAATCATTAACAGCCATTTCTCTGCAGGTTTGTTTTGTTCCTTCTACCCACCAACAGAAAACTCCATGGCAAGGGAATAGCTTGCTAAAATTTGGAATTCACTCAACCAGCTCTTTTCTGTTCTGTTCTGCTGTTGGACTGCAGCAACAACAAAAGAGAAATGTGACATTCCTTCAGTTTGCTCTATGGCAGCAGCCTGCTGGGCTCTTGTGCTATTCCCACTTGTGTGCCAGGCTGCAGCACACATGAAGCAATGGCATTTCCCAAGCAGTAAATGCTCAGTGTTGCCCTGGCAAACTGTGGGTTTCTCAAAGATAACGTAGCACATGCTGCACAACTTCTTTGTAGGGACAGATTACAACACAGACTCAGCAAGTGGATTTTGGGATAGGGCTTTTTCTTATACCCTCATAGCACTTTGCTCAGTTCAGTCATGAAAGGAATTTTTAAAGTGCATGTAATATTACAGCAGTCTACTCCCCACAAGTTTTATTGATGCTCTTTGTTGTGCTTTAAACCCCGTCGGCAACTAAGCCCCACAGAGCTGCTCACTCCCTCCCCCCGCAGTGATGGGGGAGGAATCAGAAGAGCAACAGAGAAAACCTGTAGGTGGAGAAAAAGACAGTTTAATAGTGAAAGCAAAAGCTGTGCACCCAAACAATGCAAAATAAGGAATTCATTCACCACTTCCTGTGGGCAGGCAGGTGTTCAGCCACCCCCGGGAGAGCAGGGCTCCATCGTGTGGGTACTTGGGAAGACAAACACCATCACTATGAACATCAACTCACTTCCTTCCTCCTCCCCAGGTGTATATGCTCAGCATGACCCCACATGTTATGGAATATCCTTAGGTCAGCTGTCCTGGCTGTGTCCCTCCGAACTCTGTGTGCACCCCCAGTCTCCTCACTCCTCTTCACTGGTGGGGTGAAGAAAAGGCCTCACCTCTGTGTAAGCTCTGCTCAGCAATAGCAAAAACATCTCTGTATTATCAACACCAAATCCCAAACTGAGCTCCATACCAGCTACTGTGAAGAAATTAACTCCATCCTACCCAAACCCAGCACACACTTTCTTCTAAAATCTAGACAAGATTATGCCTTTTTGTGTTTGTGTAAAGCTTGCAAGGATCCAGTGACTTAATTCAGAAGAGCTGCCAAACACCTGTATTTCCTCTAGAAAACAGTGGGAGCTGCAGAAAAGGAGTTTGTCTTCTGAAAAAAAATTGCCCTCTGCACAATGCAATAGCTGCTTCAGTAATGCCAATCGACACTCAACCCCAATGATTTAGGTGCTTAGAGAATCTTTTCTGTGCAGGTGGATCAGCAGGAGGCAAAGAAACCCTCCCACAGTTTTTGTTCTATCCCTTCTCCCCATTACTTACAGCTACTGACACATTTCAGCTTCCAGATGTACAAATAATATTCAGGCCCAACATTGTAAATGAAAAGGTTGTTTAGGTGTCTTTCCACAAAGATGAAATTAAAAATTCTCCATCAAAAAAATACAAAGCCTCAAATCCTCACCACTAAAGTAAGGTTAGTAGAAAAGCTTAGTTAAACACATGCAGTAATTTTCTTAATCAGCCAGCACTTCAGAAAGACAGATGCTTCTGTTTATGTTGGTCTATTATCAAGTCCTTTGGTGTCTGAATAATTCTTACGCCTATCCTGAAATTTCATTTACATAAATTTCTTCTGTATTATTCTGCCTTTTGTGACAGATAGTACAAGTATTTTTATTTAGTTGGTTGGCTTATCCTTATTGGTCTTGAGAATCACAGTATTTTGTGCATTTCCTCTGTCTTTTATCCAACTGTAGTGATCAAAAATTATGAATAATTACACCACGTGTATGAAAATCAAAAGCTGTATAAGAACTAATTCTAGCCTTGAAACTTATGCAGGAAACCCACTGCTGTATCTGGTTTTTATTTCCCAAATGTCATCTCTTAGAGCTTTCTAGAGAGGCTTATGCAAACAATGTAAATCACAGGCTGGCTGAGGCTGCCAGGGACCTCTGGAGGTCATCAGTTCCAGCACTCCACTCAAGCAGGGCCAACTAAAGCTGGCTGTGCAGGACCATGTCCAGAATGCTTCTAAGTATTGCCAAGCATGAAACCTCCACACCCTCAGGACAGCCTGTGCCAGTGCCCAGTCACCCACACAGCAAAGGGTTTCCCGATGCTCACACAAAAATCTCCTGCTTCAGTCTGCACTCTGGTCCTGCCACTGGGCACCTCCAAAAACCTCTCACTCCTCTTTGAACCTTCCCTTCAGGTATTTATATGCACTGAGATTCTCCTGAGCCTCCTCTGCTCCAGGCTGAACAGTCCCAGATGTCTCAGCCTTCCCTCATGGGAGAGATGCTGCAGTCCCTTACTAACATTCCTGGCCCTTTGTTGTGCTCTCTCCAGTATGTTCAAGCTCTTGTGCTGAGAAGCCCAGAACTGGACACAGCACTGGAGGTGAGGCACCACCAGTGCAGAGTAGAGAGGATGGTGCAACTCAATGCTGTTACTTGTCACATATATCTAAATTTTATAATACCAGAACAGCTAGGGCAGAAATATGAAAACTCCAGCTTTGAAATCACGCATCTGATTTCATCAATATTGCCTAACAACAAAATCCTTAAGCAAAAAAAAAAAAAAAAAAAAAAAAAAAAAAAAAAAAAAAAAAAAAAAAGTGAAACAAGACAGATCTTTTCCCATAATATGTAGATTCCACAGGTAAGAGTCTTTAATATTTATATTTTTGACTGGTTAAAATAATTAATTACCCTAAATCTCTGTTATTGGTTGAAAGAAAGACTGAGAACTCAGTTACTATCATTTTAATTTCTCTTAATGATTCTGGGCATCAGACCAAGGTGTGACTTCTGGTTTCACACACATAAAAAAGGCTTTCCTTTGTACCCTTAAGTGCATTTCACACAAAGCATCATTGTGACAGTCTAAAACTAAACAAGATTTTAGAAACTTTCATGGCAATAGCAATGATTTATTTTTTGACTGTGCTCTCTTGAGGCACAGGATGCTGAATGCCACCCTTTTCATCTTTTATGGAGAGGTTTTTCTATAATGTTCTAGTAGAAATGTGAAAAAATGCAAAAACTTTATTAAGAAAAGAACTTAATCTTTTTTTCTATTCTCCACATCCCATTCTCTTCTACTAAAAATACATCCCACAGCCACTCTTAAGTAAAGCAGTAAACCAGAAGAGCTGTGCAAAATTTAGTTGGGTCTAGATTTAGACAAATTACTCAAGCTTCTTCCAGATTGAATTACCGTGACCCTCTTAGTATAGTATCAGCTCACTGTGTATCTGTTTTAGCAAAAATCTCAGTTGGCATCCAGCATGCAAGCAATTTTCCGCCCTTCCACTGAGCGGCAATTTAAGAAACATAAATAACAATAGAACTCCAATCCATTTCTGTCTATTCTTTGAATCATGAGTAAAGTGAAATAAATATACAGTAGAGTGACTAGGCTGCACAAGCAAGATTACACAATGTTAGAGTGGTATAAATGTTCCTTGGGCAGCATTTCTCAAGTGCTCCAAAACAATTAATATTAGAGAACAGGTTTCCAATCTTCCTGAAGTCAAGAACTTTCTTCAACTAATAGATTATCAAACTCCAAAATATGGGCTGTAGATCATCAAATTACCTACTAGCAGTATCTATCTGGTAAAGAGCTTGCAAGTCTTGTTCCACTGACAGGCTTATGCCACAATTAACAGACAAAACAAGAGCTACTTATTACAGCTATTACTGTCAGGACCAAGGGGGTGTTTTGTGACCAAAAATTAACTGAATCAACCCCATTTTCCCTTTCATCTTTCAGAGAGCTCTGGATACAGCCAGAGTCACTAGTCTACTGCACAATCCCCAGTATAAACAGTGGTATTCCACAACATAAAGGATTCTTGAAATACTTGAGCTTAAGGACTAATAAACCTGTTGAATTCATTAGTTGATTCTGTTATAGAAGCTAATACAAACTTATGTGTCTCTAGCAAGAATCATTATAGCATCATAACACATTTCTATATTCAAATGCAGAGTACATTCTAGAATCTTCTTGTTTAAAAGGCAGTGTAAACATGTAAAATATTGCTACATGGCTCACCAGCCTTCATATTCTACCAGTGCCTAATACTGCCTTCTCTGTATCTCTACATACAGTACAGAAAATATAAAGGAAACAAATTCCTTCCAGCCTTCAGCTTTAAAAACTAATTCACATTAAAATATGACACTGACTTGTAGTAGAGCAAGCCAGGTGAAACAAGCTGCTCTAGCCAGGCTTTGACAGACAGCTTCAATCAGCCTACTTATCCTCCATGTGGAAGGTGTAATCCAGGCTGCTGCCAGCTGCTTCCCTAAAAGGCTCTTCCTCATTCTGTACATCAGTATTGCTACGGCAACAACTCAGTCAGTAGAAGTCCACTGTGAAACATGTTGAAGACAGATAAGGATATGGGAAATGTGCTTCTTGCCTGTGTTTGTACCATTCTGCTCCTTCTCACAGTCCTGGTAGCACAGAGGAACTGCTGTTGTAGTCTGAAACTCAAACAGGGGCTGCAGAGTTGGCTTTGAATCATCAGCAAAAATTCTACCCCAGCTTCTAACAGCTGGAGATGGCACAGATCCACTGCCTGGGAGCACAGCACCATGCTAGGGAAAGGACAGGCCATGCAAGATCCTGTACTTGCCAAAACAGGCCAGGCTTCCTCTCCTGATCAAAAGGAAGCTGTTACCAATCCCATAAGGGCCCTAAGAGACACATAAGCCTTTGTTTTCATTGTGGTTTCTTTTGTTTTTTAATTGTATCACAGAACCTTTTATGTTCAACTCTTTTCTTCAAAGAAAAAAACCAAGCAAGTCCCCACAAACAAAAAAAAAAAAAAAAAAAAAAAAAAAAAAAAAAAAAAAAACCAAAACCAAAATCCCCAAAAACTAAACCAACCAACCCCCCCCCCCAAAAGTAGCTCTCAGCATATAAAATGTATACTGTATAAACTGCAGTGGTTATAAATGTATTCTACAGCACAACAGAGATCAAAGGTTGGTGCAAGGAAGTCCAACAGAGCCTGCTTAGAGTTCATGTCAGTACTCAGAATTACTGAGAGAAAGCCTAGACACTCTATAGTGACACCCTCCCATTTTCACAACAGTACTTTATATATCTTTACTCTCCCTACAGCCATCCTCTGACATGTTGTCTGCAACTGTCTTCTCCTAAACACATGTAAACATGACATCTCTGTAAAGCTGTTAGGAATGCAAGCAGCAGTGTGAGGTGACATCCTACCAGGGCTCACCACTGTGACATCCTGGGGGACATCCATCTCCCCTCTCCCCCTGCAGTGTGGGTCCTATGGCAGAGCTCATCACTGCAGAATCCCTCTGTGCCTAATGAGGAGAAACAGGCTTCTTTTGGTGATTCATTAAGGACTCCAGGATGGTTCAGTTACATACCCTAAAATCACCCATTTCTTTCCTCTCAGTACACAAATTGCAAACTTCCCAGGACAGACAGGATCTCCTTTGCACCATGCTAGGCACAAAAGGGCTTTTTGACACGCTGGTAGTAAATTATAATGATGGAGAGTGTCAGCTACAGTAACAAGGAAGCAGTAACAAGCCATACTGACAACCTGGATAAAAATACCACTAAATCAGAAGACCACTTCCTTGTGGCAATGAGTCAAAACTAACTGGGTGCTCCCTGCTGAACTTTTATGGAGATCAAACTGTGCTGAAAGACACCATGTGAGTCAGCCGATAATTCCTCCAAATTTACTTTGGAGCATCCTAACTTCTTTAATATCCTCACTGACAATTTCTGTCATCTTATTTCCTCAATCATAATAATTTTCCTCTCAAAAAAAATTTATGGGTTCACCTTTTTTTCCCCTGAGTAACTTCTGATTGTATGAATTTTTATTCTGCTTCAAAATTTTCTTCCTTTAGAGACAAAGAAACCTTAAAAACACAGCTTTACTGACTTTATAGTATTTTATTTTGCATTTTAGTCTTTCTTTTTCAAAAGATTTTTTTTCTGGTTTTAGCAAAAATATCTCTTCAAAAGATTTTTCCCCAACTGTGCAAATTCATCGGTACTTGCAAATAAGCTGAAGCATTTAAAGAATTGAGAGAGTTTTTTAAAGAAATGTAATAATTTATCCCGATAGCAATTATCATCTTCCCTTAATGAAATATTTAAGGGTTCTAATATACAGCTGTAGATGCAATAATCTGTAAAATCCTTAGATGGCATAAATTTGCTTAATGCCACTGAAATAAATGAACTTGCACAATCTTCCACCAGTAAAATCTTGGGATTTAAATTTTTTACAGTGAAGCTTGCTGGTCAGCAGCAACACTTGTTGGAATTAAAGAGTCTCTGCATCAGTTCTCCATGGTATGAGAATATAATCAGCAACTCTAAAGCAACATAAAAAACAGAATCTAAAACAACAGTCAGGGCACTGCCTTTTTGCATTATTCATACCAATATCAAAGGGTAGAGTCTAACCAAAAAAACCTAAAAAAACCAAACTTAAAGATTAGCACTGTAAAACTGTGTCTCATGTATCCTCTTTCAGCTCTTTTTCATTCTTCATGAATGGAATGTCACAAAATCTTTTAAAATATGTTCAGAGAAATCAAAACATAGCTGACTCATATTCTGAGATACACATTTAATGGCTGTACCTCACCATAATCCTAAAGACTAAAAATGATTGGTCTTCAAGAAAACTCCCTCCTTTCTGACAAATTCTTAGCATTAACAAACCAGTGGGTCTCTTTTTATAGATCAGTTGTGAGCTTTATTCTTTATTCTTTCGATAATCTTGAAAGCAAAAGGCAACATTGTTTTGGTGGGGCTTTGGTGATTTACCTTCTTGGGAAATTTGATTTTGTACCAATGCATCCCTCTCTCTAACACAGAAAACACCATTCTCCATTCCAGTTCTCCACTGGAATGGAGAATGGTGATTTACCATTATAAATATCTCTATTTTGTAAGGTAGTCATTAAGCACATGATGTTTGGAGAGGGCTTTTTTGCTTTGTTTGGGCAGTGGTGGTGGGAGGAGATGACAGGAGGGCGTGTGTGGGTGTGTAGTTTTTCCTGCCATCTGGAATGTCAGTTGGTTCTATTTTTTGTTCTATTTGATAGTCACAGAGTTTTGTCATGGTCCACCTGTGGAAGCATACACTGTCTAGAGTTCCACTGGTATCCTCTCTCCCTTCTTTTCCTCCCGTGTCTGGTTTTCACCAGTTTTCTAAATGTACCACAGCCTACAGTGTGGAACAGAAGCTCTCCCTGCTCTCGTCATTTTGTGCCAGGCTTATCACCAGCAGCGTTCTGTTGTTCTTCCTATTTGTTCCAAGATTTGTTACTGTCTTGGTTTAGGGCGAATTTGGGAGGGAATCTCTGAGTGGGGTTTTTTTGAAAAGCAAATCTAAACAGCCCCTCCCCCCAGCCGGTCTGGGGAAATAATTTCCTCAGAGATAGAGTGGAAAAAAAGCTTTATTTATTTAACAAACAAAATGCTCACAAGCATAAAGAATGAATAATAATAATAACAATAATAATAATATGAAACAATAAAACCTTTCGCTGCTCCGAAGAGAGATGGCAAAACTCAGAGTCCGTGTCAGGAGTTTGTTTATTAGTCTCTTTAGTGCTGAAAAATGCCGAGTCTCGGCCCGGTGGGCCACGGGTGCAAGATTCTGGTGCTCCTCTGGGTTTTTCAGTCTTGAGCAGATTTAAACAGTCTTAAAGAAAAATAAAATAATAAAAAAAACAGTCTAGGAAAGCTTCTTTGCCTCAGCTAGCTAGACTAACAAGAGGAGAAGAAAAAAACTCTTTTTGGCTGCTCTTTGTGTATCTGACGAAGAAAAAAAAAAAAAAAAAAAGAAACTACACAGTCCCAAGGACGAGAGCAGATTTTGAGGAGTGAGTTTGTTTCTCAAAACAAACTGCGCGCTTCTTTTTTTTTTGCTCACTCTCAGAACTAGTTTTAAAGGTACAGAACACAGAACAGACGATTTGGGGATACATAGTCACTCTAGGACATTCCACCCCTTATTACCATATCGTTAATTTATCAAAACTAATTGAATTTTAACTCTACAAACACACATTATGCATGCATATATCTATATAAAAACAATATACAGCTATATACAGACAATGGCAGTGACATTTAACAAAAGTGATATGTACACATGGTTTTTATCTAACAATTAGATCTTTCTGAGGTACACATTTTGTTGTTTTATTTTTTTGCATTATTTACTATGTACAACTTGGTCTTTGAGCAAAGACAATCTCACGGATGGGTTTGTCTGTACTTGAGGTGGATTTGATTTAAATTGTTTTTCCTAGCAAACTTTTTGCATGTACTACAGGGACTTTATTTTTATCTACTGTATGCAGGAGCTCAGACTGGGCAGGGTTTGCTCTGTTGGTGGAACTTCGGGTGTTAACTAACTAGGTGGTTTTTGCCAGATGCTGCTCTTAGTTTTTGAAAGATCTCCCACTCAATGCTTTCAAGGTGGTCTTTAATAGTTTATTGAATTTTTTTACTTTTTCAGCAGCTGGTGCATGGTAGGGGATATGGTACACCTACTCAATGCCATGTTCCTTAGCCCAGGTATTGATAAGGCTGTTTTTGAAATGAGTCTTGTTGTTTGACTTAATTTTTTTAGGGGTATTATGCCTCCAGAGAACCTGCTTTTCAAGGCTTAGAATGGTGTTACGGGCTGTAGCATGAGGCACAGGGTAGGTTTTCAGCCACTCCGTGGTGGCTTTTATTATTGTGAGCACGTAGCGCTTACCTTGACGTGTCTGGGGTAATGTGATATAATTAATTTGCCAGGCCTTCCCATACTTGTATTTGGACTATTGTTCACTATACTATAGGGGCTTCACCCGCTTGGCTTGCTTGATTGCAGCACATGTGTCACAGTTATGAATAATTTGAGAAATACTGTTTATAGTGAGATTTACTCTTTGGTCTTGTGCTCACTTATAGGTGGCATTTCTGCCCTGATGACCTGAGGCATCATGAGCCTATCGAGCTAGGAACAACTTTTCTTTGTGTTGTCAATTTAAGTCTATTTTTGACACCTTTATCTTTGCAGCTTGATTTACTTGCTCATTGTTTTTGTGCTCTTCATCAGCTCTACTCTTGGGGACATGGGCATTTATATGACGGATTTTTACAGGTAGCTTCTCTATTCGAGTGGCAATGTCTTTCCACTCTTCGGCAGCTCAAATTGGTTTTCTTTTACGCTGCTAGTTAGCTTTTTTCTACTTCTTTAACTATCTCCATAAAGCATTGGCTACTATTCATGAATCAGTATAGAGGTAGAGCTTTGGCCACTTCTCTCTCTCAGCAATGTTTAGGGCTAACTGAACAGCTTTGAGTTCAGCAAGTTGGCTTGATTTACTATCTCCTTCCGTGGCCTTAGCGACTTGTCGTGTGGGGTTCCACACAGCTGCTTTCTATTTCTGGTTTATTCTCACTATGCGACAGGAACTGTTAGTGAAAAGAGCGTAGGGTGTTTTTTCTGTTGGCAGTTGGTTGTATGGTGGAGCTTTTTCAGCACGTGTTACTGGTTTTTGCTCTTTTTTATTTGTGAGACTAAAGTTTTCACTTTTAGGCTAATTTGTAATTATCTTCAAAATTCTAGGGCGATTTAGTTTTTTAATACGGGCGCGCTGTGTGATGACAGCAATCTACTTACTTTATGTAGCATTGGTGGCATGGTGGGTAGACGGAACTTTTGTTTTAAACATTCACCTCAGCACTGGTAGTCGGGGTGCCAGGAGGAGTTGTGTTTCAGTGCCTATTACTTTTGAGGCAGCTTGGACTCTTTCATAGGCTGCTAAAATTTCTTTTTCTGTGGGAGTATAATTGGCTTTAGACTTTTTGTAGCTTCGACTCCAGAATCCCAGCGGTTGTTTTCGAGTCTCTTTAGGCACTTTTTGCTAAAGACTTCAGGACAGACCATGGCTCTTGGCTGTAGAGTAGAGCACGTTTTTTACATTTGGTTTTGTTTTGACTGGGCTAAGGGCCACTGCATGGGCAATCTCTTGCTTGATCTGGGCAAAGGCGTGTTGCTGTTCAGGGCCCCAGTGGAAAGTGTTTTTCTTGCGGGTAATCAGGTAGAGAGGACTCACAATTTGGCTGTATTCAGGGATATGCATTTTCTAAAAACTTATGGCACTTAGGAAAGCTTGTGTTTTTTTTTGTTGGTAGGTAGAGACATTGCTGTGATCTTGTTGATGACATCAGTAGGAATTTGACGCCATCTATCTTTCCACTTAATTCCCAGGAACTGGATCTCTCGAGCAGGTTTCTTAACTTTGCTCTTCTTGATAGCGAATCTAGCTTTCAGCAGAATCTGGATGATCTTCTCTCTTTTCTCAAACACTTCAGCTGCAGTATTCCTTCACACAATGATGTCATCGATGTACTGCAGATGTTCTGGAGCTTCACTTTTTTTCAGTGCAGCCTGGATCAGTTTATGGCAGATGGTAGGACTGTGCTTCCACCCCTGGGGCAGTCGGTTCTAGGTGTATTGTACTTCCCTCCATGTGAAGGCAAACTGAGGCTTGCACTCTGCTGCCAGAGGAATGGAGAAAAATGCATTGGCAATGTCAATAGTGGCATACCACTTTGTTGCCTTGGACTTCAGTTCATACTGGAGCTCCAACATGTCTGGCACAGCAGCGCTCAGCGGTGGAGTCACTTCATTCAATGCACGATAGTCCACAGTCAGTTTCTATTCTCCTTCAGATTTTCGCACAGGCTAGATGGGGCTGTTGAAGGGTGAGTGGGTTTTGCTGACTACTCTTTGACTCTTCAGCTCACGGATTATCTTATGAATGGGGATTACGGTATTTTGAGTTGTTCTATACTGTCGGCGGTGCACTATTGAGGTGGCAATTGGTACTTGTTGCTTTTCCCCCTTCAGAAGTCTTACTGTTGACGGATTTTTGGACAGTCTAGGCAAGGTGTTCAATTGCTGGATGCCCTCCATCACTACAGCTGCTATCTTAAATGCCCATTTGAGTTCTTTAGGGTCTCTGAAATACCCACTCCGAAGGTAGTCTATGCTTAAAATGCATGGGGCCTTTGGGCCAGTTGCAATAAGGTGTTTTTTCCACTCATTTCTAGTTAGGCTCACCTCTGCCTCCACTAACGTATAGTCTTGTGATTTTTTGGTCACACCAGCAATAGAAACAGATTCTGCCCCTACATGTGTTGATGGAATTAATGTGCGCTGTGCATCAGTATCGACCAAGGCTTCGTATTCTTGTGGTTTAGATGTGCCAGGCCAACGAATTTACACATTCTAAAAAACACGATTTTTCCTAGCTTCTACCTGGCTAGAGGCAGGGCTCTTCTAGTCTTGGTTTTCCTTCTTTCTTTGGGCGTATGTCTTAGAGGTTCTTTTAAGGGAGTCAGACATATCATCATTATCATATTTGGCAGTTTGCCTACGGGCAATTGGAGCTGCTTTTCTTTTGGTGGAACCTCCTCTCTGGGTCTTGCCTTCCTTCAGCTCATGTACTCGTTGTGCCAAAGCAGCAGTAGATTTTTTATCCCACCTCTTCATGTTTTTTTTGCAATTACGCAGGAAGAACCACAGCTCAGCTCGTCGAGTGTACTCTCTCTCCCTATCTGGGGAACGTCTTCGTTGGGTACCAACACTTCTGATCTGTACTGCTGAAATTTGGAAGAGGTCTTCTTTAATCTCTTCTCTGAGTTTTTTGTGATTCTCCTCTATTTTATTTTTTAGTTTTTGTAGACGTGTTTTCACAGCTGCAATTTTGGCATGTGTTGGGCCATGCACGGCATTTGCATATGCTCGCAGCTTTTTCGCCATGTCGAGCACGGTTTCATATGTTTCATTTCGCTTCATTATTGCTAGAGCAGAAGCGTATTCAGGTGGCTCAAGTCGCACAAGTTTCTTTCACATGACAGGTGTACATGGTACCAGGTCTGGATTCTTAGTTGTTATGTCATTTGAAAAAATGAGCTCTGCTACAGCTATCTTTTTCAGACGTTGGATCCCCTGTTTTATGGTCTTTTACTGTGTCTGCTGCAGATAGAGGTCATTTGCACACAGGTATCTTTGTGCTACACCTTCCAGGATCCGTTCCCAGAGACTGTGAGGGCTAGCGTCTCTCATTATGCTTTGGTCAATGACAGGATTATGTGATAGAGATTTTAAATGCTTCGCTTCAGTGCCATTCAGAATGGTAGCCTCCCCTGCAGCATTTCAAAGGCGGACTAACCAACTAATTATAGATTCATCAGGTTGTCGCCTGTAGTCTTTTTTTAGGCTTCGAAGGTCCTTTAGGGAAAAGGTATCAATATTGGCTCTAGAATCTGTACTCCTCGATGTGGCTTTTGATTTTGGTGAAGGTTTTTTTCTTGCATCATCATCATCATCTTCTACCTTGCGATTGGTCTTGTTTTTACACTTTCTGCTTCTTGTATTAGCAGCAACAGCCATTGGTTGAGGCTTACTGTTTAGTTCAGCTACTGGCCTGGAGCCTGGGATATTAGCTGCAGCCTGAGTGACTGGAATAGTAACTGTTGATTTGCATCCTTGCTTCTTTGTCTCTGTCGGCTGCCCTACATTATCTAGCAGGGTGCGATAAGCATATGCTAGAGCCTAGCTTACTGCAATGATCTTTTCTCCCTTAGAGGCATCATGGTATTTCTCTTTTAGGTATTTTTTCACCTTGGCTGGATTCTGAATTTGTTCATGTGGAAAGTCCCAGACTACAGGGTCAGAAAACTCCTTCAGGAGCTGGCTCATATCTTCCCATTCTTTACACCATTCAAGATTTCTTACGCTTGGGTCAACTCTTGGGTCAGGGGTTTTATTAGCCCTTCGAGAAATCTCAGCTCTCATTTTAGACAAGCTGCAAACCATATAGAGGAAGCTCACCAGCTGAAATACCAGGAAGATGGTATCTTTAACATTCAGGGGACACTGAATATTCTCTAAAAGTGATGTGACCGATTTAAAAGATATGAGGGACAGGAAAGACTGAAAAGCTTCATCCCCTGTTCCTCCTCTAACAAAGTGGGTGCAATTATTTATAAATTCCCAAAACATGCTGCTGGAACTAGGACGCATGGTAGGACGAAGAAACTATAAACCAAACATATCTGCCACAAACTCTAGTACCTTCATAAACTTCTTATAAATCATGATTACTAAACTTAACAAAATAGCAATTCTAAATCGTGCACCTCTAGTGTAAAAGCTATGTGTTAGGGACAACATTGGAGCTAGTTCTGGATAAGAAAACAAGCCTAGGGACTAGAAAGGTATTAGAACTTCAAAGAAACTTAGGGAACAGAAATACAGCAAGGGTTTTATTCTAATAGACATTAGGGATTTAAGGGGCAACATGGCTACTTTATCTCCACACAAAAAACAACCAAAATGCACTCAATAATTAATACAAGTTTTTTCCACTCTCTCGAGCCCCACGTTGGGCGCCAAATTTACTGTATGTCTTGGTTTAGGGCGAATTTGGGAGGGAATCTCCGAGTGGGGTTCTTTTGAAAAGCAAATCCAAACAGCCCCTCCCCCCAGCCGGTCTGGGGAAATAATTTCCTCAGAGATAGAGTGGAAAAAAAGCCTTATTTATTTAACAAACAAAATGCCCACAAGCATAAAGAATGAATAATAATAATAACAATAATAATAATATGAAACAATAAAACCTCTCGCTGCTCCGAAGAGAGATGGCAAAACTCAGAGTCCGTGTCAGGAGTTTGTTTATCAGTCCCTTTAGTGCTGAAAAATGCCGAGCCCCGGCCCGGTGGGCCACGGGTGCAAGATTCTGGTGCTCCTCTGGGTTTTTCAGTCTTGAGCAGATTTAAACAGTCCTAAAGAAAAATAAAATAATAAAAAAAACAGTCCAGGAAAGCTTCTTTGCCTCAGCTAGCTAGACTAACAAGAGGAGAAGAAAAAAACTCTCTCTGGCTGCCCTCTGTGTATCCGACGAAGAAAAAAAAAAAAAAAAGAAACCACACAGTCCCAAGGACGAGAGCAGATTCTGAGGAGTGAGTTTGTTTCTCAAAACAAACTGCGCGCTTCTTCTTTTCTTGCTCACTCTCAGAACCAGTTTTAAAGGTACAGAACACAGAACAGACGATTTGGGGATACATAGTCACCCTAGGACAGTTACTAATCACAGCATGGACATTTTGCTGTCATGTCTCTGGATTCCCTCCTAGCTCTTAAATTTCTCACCTGGACTGAGCACACACATGAGAGACTCACTGTGTTGAGCAAACATAGGATATTTTTCCAGACTTCATGTTATTGTCCAACTGATCTAAAAAAATTTTTGCCTTCCTTCCTGTTCTGAGGACTCTAACAAATGTATTCAACGTCACACAGGAACTTCCAACAGAAATATTAGGGGTCAGGTTTGCAATGCTGAAAGAACAAGCACACTGTAAAAAAGAACAGCAGACTTGAGCCTTTCGTACTGCATTAGGAAGAAATCCTTTACCGTGTGGGTGGTAAAGTATTGGAGCAGGCTTCCTTGGGATCTTGTGGATGCCTCATCCCTGGGAGTGTTCCAAGGCCAGGCTGGACAGTGCTTTGAGGGACCTGGTCGAGTGGGAGGTGCCCCTGCCCACGGCAGGGGAAGGGAGGGGTAGCACTAGATCATCTCTAAGGCCCCTTCTAACCCAAACCATTCTCTGGTTCTGTGATTGTAGCTGCTCTACCTGCTTGCCTCCTAGAACTTTCAGGTGGCCTTTCAGAAATCCCACTTTAGCCTGTTCTGCATATGGGTGCAGTCAGAGGGCTGGGTAATGAATCAAATCAAATCTCAAGCTGTATCTGGCACATTCAAAGCCTGTGACTGAAAGCAGCAGTGAGAACTCCTGCAGTGATCTATTATACCTATCAAAGTCTACTGTATTCTGTATTCCATTAGATGTTCAGTTACAAACTATTCCCCTGGACTTTTTACCAAGTGGGGGGATTAAAAAAATGTAATCACAGAATGACCTGAACATGCTGCACATACTGGGTCTCACTCACTCCCCTCCTTCCTGATCTGATAAGGACCTAGAATTCTTTGAAGTTCTGAATAATTTTAAACCCACTAAAGCTTTCTGGCAAGCTTCAAGCCTGACCAACACATGCCCTGGGCACCAGTTAAGACAGGACATTTTGCATACTTTATTTTGCTTTCAGAAATATGACTTCACGTACAGAAAAACCCAGGCAGTGCCTGCCTGGCTGGGACTTGATTATTCACCAGTACCAACAGGAAAATTGTAAACTTCAAGGTTCCTTTAAAATTATAAAGGCTCCCCTAAGGAAACTCAGAAGTGTCACTACTTTCAGGGACTAGAAAGTTCAGGATATCCTAGTGCTAAGATAAAGCCTGAAGTGGTTTCCTAGAGGCTCACAAGAAAGGTGCTCCCAATTCTGAGTGGCTTCCCCAAGCTACAAGAGGTGGCTCTGAACCACCAGATAAAGGAGCACTCCAAGGCTGTAACACCTTTCACATTAAGATGCACTGATTGCCAGGTGCAGAAGACCCAAAGCAGAATCCACTGTAACCCACCAAGTACTGCAGAATCTGAATCCAGCCAAACTCCCTAAAAAATGGTATCTAATCCTAGATCACAAATCATCAGTGAATTTTAAATGCTAATATTTTGCCAGCATGGAGCTGATGAAACAGGTTTATTTTAATGAAATGGATGCTGCAATGTTCACACATAAGAGGACTTGCTATTCCTATTTCTCAGAGTTTTGCATACAAAGACTTTTAATACATATGCATAATGCTCTCCATATTCAACTTCTAGCCAAAATATTCTTTAAAAAATTCAATACATGTATTTTATTCAAGTGATCTACTCCAGATAATAGAACTGAGGCCAGCAACAGTCTGATTTCCAGTTGGAAAGTGTTATTAGTATTTCTGAACTACCTCAGACAATACATTAAGCTACATTCTAAACAACAACTCAGTTGTAAGATTTTATCCTGAATACAGGTACAACTTGGTTTTGGATGAAAATTGCTTTGAGAGAAGCAAAGAACTTTATTCAGCTGCTAGGAGTGAGACTGTCATCAGCATCTCTCCCTTTGCTATACAGGACAATTAGAAATAATGATACTGACTTTGAGTAAGTCCACAGTCCTGTCCCCTCACACTGTTTTGCATCATTACAGGAGAGATCTGATAAATTTCTTGCACTGTTACACACAATATTCAAAGTGGCAGAAAACTGTTATGGAAAGTGAATGTGGGTAAAACATAGTTGAATAATCACCTATTTCCTTACCACTGCAGTGCAGTGGTAAGGATATGAGGCAAAACCAGTTTTATGGTGGCTTTTTTCCTAACAACTTACATGAAAAATTACCAACCACTACACAGCTTGCTTTGATACTGTAAAGACGTGCATATTTGGGCTCCCTTTGACTTTGCAAAGCTTCTTTGAACTAAAGGTAGTGTAGCCCTTGAACACAGGTGAGAAGCAGACAGTACTTAGTAAGACAGAGAAAAACAGTGTTAACATTTTTAACATTTTTTTTGTTTCTAGATTTTCAGCCAGAAGTAAATGCACTAGATAGAAAATAACGAGTTGTTATTTCTTCACTTCAAATTCAATGTTGATATTAGTTTAAGTTTTTTTTCAGCAGTAAAGGTAAAATACATCATCTCCATCGACTCACTCCCTTGGAATGTTAACTGCTCCACAAGTTTAATTCACTGCTGCTTTTAAATAAATATTGATGTTTTTCACCAGGTCACTATATTTAACTGAAATTGCTGGATTACAGATTTTATACTGAAGAGACAGATAAAAAACAAAAAGAAAGCAACATTTCCCACCTTGTGTTTCTGCAGTCCAGGCAATTTTCTCCTTAATTCCTGGAAAATTATTTTCTACTTATTATCACGCTAGTTTTTCCCCTGCCCAGTACTGCTGTGGTTTTGACCACCCTACCAGATTTTTTTGATGTTGTCAGTTAAAACTGAGATTTTTAAAGATGTGTACAAATATTGCTAAAAAAGGACAACTTTGCTAATTTTAAGCATCAGACTTAAATACTTGTGATGGTTTGAAAGCAAAACTAGTGAGAGGCTCCAAGTCAGAAATACAATTTAATAGAAAAAGAAAAAAAAGAAATAAAATAAATGCAATAATACAAAAGACCCCTGACAGAGTCAGAATACAACCTGAGCAAGATGATGGAAGCAGCAATCCCGTAGAAAGGTCTGGTAGCTCTGATCCTCTGTAGATCCAGTGGGTAAGGTACCCCGTATTGTCCCAGATCCCAGATTATATGCAGGTGAGAATGCTTGGCTCCTCCCCCTGGGTGGAGCATCTCACAATGGAATAATGAGTCATACAGGGGGGTCCTTGATGGCCCATTAACGGGAGATAACTCCTGGTGGGAGTTATCTGTAAGTCATCAGCAGGCCATTAACAGAAAACACGTTATCAAAAGACCCATTAGCAGAGGACACCTTAACAAACGACACCCTAACAGAAAGAGGGAGGGGAGAGTCTGGAAGAATGCTGCTTCAGCAATAGGTTTCCACAGTTCATGAAGATGGTGGTAGAATACTCCGTGCACGTTCTACACCACAACCCAGGACAATACTCAAGTTGCTAAAATGATTGATGGAGCTTCCAAAACCAAAGTATTCTAAATTAATGATACAAGGCATCAGCAAGTAAGCCAGGATCAGAAAAAGCAACAGGAAGACCTATCCCCTCTCCACAAGAGCCTTAGCAATCAGACCCCTTTGAAAGGTATTTCCCAGAACAACTTTTTCTTCTCTTTTGTATAAGTTGTGGTTCTTGGGAGTTCAAACACAAGAGGCTATGTTTAGCCAGGGGAATGAAATGGCACTACCCCAAAGGCTTCCACAGTCTAGTTGGGATTCTCAGACTGAAAGCTCTAATGCTGACTGTGTGGATAAATACAAAATGAGCATAATAACCTCCAAATTAATTTTCTAACATATTTTTATATTAAAACCTTTTTAGAAAGATATGAGTGAAAATAATTTTCGATACCTCAAGTCAACTAAATGCTCAAATAACCTGGCTTATTTTTGAGTTCTTTAAAAGGAAGATTATATCCCCTGTTCTAACTTATATCTACTGCCCTTGTAATTAAAAAAAAAAATATATCCCTGAACATCATGAATAGCAAAGGTTTCCTGGGATGTTCCTGAAAAGACTTTAAAGGAAAGCAAACTTTTGCCTGTCCTGATGCACAGAGTTACTCAGGCAAAGCTCAGAACCTTAAACATCACATGAAGTAACAGAACAGACATCTTACAAACAGGTCTCATTTTTGGTTTCACAGCTCATCTTTGCAGATGACATAAATGACCAGTGATTGGTTGAACCACACTTTCTTAGATTTCTTATGTTCAATGCTGAGGTGCAACACACTCTTTTTTCTGCACAGGCTGAGCACAATACATATATCACGATGTGCTCTCCTGAAAACAATCTGATACAGCTTTACATTACTCAAAATATTTTTTTATGCTATTTAAAAGATCAAATCCCTCCAAGGTGCCTCATTCAATAGCTTATTACTATTACTTATTAAAGTTTCAGATTCAATCTTTTCTTTATCACTACATTCACAGGATATAAGAAAAGAGGATGAGAATTTAGTTTCAAAGGCTGAAACAGTCTATATTCAATTTTCTTTTGATAAGAATTCTCTAGAGTAACTGTGAGGGCAAAGAAGAGAAAGGCAGGCAATGCAAGATTGCACGTAATTCATAACAAAAGTTCAAGAAGCTCAATGCCCATTTTAGTTCTCCCTGAAAACGTTAAGTGATGTTGCTGATATTCAGCACTGGGTTTCTGATACCCAAAGTGAAGCTCCAGCCAGCCACGTTTTCTGCCAAAGACAGCACTGGGATATGAAATGTAGGAAGAAATGTTATCACACTGCCCCTCCCTCTGATGGTGCTGCAGTCAGAACATGTGGGGAGTTATCTGGAGCAAGGTGACTTGTTCCAGCAGCTTGGTGTTAGTCTTTATCCAGGTACATCAAACACGTCCAGAAAATGACACCTTCCTTCAGCTAAACAGCACAAACATGAGTGAGACTAGAATAAGAGCTTGTGAGATGCACTTCTGGTTTTAGGAGGGTTTTTTTCTTCTTTTAAAACTCCCTTCACTTTCACTAAGTTCCACAGGACAATTTGCCATTCCCAAGTGCCTTTTATACTGCCAAAGCATTGTACATGGAACTAATTGCTTTGCAACCAGAAAAGTCAACTAAGGACTGGGCTCCCAAAATCAAGTTAATTTTATTTCTTTAAAATGTAATTCATATGATTGGAAATTTTCCTTTGTCAATTTAATCTTAACAGACTTCTTATAGCATATTGGTCATGAATGAATATTAACTGTTTCTCTGAGCTGCTCCAGACATCAGACAAGCTGTTTTCATTCTGTTCTGAGTCTAATAGACTAGGGAAAGCTGAGATTTACAGTGTTCAGCTGCAATGAAACCATCAGTCTGAAGAATTTATCCATCTACACTATTTCTTCTAATATTTATTTTGTGCTGCAAAAGTAGCAAACAAATTCTGTCCTTAGTATGGGCCTCTCTGCCGTTACCTTCTGTCCCTCTCAACTCTGGACACTGCTGTCCTCAAACTTGCTTTTCAGAGCTGCTTTCATTTTTTACCTCATTAAACTTGCTGAATATGGCAGCACCAGTATGAAAGAAACCTAACAGGAGCTCCCATACAAGCTACTAACAACTGCAGTAAAGAAAAAGAAAAAAGTCCAGATACACAGCAACATTCTGGTGTGAGCTTCTGTACAAATATAAGCAGGGAAAGAATAAATTCCACAGCAACTGAAGAATTAAATTATCCCCAGGCTACACGACAGTGAAGGCTATTCAGAAATCAAATGAAAACTTTCATGAAAATATAAACTCCAAGTTCTCATCACATTTTCTGTTGTAAGAAAAGTATTCAGCAAAGTTGGGAGCCAATAAAAGCTGAAGACTGATGTAAAGAGGTTTATTGATCTAAGTGAAGTGTGATGATTCATTAATACCCTCCTCATACAATACTTATGTTTTAAAACAAATGGCTTAATGACAGTTTCCCTTACAGACACAGAACTGCACTAAAACTACATGACGTGGGGGATTGAATTTGCCAAGGTTTTCCTTGATTTTTGCCATTTTGTCAGCCATATCCCTTTGGTATCTATATCTTGAAGTGCTCACGAAAATAATTGTCACATGAACTCTCCCCATTTGCATGTAGTATGTATGGGTGGGTGGTTTGTATGAAAGGAAAGAAAATCCCTCACCAGCAGCATCATGGTTTTGTTTTGACTCTGGGTGTAACACCCGTTTTGCCATACTGCTTCCTCATAAGACACTTATAAACATATCAGAAACTTTAAAAGATATTTCAGTCATTAATAGCTTTCACAGTATAGTCATGCTTACAAATTTTATAGAACTGCTGTGATCTGACTGCAGAATACATTTTTGATTAATCAGACCCAAGGTTTTAATAATGAAACAGCAGGTGGGGTAACTACAAAATTAAAACTCTGAACAGCCTCACAGTAATACAGTCATAAATATAAAAGAGTTGAAAACAGCTCATTTGCATTTTTGAAAAACATTCTCCACAGCCTTGGATTTCTGTTTCCAGGAGAGGGCGATGTTTCTGCCGGCCCTGAGGTTCCTGCCGCCTTCCACGGCTTTCAAGGGAAGGCGCATCCCGGCTCTCATGGCAGAGGGCTCCTTTCCCTTGGGAAGCGGCTGCTGCTTTTCTAGAAGCAATTTCTGCAGCCCTAGGATCTTGCTCCGAGACTGCATACCCGCTTTGATCAGCTGCTAAACATCGGGTATTTCCCGTTTGAGGAGAGTAGTGGTAAGAAAATGGTAAAAGAGGCTTGTCATAACCTTGCCATTTGAATGGTCACCTTTTATTCCCGTGAACATCTCTGAGCCAGCTCTGTCCTTTCAATTAGCAGCAGTTCAACATTTGGGATATACAGAGGGGTGTTTTTTTTGGCTTTTTTTGTTTTGTTTTTTGTTTTTTAAAGCTATCCCCTCCATGTATTGTAAGGATTTTGTTTAAAAAAAAAAAAAGAAAAAAGAAAAAAAAGAAAAATTAAGTCTGCAAATCCATCCTCACTGTAATTTATACTGCTCAGGCTTAAACTGCCACCAGACTGACATTGTGTCACAGTAACTGACACCAATTAAACTGGGGGCTAAAAAGCTGTGTTAATGAAAACAGAATCAGTCTAGGTATTGCATCAAAGTTTATGTTTTCAAAACAGTGACGTTTTATTTTCCTAGCTGAGGGAAAACTACTGCTTCAAACAGTGATTGCAGAAACATTTCCAGGTCTAAACTGCTGCGTCATAAATGAAGGCACTATGATTTATTCCTAGAATTTGTTCTCTTCTACCTTTTTCTCCTAATATATAATGCCAACCCTGGGAAAAATCCAGAGTCCAGAAAGTACCCTGTTTAATACTTTTCCTTTTATGTAAGAATGCCTACTACACATATATACACACATAAATATAAATACCTTCTTCTGAGATCTCCTCATGAACTAATCAACTTTTAACAGAATTATTCAAAACCAAAACAGCCTATTCTATGGACAGACTGTTAGTTGTATCCATAGCAGGGTTGAATTTTGCACGTAACAACTCTTTGCTTTCAGCCTTAGGGTTTTGAGAAAATCAACAAAAGCTTTTGACAGCAAATTGTTTACAACACTGACTTATATAAGAGTTAAAAAACTAGAACATTAGACAGATAAGTTTCTTAAAGCCAGAAGAAAACAATTTATTTACTAAAGAAAGCTAAGTACTAAGAGGAAAATGTACTGACACAGAGACAATAAAAGGAAAATGGAAAAGTTAGGCAGGGTAACACCCTGAAGAGTGATGACATTAGAGATAGGAAAGACTTGCCTCTGATCTGTAGAACTATTCAGAACTGGGACTGAAGTCAGCATGGATCAGCTGATTCCCTGTAGTACAGCAGCAGAGGGAAAGATCAGTTCTTTAGGACATCTCAAGTACTCTTGCCATAATCCAGTTTAAAAAAAAAAAATCCAAAATACAAACCAGAGCAGCAAATAAAAACAGCTTTCTCTTCTTTCAAGAGACAGAGCCACTGCATTGACCCTGAGACTCATTAACTCTGCACAGAGCACGTGTCCCATCAGAATCCTGATTTGTCTGCCCACTGCCATTTCATCCCACAATGACTAATTTAGTGAGATTAAACACATTACCTCCACCTGCATTGTACCAGTGCACTGACCAACTGCAATTGCCCTGCCAAAGCAGATCCAGCTGTACACAAGCCAGAATCTCCAAGATAAAAGAAAACACTTGCAAATTCAGTTAAAATGGGAGGAGACAATCAGGAAAGGCAGGGATAGTTAATAAAGTTTTGACTACTTTTCTTTAATCACAATACTCCTACACAGGATAACTGATCCAAGAATCTCTCTGAATATGTCTGTAAGAACAGCTGTAATTAGCAGAGGTGTAGGTAGTTAACACCTGCAATAGCATAGGTGCCAAGGAAGGGTATGGTTTAGGCTTCATTAAAGAGCAGTATGTTGTGTATCTATTACACACCTCTTTACTCAGCTGTTTCATATACTGGGGTCACCAAAGTGGCTTTAAACTAATGTAAGGCAAAACCAGGTTCAGATAGCAAATATCTTCAGGTGGGACTGAAGCTTGTGAAGGAGCAGCTTGTGGTTTGTCATGGCTGCAGCCAAGCAAAAGAATCTGCTAACAGAGGTGGAAAACAGAAGTGCACCCAATTTTCCCATTTCATGCATTTTTAAGGAACTGAGAGGTTACATCTGAAGGATGTAAAAGGTCCTGCATAAAGAGGACCAAATGGATCCAAATCACTGTCTAAGTAGGAAAGCTCATTTCATTTTGAAGAATTCTGTTAAGTTCTAATGAGTTATGGATGTGGAGATGGGAGAAGTGACTGCCAGATGGAATTTATTTCACACTGTCTGAACTCTTTTCCCCAGAGAGCCACACGATTCTGACTACAAGGGGAAAGAATATTAAGAAATGAAAGGGGTCTCATCTGTCCATTGTATTATACTCATTCAGTGTAACTATTCTGTTTTACTTTGAACCTGGAACAGAATTCTGAAGGAGTTTTTGTAAAAAAATATTTTAAAAATTGAAAAAGTAAATGTGTATATTCATTCACAGAATGACCAAGATAGATGGTGTTTGAAGGTACAAACCAACCAAAGCCTGACTAGAAATGCCCATGTAACCCATTGTTCACCCTTTATCATTTCACCCTCATTCTTTCAATATTATTGTATTCTTGGCCTCTTCAGAGACTGTGAATAACCACAACATTATTGATTAAAAGGATAAGGTAACTCCAAGATGAGGAAACAGGATGTAAACACCAACTCATTTCATACAGATTATCTATGTGCTGGTAGCTGCAAATAGATCCTGGTTATGCAAGAGTCACTGAGAACAAATCTAAAGCCCCCTTGGGTTTGCACTTCTGATGAGTCCCTGAGAAGTTCACCTTTGGTAGAAAACAATCAGTCAAGTGTTTACTATCCTTTCTAAAGTAACAATCAACAATTTGGGAAACTTCTGACCAGACCTGTCAGAGGGTACAAAAAGATACAGAGCAGCAGTGCCACACTGGTTTCTGATTTATAGTAAAGCATGAGGAGATACCAGAAGAGACTGTACAAATTGCAAGCAGCATTGCAAAATTCTGAATGATGAAGGTATTTTTTCAAAATAACATCGATTCTCTATGATAGATCTGGAAATTAAATTCAAACCTTCTCAGGCCCTAAATCTAAACCTCTGTTGTTTGGTATCTTTCAGGACTGCACATTTCCAGTGCCTCCAGTTCCATGTTAAAACTGGGATGTAGCTTAGAATAAAATTTTGTGTACCTCATCCTCTATCAAAGGCCATTTTCAATATAGTTCCTTTATACCAGATGGATACATCCCCATGAAATACACAGAACATGTTTATGTCACTGCACCTCTCAAAAACAAACTGTGTCCTGCTGGCTTCTTAAAACTTAAAAGGCAATTACTTAAAACACAACACACACACAGTGTTTGGTGACTACTGGCAGGTTTACACGTCCAAGTGCTACCCTGGCAGTTGTAGGGTAGAGTTGTAGATGCAGAGAAAACAGCTACAGCATTCAAAGATACTGCACTGGACGTACTGAGAATGATGTTCCACTTGTTCAAAGAGGGGAAAGACAATGGGAATTATATTTACTTCCCCATAAATAACTATTGCACTAAGTGTTCTGTGTGCAACGTGAGTGTAAAGATCAAAAAAGATAACTGACTCAAGGCTAGCAGTGTTTCAATATGGAGCATTGCCAAGGCAACACCACAGCCTTCCAGTCAGGTTCACACTTCACCCTCTGGCTCAACTGGATTTGGCACCACCACTTGCACAAAGTACTTAAGAAAAAAATGTGCCCATGACCCTCAAGACCAATAGGTGTCATTTTACAAGCAGAAAGGCTTCTGTACATATCACATTACAGATGCTGTTAGAAGTCCACTACATCCTGCAGCTGAATAGTCAAGCCTAATCACACATTTGACCTTTTCAAATATACAAACAGGATGGCAGGAGAGATTGTTTTAATCAGACCTGAATGCATATGAGAGGCCAACATGCAAATTATATGGATTATGCAATTATGCTTCTAGCTAACATTTCAGCAGAAAGCAACAGATTCCTGTTGCAATTGCCACGAATCACAATGGCACTCAGATTATAATTTAAAATGCAGTTTATTAAACACACATAGACTTCCATTGACTAAAAAAATAACTATCTCAGATTGACTTTTATAGATGTGACAGCACATGTCCTACTGCTGTGTGTCAAACAGAACTTCACAGGCTCACTGATCTTTGCTCCACAGGGAGGGTACATTAGCAATTATTTTTGTTGCAAGAGTTCTCCCCATCTCTGCACAGAGTGGAGAGAACTCCAGGGACAAGCTCCAAAAAATGGTATAGAAAAAAAGACCACACATTCTCAATACAGTGGAGTAACACAAAGAAAACCTAGAAAAAGTGTTTGTTGAGCTAGCTCTACCATCACAAACCCTGATCTCAGCCCTCATGGAAGCCTCCACGTACACATTAGGAACCAGAATAGATGACTGTTGGATATGCTCAGGGGAGACCTTTGTGCAAGAAGGACAATGCTGAAAAAAGGAAACTAAATGAAGAGGAAGATGGCAAATGAAGATGGAAGATGCCCAGAAACAACCAATGAAATAAATAATGGAACCAGACAATGAATCTGTTGATTCCACGGCCTCCAAGAGAATTATAACAAACCATGAATGGTGGAAAGTAGTTCCCCCAGGGATGGACATAATTATGAATATCACTGGGCAGTAACGAATCAAAGAAAAACAGAGGACAGGATTAGATTCTAGTCTTGAGGCTGATGTCTTGGCAGTGGTGGAAAAGGCTGAAACTCCTGGTGGGTCAAAGCTGGAAAGGCAGCACATTTATGGGCTGGCAGGTCAGGTAAGAGAAGTAAAATTACATTGAATAAATGTACATTGAGTTAAACTATATTAGGCTTTTACTTTCTTACTTTAATCAGGGCCCTACATGCCTACCTAAAATCTCCCATAGTGTTCCTGGAGATACACCTTCCAGATTTTTTCTGTGGTTACTGTAACATGCAATATTCCCATGGGATCTCTGAAGTTAGCATAAACCACACATTAGCTGTTGTTCCAGATACATATGCTGATTTTACTGCCTTGCCTCTGCTTTTGATCAAGCTAAATCTAAATTCACTTTTGACCCTTGCCTCATTTCCAATCCATTTTAATGATCCAATAGCACAAAGCCCAGTCATTTATTTTTTTTTTAGTCACACAGAAATTAAATTGTTTTCTGTAGCAACACTGTGTAAGTGTTACTAATATTCTGGGAGGCACAAATTGGCAATTAAATAGATTTTTATAAAACCACCATTTTGTTAGATGAAAAGATGTCTAAAAAAGAATAAGGAGTATATAATTTCAAATGCAGGGTAAGGGAAATGTAACTTAAACACCTTTTTGGTATTTTGTTAGTTTGTTTTTATTTTAAACTTTCTATATTGAAATACTGACATATTCCAATAGTGGAAGAGGACATGTATTAGCTCTTCACTGTAGACACCATATGCATTGTATCTGAAATAAAATAAAAGGGGTTTAAAAGGATAAAAAGGAAACACACATTACTCAGGGAAAAAGCCACTGATGGATAACTGTTATTGAACCAGAAAGAAATAATGAGGCCATGGCTAGCCAGTGAAAAAGATGGGTTTAAGGATGAACATTTAAAAGACAGTGACATTGCATCTGGATCCTTCTGTTCTTTCTCTGAGAATGAGAAAGACATAATAAACAAGAAAGGAGGAATTCAAGTATGTGAATCTAAGAAGAAACATGAAGTAAATTGCAGTCTGTGAGATGTGTTCTAATCAGGAAACTGACAGAACTGCTTAGATTCCAGAATATAGTCTACAGAAAGGATGGATTCCTATAGACAGAATAGGGTGCAGAGATACATTGCAGAAGGAGGAGCAGCACATGGCAGAAGAAAGGAAAGATATACATGCTGACTGCAGAAGCACTGCCAATTTGTACTGAATTGAAAGATACATGGTTGGAATATTATAGGAAATTGCAGTAGAGCTCCAGCTCAACTTAAGAAGCCAGACATGGCAATTTAAAGGAAGGGAAAGAGAAGTTAGAACAGTGATCAAGAAGCGTTTGGATGATGTATATTCCAGGGAGGATAACGATGGCAGAATGATATTGAAAGAAAACATTTTTCCTGTGATTCTGAGAACATGCTCATAGCCACTTCTTGCTTGATATTAAAAAATGAGCAGAAATCACATGCTTAGCATAAAAGCAGGTAGCTGATCAATATGTGATGAAAGCTAACAGAGTTTGAAGACATACTTACAAGATGGCACTGAAAATTTATTTCATTCTCTTAAAGTAAATATTTCAGGCATATATAAAATTGAGAGATCTGCCTGAATTGAATCCCTTTTAGAAAAAAAATGCTCAGAATACATTTACACTTCAATTTAATCAGAATTCAGGAGTGAAACAAAATAGAGAAAGCTGAGGGCAACCTCAGGAAAGGAAAGAAGAGGTTCAGGGAGTTTCTAGCTCAGAAAAAAAAAAATCCACGTTCTGTATGTTCTGTCAGTATTGGGAGATGGGACCTCAGACACTGGAAGTACCAATGGCAAAAACAGAGGAGACCACAGAACAATAATGTTATTGTGGGGGATCAGAAGAGCACAGTGGTGGTTGGTAGGGGTTGTCTTTTCAAGTACGAGATGCATTCTTTCTCAAAAGGATCAAACCAGATTCTGAACTCACTGTGATACCAGAAAGGTCAGCCCTCAGCCTAGACAGTACAACCCCTATTAGCAGGGCCCAATTAATATTCTGCCACTTCTAGATTGATCTATAGCCTGACAAGTTATTTGAGGATGCCTCGGTTTTATTTCAGAAGCTGGACTAACATTTCATTACTGAGTAGTTGATCAGGCCTTCATTTGTTACTTTTCACCTCAACAATTTGTTACTTTTCCCTTCAACACATTCAGCCAAAATAGGAATAATAGGACAAATAGGACAAAATAGGAAAAATAGGACAGCATGGTAATAAGTACTATCAGAAAGGGCAAGCAACAGAGAACAAAGCTTCTCCATGCCATTTGATCTACTCCACATATAAATTTTCCAGTTCATATGTGGTAACAAGATTTAGAATATCTGATATTTAGTTACTGACAAAAACATACAGCACCCCCTTTACACAGTCTTATTGTGGTAATATATTGCAATTTTAAGTTTGGACTTGGCTATCGAGGAACAACAATGGCAAATAAATATTTTAATTCAATAAAAATAGCATATGTTTACTTTCTTGTCAAATCAAGAAAGGTTTTCCCTTCACATGTTAGCAAAACATTTGACTTAATTTTTTCTTGCCTATCATTCTGCAAAGCTATTTAAAAAACTGTCATCTGTGATCATCAATGATGCTAGTTATATTCTTATGCCACAGTTTAAAAAGAAAAGCAAGTCCTCAGTCTGGAGCAGTCCACCTACCAAGCTGCCTTGGAATCAGGAATCTTAAAAAGCCTGCAAGTTTCACCTTTCAAGGAGCGATGAGAACAAGTGCCAGAAGCCCCCAGTTTGTCATGTTCTGTTGCTTGTCAACCTGCCAGGCAGCTTGCCAAAGGCTGAGGCAGGAGAGCCCGCTACAAACCCAGCAGGGATCTGTCAGAGCCATACCTCAGCTTTGCTGAAATGAAAATGTCTGTGCAAGCCATTCTGATTTCAGCAAGCCAGCAAATTCTGCTGCACAGAGATTGGTCACTTGGAAAGAATGGACCATGACTGAAGTTCTCCTTTTCTATGTTCCTATGAAGAAAGTATTCAGGAGAATTTTCCTGGCCAGCCTTACTCAGTTGAAGTCACAGACAAATCTTCTTCCCCAGGTCATCTTCAGATATGGAAACCTGCACTGCATTGTGTAAACAGATTCGTCTCCTGTCTAAGCCAAACATCCTTTTCCTCCATCGTGTTTTCCATAGAGGAGGCTCTGAAGGCTACCCAATTAACTCTGACATGACTAAGACTGCAGGATTTGGTCCTGTAAGAGGTCTGGTCATTGCCATGAAGGATGTATTAAGCTCACTGACCTGCACCAGTAATCATTCCAAGTTGATCTGAGCCAGGGAATGCAGCTGCACCCTCACAATGGAAGGCAGCTCAGAGGAGATGGGCAAAAACAGTGAGCTCAGGGAATACTGTGAGGAATCAGGAGCATCAGTTATCAAAGCAAGCTGGAGTCACCTTGGCAAGGAGGGCTTGGTGCATCCTTTGGTTTTAGGGGCACTGCTGCACCAGTGGGCCACTGGTTGTATAACAGCCTTTCCTGAGATAAATGCTTGCTCTTTTCACAATCAGAAAGAAGAAATTCAATGAAATTAAATGAGACCACCACAGAGCAAGGAGAAGTTTAGTAGATTTCTATGTCTTGCAAATAACACAAAGCCTTGTATTTGAGAAAAAAAGATGTGAAGTTTATGAACCAAAACACACTTTATTTTACAAAGAGGCTGCAGTAATGTAAAAAGTTATTCTATACCTCTGAGCTGTCACTAAGCATGTTAAATCTCTCAGCAATTTGATCAAATTTACGATTTTGGTACTCCTGAATAAACAGAGCCTCTGTTTTTCTGTTACACTAACTAGCATATACCCAAAATGCCAACATCAGCATCCACCAAAAAAGGATTAAAAAAAAAATTTGAAAACCATAAATTTTTAAGAAGATGAAAACCTATATAGGGATAAATGTTCAGAGCAATTCCAAAGATATGTGAGACCATGAAGTGGGGTGGGCTGATGAAGAAACATTGCAATTATAAAACCCTGTAATCTGGAACAGGGTTAGCTGATTCCTGTGATGGTGTAATTCAGCTGGTTTTAACATTACATTATGTAGCTATGGTATCTGATTAGATAATTTACATGGAGTGATTTGACAGGAATTTTAAAATATCCTTACTGCTTTATATATCTATTAGAAAGGAACATTTCTATTTTACTGCCTATGCAATGAGGCAAGGAATCTTACATCTTTGAGAATATGAATCCAGCAGACTAGAATTTAATTACAAAGTACTTGCTACAGAGTAGAGACTCAGGTGAGATTTTTCTTCAAAGTCCTCCAAATAAATTCTTTATAAATTGGAGGGATTCACTCTTTTAAATGCCTAAATTTTATTAAACCAGTCCTCAGACTACTCAAGATTTTCTGTTTGTTTAAAACTCTGGTCTCCAATTTCCATTTACTTTGGCCTTCCTTTAACACCACTATAACACCCTATTTTGTTTTTCCATCGCTGATTCTCCCTCACAATCTGCCAGAGCCTTAGTTCTCATTTGTTTTGTTAGAGGCTCCTTCTCCAACACTCCACAGCTGTGCTCCTTACTTTATCTTTGTGCTTTTCTCTAACCAATCTTACACACAGTTTTCACAACTATTTCAAAACCTGCATTTCACAGTTCTGTTATCTATTTCTGACTTTCTTCTTCAATCTAATATTTAACCTTCCTGTACAGATATCTCCTCCAAGGGTAGCACAGGTACTTTCAGAGGATTGATGTCATCTACTTGTGCACGGGTCTGCCTCATGCACTGCTTATGTATTCAGTGGGAAATTCAAGCACAGAAGTTAGGATAGGAAGAATTATTTTGTCATTTCTCTATCAGCTGTTGCTCAACACCTTAGACTAGATTCCTAGATTTAAAATGAACCCTATCTAAAGGTATATTTATGCTAGCAAATTAAGCAGTGCCAGTAAAGAGATCACTAGTGTTAAGAGGCACTGAAACTTGTTTTGACCATTGTATTTCAAATGGTTTTTGCATGTAGCAAATCACACCCCACTAAACAATTCACTGGAGACAGCTGATAGCAAGCATCATTCCCAGAAAAAAACATGTCAGTGTGAATTTTGCCCACCTGTTCCTTATGCTGGAGGGTAAAACTGTTCCATAATGCAGACATGATTTTTTCATGCCAGCTGCCCTCACTGTCTGAAAACGGTCCAAAGTACATCTAATATAACTGTAGAGATGTAACCAGTAAGGCCACTAGTATTCACTCTCAATCCTGCCATTTTAAATGACTGTGAAGTTTACTCAGAGGCAGAAGAGTGAGAAATACAAGAGTAATTTAGAATAAAATAGCTAAGTGGGTCTTTAATTATTGACTCCTCAAGCAATGTCGTTTGGGATCAATCAATGAGGGAATTTGCACTGAACATCACATTAACTTCTCCAAGAGCTTTATCTCCAGTGGTAATTTCTTTTATACAGTTTTACCATTGAAAGTTTATTTTTAAATGTTTACATATAGAACCAGGAGACAGCTACAAAAAGAGCAAACATGACTGATGCACGTGAAACTTCCTACCTGAACTTTGCATGGGAATTTAGCATTCATGAGGCAGCTGCAGTACATCTTTATTGCTGCTGGCATACTGATAGCACAGTGCTATTTCACACAGCACTTCAGCAATCCAGTATTCAGAGAGGTTGCATGGATTCAGGTCAGGACTGTAAATCCTATCTCCCAGGAGTTTCATGCTGAGCAGCTGACATTTCAGCAACTCCCCCCCTCCACCAACAGAGAGTTTAAATAATAAGCCCAGCAAACAAACCTTGCAAAACAACAACTCTGTCATCCACTTACTTCATGAAAACTCAGTGAAATGCATAGATCTGATGAACACAGAGAGCCTTCCAGGCAAACTAAAAGTGCATACAGCAAGAGTTTGACACTCTTGTTCTAAACCAGTAATATGCAGGCATGAAAAGACCTCAGAGGAGAAATACATTCCATGCTGGTTCTGCACAGCAGTTCCACAAGTGTTCAACACTAGACCTAGAAGGGTCAAACCCAGTTATTTACAACCCACTTGGCAACATTTCAGAAAACTCAGGTTTTCTACAACATCTAGGTTTTGCCTTTTCTGAAGCATTTAAGGCTTCAAAAGCATTTTTCCAATATTTAGTTATACAAATAGCTGTATTGCCAGCTGTGAAAAGTGACCCATACCCCATAATATTGCACTATGCAAGACCTGAACTAGGCTGTGAGGAACCCTGGACTCCTTACAGGGCCCTTACAATGACCCTTCTGCTGAGTCACATTCAGTCAGTGCAGTATCACCATTTTTAAATTTTGTAAGTAAATAGAGATCATTATTTTCCTTTCCCAAATCAAGCATCTCAAAAGGTACGGTCTCAGCTGCACAAGAATCACATGTCTGCATTTTATCTTTACACAGTTTACATTCCACACTATTGAAAAGCCAACCTTATGACAAGGAAGAGGGATATCTCTGCTCCTCTCTCATCACAATTAAAACAGTTTCATCTTTTGCCTTACAAAGGTTCTCATATCATTCTTATTTCCATAACACTAAATAGTTCTCAAGTAATAAAAGCGATGCAACTACTGTCTGTTTACACATTCCATTTACCCTCATCTTTCCTCAAAATGAAAATCATGACTTCTGACTGCAGAAGAAAAAAGAAAAAAATAAACAGCTGCTTTTGCCTTAAACATCTTTGGCCAATGTCCAAAACCCACTGGCAGATTCTTCCACCTCTAGCTGCATCCAAAACCCACTTTCTTATTAATTCAAGAGGCATATGGAGAGAGAGTCCTTCAGGAAAGACTATGGGAAGGAGGGTAAGCCTCTCTGTTTAGATCCTTCCTTATCTAAACCTTCATGTCCGGTTGAAGTAGTGCACTTTTTAAACTGCTTTGGCAACTGAGGCTGAAAAATAAAGCAATGTGAAACACATGAGGACAAGCAATTCCCCATTTTGTACAATTTCAGTTCAGTGTAAAGAACTCGCTCTATAAAAGAAGCTCTGAGGATTGTGTAGTACCTCAGAGGTGGCAGTCACTGAAAATGGACACAGAGCTGTACGCAGTGGCACAGCTAAGAATCAGGTGGGACTTCTCCCAAAGGTCAGAGGAACTCAGGTGCAAACTTGATGGAACCACAGGGGGAAATTTCACCAGGCTCCCTGGCTGATGTCCTCTCCATGACAGAGTCTGGCTACTTATGGAGCAAAGCTCACAATTAGCCCCTTGGAGACTCATGACACCCTCTCAAATGAAGTTTTGAACAACGCACTCAGTTCCTTATCTTTCAAAAACCTATTACTCTAGATCTTGTCAATTAAATCCATAGGGAAATACCAAGCATAATACTAATTAAACCAGGAAAAACCCAAAGGAACTATCCTAGAAAGAACTGTGAAGAAAATTCTTCATTTTTTTCCATTCAAAAAAAAGATTTGCCAGATTCAAATGAGTACCAAACTATTTCCATGCAAGGCTTTAACTAGCTTTTGAATTTTTATCGTTGCTAACCGATAATCACTTAGTGGAGCAATAAAATTTACATCTACTACTACCACTGACTGAGAAACCCAGATAATTAACAATGGAGTGAACACATCATTTAAATGAGGAACTCTGGAAAAATAATTCTAAAATAATGAACAAGCCTGAGCCTTGGCAAATTGAAACTGTTAAGAGTCACTCGAAAGCTGAGGTAACTATACATTATTTATATTAATCAATGACTAAGAACAGAGTTCAAGGAAAGCTGCAGAAGAGGTAGTTTGTGAGAAAAGGCACCAACAAACAACAATTCCAACAACATTCAGAGTGATTCACTCTGACTTTGCACACACCATGCAATAAGGTCCTTTTGGATGGCAGAACCATGAACAACACTAACACTGCTCTGACAGTTTCAGGTAGCATGACAACCTAGTATTGACATAACTACCTAGGATGGAAACAAGATGTTTAAGAGCATGAATCTACTAGTTATTAACAGTTTCCATCAGCAGCTAATTAAGATTACATACATAATTAAGATTAAAATAGCTGTCTGAGGGATCTCTAAAACTTTATAACATTAATAGCTAAAAGAATTTTCTGTTTAAATATATGCTAAAAGCAGGAAGAGCTTTATAATCTGTTTGATTGAATGCCGGATCTTCAGTAGTTATACAAAATGTGGATCTGCTTTAAAGTCCAGCAAGATACACATGTTCTAAAAAAGTAGTGTTCCAGAGATAGGAGACAGTACTGGCAGCTGGAACTAACCAGGAGCAGAAGCATACAGGATAAATCAGCATGTCCTCAGGCTGCTGATTTTTCAGTGAATTAGAGAGAAACTTTCTATTCGTACATTTTAGGCTTTGGGCAGTTTGCCATTAAAAACAAAACCAGTGAATCAGTACAATTTATGTCCCACAATCTGCATGATATTCATGCTAAATCTGTCCTCTCATCATGCCAGCTCCTCTAACACTGCTGCAGGTGTCAACTTTGTACATGACTGGCACAACTGAAGACAAACTGGCATTTTTTTTCTATCTGTTTTTGACACAGGACCCACTGATAGACAACAAGAAAAGCATTCAAACAGTAATTAAGTTCTGATTGCTTGACTTGCATCAAAAATATGAGAAACCATAAAAGCTCAACTTAGAATTTCATATTCCTTTTCTAGCTAAATGTTTCACAGTGCCCTCATCATTCTGAACTCTTTTCAGCATAAACTAGCATGAGGAAGAATTCCCTTTTGGTCAAAACCCTCCAAGCTGAAACCTCATCCTGTTCCCATTTAATCTGCAATTTATGTTCTTTATGAAGGATCTTCAGCTAGTCATTTACTCACACTGCACTTCCCACCTGGAGTTTTGGTTTTCTTGGTCTTTTAAACCCATGTAATGCTGACTTCATCATACATATCTAATTAATTATGCATTACCACAATCACTTCTCCATAGAAAACAATGTGGCACTTTCAACTCTTGGGATTTTGGAAAGCCTCTGGTAAATCCAATTCCTCCATGTTCCTTTTTATCTCTTCTATGATTCAGTTTGAAGGGGCAGAACAAAGAGCAAGTGATGTTCTACTTGAATATTGTTATTCATCCTCCACTGGCTGGAACTCTGCCCACCAACCAACATGTTAACAAGTGTCCCCATAATTACATGTGCAGTTGTACCATTGCTTACATTAGTAGAGCATAAGGCACCAGATTCTATTTATTTATGTAACACAGTATGCCATTTCTTGTTTGGGACTTCTACAAACTACTGTAAGAAAATGTTTAACTTTTATTCGAGTAACAAAGCATTTTTCATTCTTTCCTAAACAACTCACTGTAGAATCAAAAGATTGAAGATTATTTTTTTCTTTGAAGCTAGCTTGTAGCAATGAATAAAGATACAAACAACTGTAGAAAGGAAATGTGCAGAGAGAGTAAAAAAGTAGAGGTCTTTGCCAAGAATGTCAGTATGAAATAAGACTTCAAACATCAGTAAAATTCCAAGTCATATTCTCCTTCCAAAACTTATCACCAACTACAGTAACTAGTAAGCAATGAAAATGCTGAGAAATGTCAAAGCTAGATAACACATTTGTCTGCCTGTGGGCTTTTTTTTTTAAATTGAAATCCATTACAATGCTGGATTCCTAGAAAATAAGGTCAAAAAGCCAAAGGAAGAACTGCTGTCTTAGTCCATTAAATTTATTTCAGAACCTGCTTTAGGCCTCACACAGCTTAGCAAAGCAGAACCAGAAGTTTAGAAGTTGGGGGGGGGGGTTGTCAGATTTTTCAGCATCGGCCTCCTTCATATGCAATGATTACAAACAATTTAACCCAGAACTGTTATTTAAACTGGCTCTCAACTCTACTGGCTTTACAATAAACTGTAACAAGATAAATTGCAAGCATCCTCCCACAGTTAGCATTAGAAAATGGAAAATACCCATCCTCAATATTTGTACTATATAAGGAGGGAGTTTTTAAATCACTGCCCTTTGAGCTATACCTGTATTCCAAATATTATTATCAGATAGAGAGAAAGCAAACTGATGAGATCTCACTAAAACCAAGGATTTCTCATATTATAGAAGTTGAATCTAAAAATGAAGCCCATTCCACAAAGCTTAACACCATAATTCCATCAATACTTGACATCAGAAGACAGAAAAAGTGTATCAAACCCCATGTCTAAAGCTAAATATTGCAGAGCATGTCAAATTAAAAAAAATGCTGATTTTAATTGCTTCCATTAAAAAAGAATTTTGCAAATGAGCACAAAAAAGTGACTTGTTTTATAATGATCTAGATGAAAATCAGCCAAAATAGCTTGAATATGTATTAATCAAATTCACGTAAATGTCACTTTGGATCATTGCGGTTGGAAGAAACCTGCAACCTCACTGAGTCCAACCTTTAACCTGACACTGAGTCCACCACTAAACCATGTCCCTAAGTGCCACATCTACACATCTTTTAAATACCTCAAGGCTTTTGGGCCCAACCACTTCCTTGGGCAGTCTGTTCCAAGGACTAACAACCCTTTCTGTGAGGAAATTTTTCCTAACATCCTAAACCTCCTAAACCTCTAAATCTCCCGTGTTCCAGCTTGGGGCTGTTTCCTCCTGTCCTGTGATTGTTACCTGTTCAGGAGAAGAGACTGATCCCCACCTGCCTACAGCCTCCTTTCAGGGACTTGTAGGGTCCCTCCTGAGCCTCCTTTTCTCCTAACAACCCCAGTTCCGTTCCCTGCTTCTCTTCAGACCCTACACCAGCTTCATTGCTCTTCTCTGCCCCTTAATCTTAGATGTGGAAGATGAATGGACAGAACTACTATTTGAAAAAAAAAAAAAATAGCAGCTATCAAGTGATTAAATATATTAACGTTCATGTTAAATGAGCTTCTTTATTAAACTTCGTGAGTCAAAATAAATTGGCTAAAATAAAAACCTACCAAAAGACCTAATCACCTTATTAGGTTACTGTGATCACTTAAGATATCAATCAAGAATTAGTGTTGTAAATTAATGTTTAACAATATTTATTACTTCACTGAGCCCACAAAAAATTCAGATGTAGGAATTCAAATCTAACAATTTTGTGATCCTCGTGTGTGCCTTCCAACTTAAGTGATTCTATGAAATTTACCATGAAAATCATTATGCATGATCACTGATGAATTAGAGATACTCTGAAACATGGGACGGTATTTTACCATCCTTTTCTGAAGCCACAAGACATCACACACATTCAGCTCTTCCAAGATTGCTTCTTAATGGGAACCTTTTGTTGCAGGTTCCTCTAAAATGCAGTAGAAAGAAACAGTTAATCACTTCCCTCTCAGTATCCTGACAATTTTCAGAATTATAAGGTGGCTTTGGATGTAAATAACAAGGCTTAATAAATCAGTTTCCCAAATTCTCCATCTTGTGGAGTCTGGATTTTATAACATCTCCCCCCAAACACCCCACAGATATGAATTTAACACATTCTCTTTAGAAGCCATTGTGTTGGGAGGTCCATACTGGGTAAGATACTCTGGTGCTTTAGTTGCTGGCTATACTTATTTCTTAACTGCAGCACTACTAAAACTGAAGGAACTGGTAATTCATGTTCTCAGATGAAATTGCACTGCTTTACATTTCTAAATAATCACCCAGCCTAGAGCAGATAATTTTACCTGTGCAATTCCAATACTGCAATATTGAGACAGCGAGTGCACAGAACTCCTTAGATCTGTCTCAGAAATTAGGTCTTACAGTATCCACATCCATAATTTCATCCCCAGCCTGGATACTAAACTCCTAACAATCTGATCAGCAGAGCTTTTCCTGTTCTAAACAATGACCTGGTTACACTCATACATACTGTTGCCAAGATACTTCTTTTTAATAAACTCCCTTAATTTAAAACACATACATTGGGCATTTTGCTTGCAGCAAAAACACTACACAGCACCATTTACCTATGGGGTCACAAAAGACAACTCAAGTGCTGCCAGTGATCAACAATCTCCTGTCTAGAGATGTGCAGGACCCCATTTCATTTTTGTTTATGCTAAATCTGCCTGTCTGGCAGTAGTTACAGTTATCACTCCCTTAACAGGGTAAATACTAAAATGTGTATTCATTCTACCATTAGGTTACAGTGATGAAAGGGATTCCTTACAAGTAGCAGCAATTCCCACAGCTGCTTCTTCACCCCATTATATCAGGTTTATGACTGTAGCATTATTGACATCAAAATGGGCAATCAGACACTACCTTCTTCATCTACCAATAGTTGCTTTAATTAGAAGTCAGTATATTAATAATAATTACCTGGTAATGATGTTCATCACCTATATACCCTAATTTTCAAAGCAGTGCATACATACCACATTAAGCAATTAATTCTCAGAACAACTTTCTGTGACAAGCAAATTCTATCTCCATTTAAAAGACAGGAGAGCTGTAGCTAAATGATATTCCCATGAAACATCATTTAGAAGTAAGATTAGACCATGAATATGACAGTATACTCATGCTTTCATCTTCTGCCAATACAGCACAGCTTTCAAGGTAAGATTTATATTATAACTGTGCTAAAAGAGGTATAATTTGCAAGAAAAATAAAACAGAAAATTAACATATAATGTAGCTCAGTGTATTATACTTTCAAATCATGATGGAAATCTTGGGCTACATTTCAGCCTTTTACACAGCAGAGACAAACCACCACCATGATTTCCCAAGTATTCATTACAATATTCACTCCCAAAGTGACAAGTTCCATGGAAACCACCACAATGAATTTAGTTTTCATTTTCACTCCTTAGTCATTCTAGTATTAGAATGCCTAATTTCTAAGCATATAAGGATTTTAAAGATATCTGAAAAAGAACACTGAAATAGAAATCATAAACTTGTTCTGTGAATCTGTCTTACCTGTGGGACACCTTGATGCTTTTTAGCTAGTTTAAAGGGAAGAGTGAGGCTAAGATAACTTAGTTACCATAGCAATAACCTTCCAGGAACAAGACTTTGTTTGAAGTTGTTCCAGGTTCTGCTCTTTTTTACCAGATGCTCCTCCAGCAGTGCCAGACTGAACAAATTTTGGTTTCATAAGTGTCAAATATTTGACAGATGCTTCAGTATTTCCACACTAGAACTGATGGCCCGGTTTAATCTCATCGTTTGCCTCTGTGTACAGGAGGCAAGCAGCTGGGATTAGCTCTATTTGTCATGTCTGTACCATGCAGAAGTAATTGACTTGCTGCAGTTTCTTGGTTCAGGATTGCTGGTTTCCCACCTGCTTCATTTACAGATGGATCCCACAGTCAGGCAAACCAAGACAAGGGTTAATTTGTTTTTGCTTGTTACCTTTTCCCCCCACCCTCTCTGATCCCAATACACCATGCTTTAAAGTTGAGCTCTACTATTTGTGCATTTCAAGTCACCACAGAGGAGTCCAGTGACTCTGAGCTTGCATCTCCTGTTACATATTTAGGCTTCCATAACCACCACCAACTCCAGCAATCTTCACTACCAGCCATGACCTTAACTGCTTTGTTTTCCTCTGTAGTATTCCCATAACCTTAAAATATGAAGAAAAATGCTTCTGGCTAGTGTTACTCACTAGGGAAAATATAAAGAAAGGGTAGCAGGAAACTGGACACGAATTTCTTCCAAACACCTGTTAGCAATGCCAGGCATTTCTCTACATAATTCCTCTTGAAACTAATAAGCTGTGGTGTTTGGTTGGCTTTTAGAGAAGAAAGCAGCCACAAGCTCTGTACCTTTCTGATCAATTTACCTTTTACTACTTTACCTGGCAGACTATTAAAAAGCAACAGTGCCAGCTAAATTATCAAAGCATGATATAAGCCCTTCATGCAGTTACAAACACTCCTGGACAGGCTTTTAACTGCTCTTGTCTGAATGTTAGACACTTCTAACCCAGCTGTGTGGAGCAGGGTGATTACAGGAGGGAAATTGTACTGAAGACAGGTAACTCTCTTCAAAGACTTGTTGAGCTTAGGTTATGGCCACTGCTCTTGTATTCCTTGGAGTCTCTGTCTAAAATGGCTCATCTCTTGCAGGAGAGGCTGACAACAATGCTCAAGCCTTTGGGAGGCCTTTTTGCACTATGACCTTTGCAGTTGTGTCCTCTCTTGACTGAAGTGAACTGTGCTCTAACTCTGCAGTCCTATGATCTCTAGCCAAGTACTACATGGCTGGGGCAAGTCCTAATGATCAGGTTAATGAAGTACAATGAAGAGATGCTACAGAAAAATCGCAATGCATTTGAAAAGACATGGTTATAATACAAATCTTAATTTATAAATATAAATGTGACTATAGAAATGCAAAGATGCCCACCCCATAAAATGAGAAAAAGACAATGCCAGGTGGGTGATGATTAAAGAGAAACAGGAAGCTGATGGACCCACATCTATAACAACACGCCTGAGTTCTCCAATACTTGCAGTCATCACATTTCCTTCTCTGAATCTTGCTAAAGCAATACTGCAGTGCCACAACACAAAAGAAAACCAGTTGTTCAGTAAGTCTGATTTGTGGCAATACCATCACCTTTCTCATCTCTTATTTTACCATCCTTCTCCAGAGAATTCAAAATACAAATGACTAAAGAGGGAGGAGGAAGGGGGAAATTGGTTATGTGAAGAACATCCAAATCCTTTTTCTTTAGAATAGACAAAGGAAACATTTCACTTATACACGGATGGAAACTTTACAAGGAAGGCAGTTTTTGGGTATAGGTTTGTTTGTTTCCCTGTCAGGTAATCTGCACAACAGTTATAGACACTGTGATAAAACAAAATAATTATCCAATGTAAAAATAAACTTGCATAACACTTCATTCATCATTTTCTTTCTTACATTGAACAAGGCTGATCACAGTGATACGCAACAGCTACAAAAAGACTTCATTATTTGAGTTATCAGGCAAACAATACAACAAGAACTCAACAACTTGTAGCAACAACTCAAACCACCAGGGGAATACAAATTAAATTCCAGAAGCAAAGCCAACAGGAAATATTGGTGGGCCTCAAAAGAGCCCTCTCCCAAGTCAAATGCACACCCCAATAAAACACTGGAGATACTCCTGACACTTCTAGGTCAGTGTGTCCTTTCCATGCCACTTCACCTTGCAGCCGTCTCAAGTATATGTGAAGAGCTGGTTGTCAGCTTAGTACTAGTCCATGCCTGATACAATCTGCACAACAGATTGTAGAAGTCCTAAAAAGAGATTTTATGTATTGCCTAGAGGCTTTAAAATCCGGTAAGTAGAAGAAACTGCAAGTTGCAGATTAGTTAATGCTATTAAAAGGGACAGTCATCCTAAAGGATAGTTTCGCACTGAAATGTAAAACTTGCTAAAGCAAGTTAGTTTCTTTTCCAGCTGAAGCAAGAGCCAGCAAATCCCTGCCTGATATTAGGATAATTGGGACGTCGGGAACATTCATTAGAATGACAATCCAAGAGTGCTTTGTTAAAATACAAAACTCTATTTGCATTTGCTGCTCATAACACTATTGAGCACAAACCAGATGTTACTTTCATATTCAAAATTTGGAGACTTTGTTTGAAGTAGCCACACATTAGGATAAAAACAAAACAAACCAAGAAACACAAAGAAAAATACCCTCCACCACCTGAAGAAATAATTTTAAAAAGCTCCTATTTGGAATTCTTGCTAGGCAACAATTGCAATGAAATTACGTGGTATGGAGGACTCTCTAGCCTGAGTACCCAAAACTACTGCTGGTACTGCAGAGAGAACCGAAGCAAGGAAAAATTACAAGGGACCAAATTCGCTGTCCTTCCTTCACGGCCCTCGCCCAGGGGTGTCTCAGGGGTCAGAGGGACATTTCCTGATGCACCAGCACGGGCAGTGCCCCCCAAACCCCCCGAGCTCCAGACAGGGAGCGGCGCGGCCGGGACACGGCAGAACAACGGAAACAACAACAAGCCGAGGAACCTTAAGATCCCCAGCCAAGTCATCCCAGAGAGAAAAAAGCAAACAAACAAAACCCACAGCAGCAAATTGTTTTTAATTCTACCCATATGCACAGTACTGTTCCTGGGCAACCCTTCCAACACTCCCGAGGCATTGCGAACTCGCAGCTATTACGAAGCCTCAGTCATCCCTACTCAAGAGTTCGCATTGCTGCCGCTGATTGACGCCGCTGCTAACTAGAGCTGAGCCCGCCAAGCATCGCGCATCGCGTGGCCGAGAGAACGCATGACGTTGCGGGAGCGCCGCGCTCCTCCGCCGCCGCCCTAGCACGGCACGGACCAGCACGGACCGGCGCTGCTGTGCCCAGCCCCGCGCAGGATTCCCCGAGCAGATCCAGCGGCCCTTTCCCGTCCCGGTCCCGAGGAAGGGAAAAGAGAGGCGCGTCCCCGGCGGCGTTTAAATAGCCCGCCGGCGTCACGTGACCCGCGCTGCCATTGGCCCGCGCTGCCCGGTGCGGCGCTGTGAGGGTGTCCTTGGCTCGGCAGCGGCAGAAAGCGCTGGAAGGACCCTGAGCTATTTAAATACCACCAAGGTTTTAAGCTGGCCGCACCAGCGTGTTTGGTGTGATCGGTAATACAGTTTTCTGGCCCTCAGCCTTCTAGCACTTGCTGGCAGCAGAGCTCTGGCTTCGTAGCTCTGGGTGGTGAAGCGGCGTAGCGTGAGGAGATGATGGCGTGCATTCTCCTGAAGGGAATGAGCTACCTGGCATTCCATCATGGAAAGGCTAAGCCAGCTGGTTTGTCAAAAGCTAAAGCATGTGCACGAAGCTGACTGGGTGAAGGGTGGTAAAACCACTCTATGTAAAAGGGAGGAACCAGACCCACTTCTCTCTCTGAAAGTCGACCAGGGTCTCGCTGCCAAGGCTCACCCAGAGATCTAAGTAGAGGTTGAAAACAGCAAAAGTTGTTATGAATATCCATTTGACCATAGAAGCTGATAGCATTCACCCAGTAAATGTTCCTGTAAAATAGGAAATAAAGTACAGAACTCATTTTTTCCACACTCCCTAGCCTGCTGCCGACAGGACTACTCCAGCTTCACCAGCTGTGCATGGAACTGAACTGACATGGTCGTGTTTCCTTGCCACTTGCATTTTTGATATTCTGTCACCATTTCTCTTGAAGTCCCTTACCATGAAAGCAGATGGCATTTTTTAGGTATTCAAGGAGCAAGATTTAGGGCTATGTGCAAGATGACTTCCCTTTTATGGCCTTTTCCCAATATTAAGGCATCACTCAGTCACAAACTCTTTATCTAACCTTGTAAATACTTAAGTTTCTGTACATAAAATTGCACATGCTCTCAAGTTTGGCTGTGCTGCACACACTCAGCCACCCGTTTGTGACAGCAGAGACCTGCCTTATGTCTGGATTGGACTCAGAACCTGCCAGTGCTCACAGAGGCTTTGGTGCCCATTCCGTCTGCTGGGCAGATTCTGTGGCATGCAGACTGCAATGGCTTAGGAGCACAGAGTCAAAAGGGACCTCCTAACCCGCAGGTCCTGGCTCCAAAGCTTTTTGTTAAAAATTCCAGAAATGTCTCTTGTAGACAAGTCCAAGCAGCATCATGCAGGGGGGGAGATACACTGCCTTGTGCCCAAATGTGCTGTATTTTCACACCATTGACGCAGTAATAATAGAGTCCTGGGGCTAATAACATCCCTATAAAAGCAGTGGCTTTCCTAAATAAAGCTCCCAGATGAGCCTGCTGTGGTATCATGACTCAGTCTGTAGAAAAAGGTAGAAAACAAACCTTAATACCTGCTCATGATCTGATGCAGAGACAATTCCCATTTGGCTCCATATCTGTGTTTGGCTTTATGCTAAGTGGATTAGCAAAACACCAACCAAACACATCTGAATTTCATGCTCTTTGGTTTTTCTGTCAGCTTACTAACACACGTTCTCCACAGAATTCAGATTTTCCTCTTGTGTGAAAAACATAATACATCAAGTGCAGATTACTGTGTGTACCTTGCCAAAATCCTACCTGAAACTAAAGCCAAACTGCAATGCTGCAGAAGTTAGTAGAAATATTGTTCCAAAGTCAAACAGAATATCAAAATAAATAAATTAAAAAGTCTTCCTGATCTCCCATGGGTACCTTAGAAGAAACATGAAGGCTTGAGATTAACATGGTGTAAACACAGTGCAAATAAACCATGTGATTTTGAGCTTTCTGCTATAGTTCTGCAGATATGCAAGTACAGCAGGAAACTAAACATTAATAGGACAGACTAAGGGAACAAAGATTTTCTTAAAGAGGGCTTTGTTTATTAAAAAAAGCTAGTAGCCCACTTCTCCTATAGTTCCTTTCCACACCTTTATATTTTAAATTAAGTTGCTTTAATTATATGCATCTGCTGGATTTGAATGCCATTATTTATCTGTAGGCCACCTCTCTAAATACAAACCATCAGGCCCATCTTTGTGACAACACTTTCTCCAGAAGTTTTGGGGATGGTCCAGTCTGCCTAGCAGCACAGTCAGCCAGACCTTTCCCTTCGGAGTAAAGAGTGGCCCTCCAGTCTCCTTCTGTCCTCTTACAACAAAAGGATGGATAAGGAGGTAGTCACCTATGATTGAATTTGAGACTGTTCTTCACCCTACAGAACACACATGCAGGGAGCAGGGGATGGATGAGCCAGCACTCTGCAGATCTGTTGATGTCCTGGTCTCACGTCTCGGCACTTGGATGCCTTACAGGAGCACCAGTCTTAGGAACTTCTGGACATTGAGTGCTTCTAACCAAAACCTTTGCTATTCTACTGGTTTGTTCAACCACAGTTTAGGAAAGCACCAAGGGAATTTCATTTGAATGCCTGGGTTGACAACCTTTTCCACAGTAGACCTAACATTTGGCATACATTTGTCAGCTAGAAAAAGTGTTGCTGTTTCTAGAGGGTTTTTTTATTATTATTCCTAAGCAGTTTATAGGCAGTTTACTGGTATTTGTGCTGAGAGTTCTTTGTGTAGAAATAGTATCTTCTTCCAGGAGCTTTGTGTTCAAACTACAGTGTACTGAGCTTGAGTTTTGTCACCATCTTCAGAGAAAAGACATGCAGCTGCTACAGATTTACTAATAAGGGCTAATGTCTGAATGCATCAGTGTGTTACATGAGAATTTTTTACTGGCACAAACATTAGTCAGAGATTACTTTCTTGTAATTCCCTGGTATTCCTAGAGGATGATTGATGTGTCATCTCACTTAAATTTGTGTTTTCCTTGCTCTCTCATATTTGAGGGACTACATGTGGTGTACCACAACAAAATCTGCTAATAGCTGACTTTGGACCTATAGAGTTCTTTTAACAGAATTACAAAAGCAAACTAGTTGACATAACTTGAAAGAAACTCTCTATGGCAACATTTAAAAATTTTGAAATATGCTTCTTTTGGATAACATGCTGTCTTTAGAAGACCACATTTTTGGAGAGAAAGAAGAGAGAGAGCAGCCGTCAGACTTCAAAGCATTTCTAATATCTGGGATGAGGGATTGCATTAGGAAGCCTGATGATCATGAAATGCTTCATGAATATTGTTTGTCTTCTCTTGTAATCTGTGCTTGTTTCTTTCAAAAAGCTTTCCCTTCAGCAGTGTACAATAACACAGTGGCACAAAAAAAAAAGCTCAATTAGAGGTTGCCTATTCCTGAGTTGCTTTCATATGTTTGTATTCATCATGGGTATCACTAAACACCTTTTCCCTCCCTCGCCTTGTTATTGTTATCTCTTCATTCTTCCTTCTCTTCATTTCCTTACTAATTAGACACCTTTCACCTCCCCAATTACAGAACTAAAGTGCTGTTTAACAGCATCTCGTAATTCACTCTGGATGTGTTATATCCATGGCCATTCCATACATTTTGTAGAGTACCTGGGACAAGGTGAAAGGGCTCCCAGGCTCACAAAGTATGTGTGAATCTTGGACGATGCTCCTTTTGCTCAGAAGTGCAGAATCAAGGAGTACAATACTGGCAGCATGCAAAGGGGCCCATGCAGAGGGCAGGAGCTGTCCTGTGTGCCAGAAAAGGGGTTAAAAAGCCTCCCAATGGTGCTCTTACTCTAGTCTTGTCAGGATTGAACTTCAGATCCTGCCAACTGTTTTAGGATAAGTGGGAGAACTCAGTCAGTTGCTTCCTAGGCATTAGAGGAATTAATACAATCTTTAATAATCTATGCAAAAATAAGGCTCTGAGGTTTTATCCAGCACACATGCTAAGCACTGAATCTGGATCAGGACTCATGTTTCAGGACTGTACATTAATCTGCTCTTCTGTATGGTCATCGTTTTTAATACTTAATGGGGTTTTGCTGCTCATTTACAGAATAAACCTTTCCGATTGCTGTCTTCTCCATTGCTTCTCTAATGCTGTGTTGTACCTCAGCCTTTCATTCAGGTAGCCTGGGGGCTGAGTTTTTGAATGGCAGCTGCACACTGGGTTTTCTTTTAGGGTAGCTCTGCAACCCTTAATTGTGTCTGAAAAACCACATTGGTTCCCGTGTGCTTTTTTAAGGTACCATACGGATTAAGCGTGGCTCTCACTTTTTCATTCACTTGTTTCCCATTGGGAGAGCCTGCACAAATATTTTTTATTCATTGATGCTGAGATCGTGTCTATGAGGACTTTATGTGCTCCATGCACAATTCACCCTAATTTCAGCTGACATGGCTGCTTCTCTCGGCATTTCACCAACTGCAGCCTCATGCAGTTAGAAGACACTTTACCAAAGCAAGACAAAGAGTCATGCACACCCAAACATAAATATGTGGAAACTTTAAAGGATTTTGTAGAACCTAATAGAAAGCGAAAATTAATTTATTATTACAGACTCATTTGATAGATGATCGAACCAACTACACAGGATGAAAATGATGCCACAAAACACATTGTACTGACACAGTCTTAGAAAGAACAGAATTCTAGTTTCTTAACCTGCTCTTTTAATTGAGAAATCAAGAAGTCCCAGGGTTAGATGTGGATGAATCGTTTTACACATACAAGCCTTTTGAATTAAGTCTTCCTTAATTTACATCAATAAGTTCAACTTTGCATTGCTTCCCTTAGGGATATAGATTTAGGTTCAGAAGTATCTGCTTGCATTATTTCAAGTGAGTGCTGCCTGGAAAGCAGCATGACAATTCCAGAGGAAAAAACATCATCCACTGATTAGTCCCAACTGTAGTGTAGGTGTGGGAACTCATGTGTACTTGTGGGCTTCAAAGCCAGCATTTTCCTTCCATTCAGACTTCACCAGCTCACAATCTCTCCATGATCACTCCCTTAGAATGGACAAAAAGGGTAGTGCCATCAGACACAGCCCAATTTCAAGTCAAAACGAATTAGTTCCCTCAGAGAACTGTATCACACGAGGATTAGCCTATGTAAACAAACCATGAGCTTCCTCTCTTTCCCATTAAAATTAAACCTACCTCTTCACTCCGAATTCCTGTCTTAAATTACTTGCTCATCATTATTTTCACCATTTTCACTTTGCAGTTCTTACTGCATTGACTTATTTTGCTGCCCATCATGCCCAGGTGCCAGAGCTGCTCTATTGTACTGATGAAATGCCACTGGTGGTAGCCTGCCAGTGACACAGAATAGAGTGGGCCTTTAAAATAATTCCTGAGACACTTCCAGGGATGAAGTGGTATTTTATGGCTCTTTTTCCTGATATTACCTACAGATTGTCAGATAGAAGCCTATAGATTGTCACGATTTTTCAGTAAAACCATTCAGGACTAGAAAATAAACTGAGACCCCAATTGCTCATCCCCCTAGAAAAATGAACAGTTCTGCTGGCTCAGTTGACTTCAATGGAGTTCAGACAGAGAGAGATTAAAAGGCTTTTATTCCTCTGCTGATAGTTCTGTCCAGTTCTACCTTCGCACTGCTTGAAGAAGCAGAGAACTGCCTCTCACAGTGGTAGATTAGAGCTAGTGAAAGAAATGGAGAAAAAATAAAAAGGTTAAGCAAGCAACAACTGAAAAATATAATTGTATTGATAATGATAATAATTATGTTAGCAATTGTACCTTGCACTGCTTTTTCACATTTGTATTATCAACTTTACCTACACTTCAATCGGATTAATGATATCATCTACATATTTTAAATGCCAAAAAGACTTTAATAAAATAGTCCCAGAGGAACTAATTGGTGGGAAAAAAGCATTCACAGTTCATAGAACTACCAGAATACACTAAAGGCACAAATGGAAATACACACTCAAGAGAGAAGCAAGGCAAATGAGTTAAGAAAACCAATTCCTTTTACACAGGGAAGTACATTTTTTAATGAACTGCAAATCTAAGTATTTCTAATCTTCTACAGCCTTTGTTGTCAAAGAGATCAGGTTCTGAAATCATGTCTGCTTTGCATTACAAATGCAGACAGTGCTTTCCAATAGAGACAGCACAGCTTCTCCCCTAGTCCTTGAGCATTGTCAGTGGAGGTGCCCACGAGCAATGCTGGGGTTGCACGTCCTGGGAATGGCTTGAGGAGGGACTGTGGTGCTGCCTCACTGCAGCACAGCCCAGGCCAGGCACTTCTCCCACAGCTACAGCAGGCTTAGTCTCAATAGCTGAAGAGGCATTTTCTTGCACATAAAAACAAATCCGAATTACACAAGCAGAATGAGGGAGCACTTTTATTGGAAGCAACAAATGAAGGAGTAGTCCAAAGTGTCCAGGGCTTGTGGTGAGAGAGGAGGAGATGTTCTGTGCATAGTAAACACTGGATTTATTGAAATTAATCCCAATCACTTGTGTGGGGATATCAGTTTTAAATTATGGTCCTAGAAACCTTCCCCAAAGGTTTCAAATGGCTTTTTCAAAGAAAATGGCTTGACTTTGAATTTTCTTCCTAAAATCATTTGGTGTCACATTTAGCTGCTCATATAAATATGAAATTCAAGATAAGGAGGTCAGCTTCTGGTGGATGCCTCTCTGCCTCAGCAAGTGGGGTTCCTGAAAAGAAATAGAGCTTTATTAGAAGGATGGTTCTAGGAAATTTAGCTTTTTGCTGATAGAAACAGAAAAATATATAGGATGTACTTTAAAACAAAGACATTCAAAAGCTCCTTTTGCCTTTGTCATTAAAAACATCATGCCAGGTTCATAAAAATCCATTTTAGTTTATGCTTCACATATTACTAAAAGGAAATAGTAGTTCTAAGCTTTATCCCATGAGAGCTTACATGAAAGAGAAATTTGACTTTGCCAGAATAGCATCTTCTGCTTTCTGCATAATGCATTCAGTTCAGCTGCTCTTTCTCCTGGCAGTCAACACATGCAACAGTGTGTTTATGCAAGTTTGACCTTCCTGTTCTTCCCTGTCTCATTTCTGTTTGCATGAGCACTGTGAGCAGATAAAGTGAAGTACATTTTTAAGGTCTCTCTATTTTGAAAAGCCTTGAAAAGAAGACATCTCTTTCTCTGACACAAAGCTGTTAAAATAGACCAGACGTGTTCCTTCCCAGCACAATCATAAACCAACAGTTAAAGGCCTTTGTTTGTTCTTCATGTGGGTGAATAGAATCCAGTCCACTTGTACTGTGCCCAGCTAAGCCTCTGTGAAACACAAAGTAAGTTAATCACCCTGCCCTCTCTGCCAGCTGGATAAGTGATGGCTCTGTATGGACCCTAAGCCTTGAACATTTTAAGGACAGCAGTTACAATAAACCCCTACAAGATTATAACCAAGGTTGGCCTGCTAATTTTCCTTCTTTTCCTGTTTAAAAGAAGAAAATAGTTGCTCTGAACACAGCTGATACCATGCCCCCACATGTTTAGCCACCCTATGGCTCATTTGATTTTAATCTCATTTGATTTTATCAGGATTTCAATTTTTTTTTTCTTTAATCTACATGTGAAGTCCCTTTTCCCTGATAAAGTTACTCCCATTAATTAACCCAAAAATTAGAATTAATTAATTTCCACCAACTAACATTACTGTAATATTGGCTCCACAGTTCTTTTTTCAAATCCATGTTCAATGTGACTCAATTAAATTAGCTAAATAAATAATGGTGAATTTTTTTGCCTGAATTTTGAGCCCAAAATCACCTGGTAATCAAAGAAAAAGCCCAGCCGTAGCTTTTCTAAAAATCAACATGGAATTATGAAACAGGTTTAATTTTTCTGTTCACATAAATATAGTTAAATGTTAATGTTCCTAAAGACAAATATACCTCGCAAAAAGATCACTTTCATTGCAGAGTGACTCCTAGGAATATAGGGATTGGACCATTTGATCAAATCAGCTGGTTTCCAAATTGTGTCATTTTTTTTTAAATATATTTCGAAGATGGATGGAGTAGTCAATACTACAAAAAATATAGGACATTACAAATGCCAAGGCCAGTTTTTCCCAACTGGAGATTATTGATTTAATGGAACCTCCAGACCCAGCAGTGCTAGTTTCTTAACACTGTCAGCTATGGGAACCTACTATCAGTAGCTTATGGCTTTGCCACATTTTAGCATTGTATTTTGCATAAGCTTTACATATACCAAGAAAAAGCTCTTCTGTCAGTTATCAGGAAGATTCTGGGGAGAGAGCTCATAGGTTAATCTGCAACACAAGTAATTTAAACCTGCTTAATTGGGAAATTTATTATCTCTGTAGTTTGGCAAGTGAACTTAAAATATTGTGACCTATAAAAAGAAAAACAGCAAACAAAAAACCCAACCAAGCACCAACAAACGACTCTGAGGGCATTTAGTAGATTTTTCATCCACACAGAGTCAGAGTGGTGCAGCAAATAAGACACTGAGGTCACACAACGAATGAGAAAGATGTAAAAATATATATTAAATAGCTAGCTACAGAGTGAGTGTAGGGCATGAGAAGAAAGGTCAAGAGCAGGGAATGAGGCAGGAATCTGGTGGAAGAATAAAGCAAATTGTTTTCAATGGTGAGTAAAATGGATGCAGTGATAATTTTGAAATTCCCTAAACTCCTAGGAAATTCATTTTTCATTCTTTTCTTTGCACTATCATAATAATGTCAGCAATGTTATTTTCTGTTCCACAGATTTGCTTTGTACAAGAAACACATTATATGCAGGCAATTTTTAACAAATAGGTCAAAGAAAATATAATAACAAAGTTAGAATCAACAAATCATGTAGTTATATTGTACTTCAGGAATAATACATCACTCTTAGAAATGCTTCAGCATATATATTTTATTTTTTCAACTCATGAATTTGCTTTTTTTGCAGCACTCTGCTCACCAGGTTTTCTTTGTTAATGGAGAGTGTGAATAGGGAAAAAAAAAAGATAAAAGGCACAGCTGAATTATTCATGCTAATGATTTCACATCTAAACATTATGTGGAAAACACTAACTATGCTGTTAAAATAAAAGGTAGCTTGACTTACTAAATGATTCTGAGAATGCTTCACCTGTGAAAAGGTTTTCTGTACATATTACTTGATGCAATATGCTCGAATATTGCAAAAGTTTAATTCCAAGGTCTTGGGTATTGGAAGGCTTTGGCAGGCAGTGGGTTTGCATTTATATTCTCTTAGAGGATGTGGACAGCCATGCAGAGATCCTTAAAGAGAAGGCAGCCTAATGACAGGTAACCTGAATCTCCCCTGGAGATTTTTGGGAAAGTTATAAATCCACTAAAAGAATTGGGAAGTACTTGCTTGGAAGACCTGGCATGAGGTAGTGATTTAAAGGACCTGCACTTAAAGTCCAGTCTGGGGCCCAGCCTCATAAGCACACAACCTACCTGAAACTAATAAAACAAAACGTGTGGATTTTAGCACAGAATGGTGAATGTGGTGAATGGTTTCATGTGAATGATCTTAATAACATCTGTGAAACAGTAATTCTCACTGCAGCTGGGAGCTTAAAAGATGAGTGGGTTTAGAGCATAAAATCACCTCTAGAGAGGATGTCTGTATACAGCAGAGAGCATTTTGTGGGGTTATTGTATTTGTCCATACCTCTGCATTTCTTTTAACACAGTTCTTTCTACAGAAAAAGACATCCCTTCTCTGTTAGTGGTGGTGATCAAGATGTCCTGCAAGTGCAGTCTTGCTCCCTGTTCCCAGTTCTTAAGGTAGGGTGGGTACCCATAGTACGAAGCTGAAACTAATGAGGAGTTCCCTCCAGGTGGGACTTTGGTGTCTGTGTAGCACCACAGCTCCTCACCAGCTCTTTCATACCGTGCCATCAGGAGGCTGAAGTGCAATTACTGTCCTGATGGCATCTGGAACCAAAGCAACACTACAGACTCAGGGCTGAAATGGATGCAGTGCTGGTTCCCTGGTCTCTGTTTTATCTTCTTTCACTTTGCTGAATCCTGGAAAACAGCTCATATGGCATCTTTCGGCTTTTAGCAAAATGTTGCAGCTGAACTATTTTCAGCCTCAAAAAAATTTACGTTTTCAATGACAAATTTAAACTAATTACTGGTTTTGCTGTTGCTTCAGAGTCTTGTTTTTTGTTTGATCAGTTCAAATATTTATTTGTGAGTGCCACTCAGGAAGCAATTTAGCCCATCATCTCTTCTACAGTTGAGTGCCACAAATGTGGTTTTAAGCCAGAGGTTATCACCACAGAGTAAGTACAAGCACAAGTGGTGATTTGGCTCAGGCTGAGCTCTTCCTGGGATGTTGGCTCTTGCTCAAGGAGCAATAATTTGGCATCCCATGAAAAGGGCAGCCTTATCTTATAACTACAGAACAGAGACATTCTTAGAATTCTACCTCTGTTTGAGGAGGACTGACTGGAGACTGACTAACCTCCAGGTATAGGCACAGAACTGAGATTATTACAGACTTCTCATTTCTGTAGATAAAACTGAGTTTTACACCTCAGGTGGAATGGGAGAAAAAGGAAGTAAGGACTGGAAGAAAATTCAGATTTAAAACAAGGCTTTGGTTAAAGGATGAGTTATACAGGCGAGTGACTGATTCTTCTGCTGCCTTAACATTTGACTCATCCTCCATTGCATCCTCCATCACAGACCCTTCCTTGTGTTTGTGTGAAATTTGGATCCATGCTCAAGAGCAAACCTTCAGCCTTTTAAGCAATTAGACTACAGATTATGTTCCTGTTTGCTGAAACCTGGAGGCTGTTTTCCTTTAGTTGTTACTCAAATAGGCTGCCTCTCCTAGCTCTGGGAGCTTGCCTTGTTGAGAAAAATCTAAGGGAAAATAAACTTGGTACTTAGCTCACACACAGGGCTGAAGGACAGTGGGAGACCAATGCATAGCCATCTCACTGGAAAAATAAAGTAACACCATTTGAACAATAGCAACCTCTATAGGCTCCCCTAATTTATGGGAGATGCATATATATGTGCCATTTGAGTTTGGAAAAAAAATTCCTTCAGTCTGAAGTAGGAGGAATTTAGCTCTTGCAGTGAAAAATACCATCAATTTTGTTGTGATTGAAAATGAAAGAACATTTCCTCTTTATGTCTCATTTCGATCTTTGTTGTTATTGTTTTTTAATAAAAGGTTCAACATGCATGAAAAGAAAAAAAACAAGGCCTGAATTTTAGTCCTTTTTTCCTGCTAGGTTTAAAAGTGAAAAAAGATTAAATTTCCTCAGACAGACTCCAGTCCTTTTTTCTTTGCCTCATTGTGTATAGCATGTGTTTGTGTAAAGGAAAAAGAAATCCTGTCTGAGACATCTCAGCTGAAAATTTGGGCATATAATTGGAAAGCTATGATTTTTTTTTAATTTCAACATCACAAAACAAGATTTATATATATATTCTATCTGACATGAGGGAGACTAAAATGTGGCAGGCCTCACTGGGGCTTCCCATTCAACAGTGTAGGAGAGGAAACAAAGGTGACTTCTGAGCTGCAGGCAATGTCGCACTGTAGGAGAGCGGTTCCATGGCAGCAGCTTAACTGCACCTGTGACAAAATGCAGAGCACGGGGTTGTTTTGCTAGAGAAGGGACAAAAATTCAGACTTTGATTACTTAAAAGTGATATAGAAGAGGAAAAAATATAGAGGGGGGAAAATGGTGAAAACACTAACTGAAATTTGGAGCATTTTTCTATGGCAGGACAGGAATGAACTTTGCCCAGCAACAGAGTCAGTGACTATAGCATCCTGCAGCATGAGGATGAGGCTCATGCAATCATCACGACCCAGATTTCTCTTTTAGAGCCTGGGTCTCATATTCTCCCCAGAACTGTCTATAACACATCAAATGTATAGACAGGTAGGTAGATAGGTATCTATAGATAGGTACCTATAGATAGGTAGATATAGGCAGTATCACCAGGAGTGCCTGAGGTACTTGTGCTGCAGTCTCAGTTCTGAGGAAGCATCCTGAGGCCTGGGAAAGCCATGCTGCAGGAGCTGTAGAGCAGACAAAAGACACATCAGAGATATTGAGTAAATACGTATTGAAGTAGCAGATCAGATCTTCTAGCAGATCAGAAGCCTGAAAGCCTTTTGAACTCCAAAAGGAGAAAATAAGAGATGCTCTGTGATGTTTGCCACTCCTCCTTTTCTGAACAAACACCGATCACAACACACACTGAGCCAGTGCAATCTTGTGTTGTAAATGATCTGTCTACTCTTGCAGGGCTCTGAGTGCAAGTCAAGATTTGGGAAAGACAGAAAGTGAGGCTTTGGTTATTCATAAAACTCCAAGGAAGATTTACAGACAGGACTGCCTGCAAGACTTTGGCCCAAGGCTTGGTATTCTCTGAGCACATCTGTTCTATCTCCCTGGAGCTGGGACTCAGCTGTATTTGGGGTGAATGGAAGGCAATTAGTATTTTCATATCATCTTAAGTTAGGCACTCAGAACTGATGCATGTTTGTCTGGGGACTCATATTCCTTGACAGAAGTTATTTTAACCAGGAAGAAAAGTCAAAAATTTGGTGAGGCTTAATTATTTGCCAAATAATTTGTGTACTTTCAGATGTGCACGATAACCTTTGCAGTAGGTGCATATGAGAACGTGACATTTTGGATTAAGAGGAGCATCGTTGGGTTTAGCTGAAATGCCTCTTGGCAGGCAGTGAAATGAGTGGCTGCATATTTACATGCAGAATGTCATTTATATAAATCAAATCTTGAACACAAATACCTGGAGATATTGTTTTCCTGTTTGCAAAAGTTCATCATGGTATTTTGTGTGTTCTTGAGTGTAAGGCATGAATTAATCATTTGAAACAGCATTCAGGAGCCATAGACAGTCTCTGCTCTTATCTTGGGCAGCAGGTAGAGAAATGGCAAAATGTGTTCCCCAAACCAAGGATTTTAAGATTTTATACCAGAATGTCTACCATGTGAGAATGTCTTGCAGAGCAGAATCCTATGCACATTGGTACTCTAAACTGGAAATAAGGTACTTAATACCTAAAAAAATAGCTGATCACTCTTGAGGGCTTTAAACAGAAAAGAAAAAAAAAGGAATATCTTAAGTGAAAGAAAGTTATATAAGAAATAATTAATTACAGTGCTACTTAATTCCTCACCTGAGATTAGACCCTCTGCTATGATCTCTTCTGTACAAGTTTCTTAAGTTTAACACAGAGGGAAAGAGATAAAGAGATTTGAATCAGAGAAGGAGTAAAGAGGATGTTTTTTGAAAGGTATGTTTTGCAAGGATGCTTGAAGGTGAAGCTGGTGGCCTAGTGTTTACAAATTATGAATTTTTACTGGATTGGACTCTACTGACTCTGTTAATTGACTCTGGAGCTTTGACTTGATGCCTGCTCACTCTGAAAAGGTTTTAGTGCCGTTATTTGAGGAATATTCCATATGGATTCCATACCTATGACAGAAGCTTCTCCTCAGTTTAGAAGAACCTGAAATTTAGCAGTTGCTTCTTCATGTGAACATTTCAGGCTTTGCTTCTCCCTGAGTCATTCATTGAAAATGGACTCCACCAAAGTACTGTGCACCACTGAGCACAGCAAGGTACAGAACAGGATCTCTTTTGTCTTATGTCTGTAATTTGGAAAGTCACCTGCAGGTTTCAGAGACAAACCACTGTTGAAATTTGTGGTTATCCCTAATATTAATACAAGCTCTTTCAGATGACAATTGTAATACTTCTCTATCCTGAATATTATTAAAGGGAGGAAAATAATCCTTTGGAATTTATCCTAAATGGAACTGACTACTAAACTGTTATCAGGAAAAAGAAAAAATAGCTTTCCCCTTCCATGGAGGTTCCTCTTAACTGCCCAAAAATAAGGTAGAATAAAATACTTTTGTGTCAGAGTCTCCAGAAGTGACTGCAGTAAGTGCAATAAAAGTGGCTTGGTCTGTGGCACTCTGTCCTTTCAGTCTGAAATATCACAGGTGCTCAGATGATTTCAGCCCAAGTTAGAGGAATTATCCTCCTAAAAATTGTTTCCTGTGAAATGCTCAGCAATTTCAAACTGAATCCAAAAGTAAAAGAAGTTTTTTAATCCTCACTGTCTCCTTAATGAGGAAAGATGGAGGACTGGAACATATTTGAACAGGTGGAGAAGGGTTACTACAATCTTAATTCCTATTCTCTGAGAAAGCCCGCAGGCCTGATATGAGTGAGTTTCAATTGAATTTCCACAGTGGAGTCAGTTGTTATTTTATCCATCTGACATACAGAGAGATTGTCTTGTCATGGTCATTTCAGTCACGGACATCCACTCTTCACTCTGCTCCATTTGGTTTCACAAAATGTCTAGTTTCTGCAGGAAGGCTGGTTTTGCTTTTATTTCTTGAGCTGAATTGCCTCTTGCTGCCTTAAACAATTTTACTTGGAGAAGCTGGGCACACAGGGATAAAGGATACCTCACTTTGCAGGATGCCTTCTTCGTTCAAAATATTCACATCTGAGACTAGGTGATTTTTGTGACATTTTTACATCCTTTTTTGTGTGCTTGTTCTGATAGCTACAATGTGATTTTATCAACAGATTGGAGATCTCCCTGTGTTCTGTTTTATGGGGAAAAGTAATAGCTTTCACTGACCCATCTGACACAGCTGGGAAAAGAAAAGTGTTTGCTTGGGCCCATTACCTCTTTTCAGATCTGAAAAATAATTTGCATGCTTTCAAGAAGAGTCCTAGCTATGCAGCTGTCTCTTATCACACACTGTTCCCAGCTTCAGAATGTATGAACAAATGTATTTGGAATGATGAATAATAAATAATCTTTATCTCAACACACTCTTTTAGTACACAAAGTCTCGAGACACTTCACAAAAAGTAATAAACTTCCTATAAAGAATAAGGACCAATGTGCTGCCACCTCCTCACGGGGAAGTGGCAAATCAAATATGCACAGGCACTCTACAGAGGACAGACTCTCATGCAGAGCACTTGTGCATTGAAGCATGCATAAAAGATAGGAAGAGTTTTCAGGGTTTTTCCTCATATCCACAAGCACTTGTCTGTTGATGAAAACTGGCAGTGAAAGATAACCAAGAACAAAGGTTGCATTATCATGATTTCTAAATTGAAGTCTTAATTAGATTTAAAAAATACAGTAACCCATATTTTAGGTGAACTTCAAAGATAGAGTGGGACTGACCAGCTTGGAATTTGCCCAGAGCACCTATTTTGAGATACTAGCCCATTGGGAAACCACTCAGTCCCTGTCAGATGTCTGCATTTCTCAATATTAAGAAGCACAGGAGCTGCAGGAGGGCAGTACCTTCTCAGGCCAGATTCTGGGCATTTGCTAAGTATCAGCTCAGTAGCTGACACACAGAAATTCCTGAAAATGTTACTGTCCTGCAGTACCATGTACTTGTCTTACAAATTTTCCTTTGAGCTTTATTCTGCAGTCCTTATGTCATTGGGGCAGCTGATGTGAGTTGAGTTGAAGATACAACCCTTTGTGCCCTGTGCCTGAGGACTTTAGTTGTCATGCACCCAGCCTGGTTTTACACAACACGACTGCCACCATGGCAGAGTTTTAGAGAAAAATGCTGTTAAGTTGTGAGAAAACCTATGAGCTAAAGCCACACAAGCTAAGACAAGCAAAACAATAGGCTCAAGAGTCTTTGCTGAGATGGGGTTACTTAAAGCTCAGGGATTCAAGAAGAAAACACTGACATGAAAAGCTGTAAAATCCTAGGGAGAAAAAGGCAAAGAATAGGGAGACAGCAAATCTGCAACATCAAAGATCAGCCTAGGAGCAGAGGCAGACCCTTCCCTCACTTGACTTATGACTTCAGCAGAAACTCACCCAGAATCAAAAGAATATTTGTGTGGCCCTGTAGCATGGTAGTCCCAGTTACCCACTGCACATATTCACCAATAAATAAATGTGGACTCTGAAGTTGTTTTACTTGCTTGCCGACTCAGGAGATACCCAAGCAAAAGCAACCCAGAGGTGAAAGGCTAAGGAAGAAATGAGCCTTTGCAAGAGGCAAATCTATTTCCATCCCTCTTCCTCTCATTAATTCCCTAGTAGCCATTTTCTCTGGGAGTCCCAAACTACCAATGAACTGTGTTCACGCCAGCTGAAGAGAAGAAGGGAGATCCATTCATCAAGCCTTCTCTCTCTCCTTCCTCTTGGCTAAGGGAGCAGGAAAAAAGAACAGACATAGGTGAGGAATCCAGCAAGATGAGGTAGTTCAGAGTAGAAGTAAAAATTAGTATTACTGCCTTTGGTATGATGGGTGTGGAGGCTCAGACTGTGCTTGTGCTGATCCAAATAGACTAGAGGCATATTTCTGTTCCTGAAAAGAAAAGCAGGAAGCAGTCTAAAACTAGGTGTTCCCTGAAGAAGGAAAGTAAATGCTTTTGTCCCCTTCTAGATATTCTTCCTCTCAGAAATTCAGTAGTGCTGTATGATTTCCATTTAACCCGGGCAGTAGGAGCTCAGGCGTTTGTTCCCATCACCTACACGCTTCCAGTGCCGAAGTAGGAAGGAACTGCCTAAGCAGGGCTGTGGAGAAAGCCTGTGCTTTAGAGAGCTGCCACCAGTACCTTCTGCAGTACAGGCCTATTCTGATCCACGTTAGCTGTGAAACCTGGCTGGCAGCCCAAACTGGTAATCCTTCAAGCAATGCAGATTTTCTAGTTCAAAGTAAGCGTTTCTTCCCATTTTCATGCTTTAAAAGCCTCCCTTTTTAAATCAGGGTTAAATCACAAATGAACAAATGCTAATAGAAAAGTTCACATGCATAACCCCTGCAGTGTATTTACCTATGTAAATAACATGTAATTTTCACTATTTAATTACTGTTTCATGTCCCATTTCCTGCTGTAGTCTATATTTAAATCGCATATTTACCTCTATCTACTTTCTCATAATGTGTCTTGATATGAATATTCATGCCACCATTGAGTGGTTGATTACTTCTGTGCTAACCTTGAAAATACTTCCTTTGCAACACAGCAAACAGCCGGGTGCTGTGGTTGTATAACAGCAAAGAAAAGAAAATACAGTAAATAATGCTCAGGCTGCTTGGGATCAGGCCATACTCTCCTTTGTTTTTTCCTCAGCAGGTATTTTTTACTCTTCTTATAAATTAAGCCAAGTTACTTCTGACTGTAGTTCCCTGAATTATAACTCTGGAGACCGGGTTTCCATAGAAAAGGAGTGGTGCAAGTAACAGGCAGTGCAGAATTCCTGCCCATGGTACAGCCTTTTCAGATGGGAGAGAAAAGCAGTTTCTCTTGCAGCTGGATGCACATTTCTTTTCAATCATGTGAAAATTGAAAGAGCATTCTTATTGTTCTAAATTAGAAACAGTCTGGAGGAGTTATCTGAGGACAAAAAGAGGGAGCAAGACCAACAGAATTAAGCCTGGTGAAGTAACATGGAACCAGTCTTGATTTGAACTTATATCCATTATGACTGGTTTGCATCACAAAACTTTGATGTTCAACTTATATTTCAAAACAAAGGCTTTTTTTTTTTTTTTTCTCTTTTTAGGTGAACAGAACAATTTAGTTTGGAAAATGAATGAAGAGACACTTTTTCAAGTGTTTTCAACACTTCTCTGTTTCATAATTCAAGATATAAGGAGAGAAGCAGGCTAATTTTCCCTGATTTGTTTTGCACTTTAATCCCTAGGATGGAATGGGCCATGGCCTGGCAAAGCCTGTTTCCCCCACACTGATTATGGAGAAAGTCTGCAGTCACTCTGAGCCTGTGAAACACAGGCAGGTGTTTCCTGGGCTGTGTGACTCTCCATATCCAGGACTATTACTTGTGACAGAAAGACAGACAACTTTGCAGGTGGTGAGAAAGGGAATTACCTTGTAACAATGTCATATTGACTCGGCCACATACAGAACGGTGTGTCATTCTTCTAGCCCTCATGTACCTTCTTTGGAGCAAAACCTGCACACCTCAGTTTCCCCATCCTGCTCAGTGAATCTCCTTGGGGCTGGTTTAAAGACGCCTGCAAAGATGCTGCTGCTCACCCTTGAAGCACTGAGCTCACAGCCAGGTAACCTGTCCTGCATTTTTGTTGGAGAAGAGCACAGTACTTTAGTCTACACTGTTTATACCTTCACCTCTAGGGGTGTCTTCTGGGTATCTTCACACCTAAGGCACCATTCCTTGACAACTTTGCAGTTATGACTCAGTGATTTCAGAGATTTCCAGCCTACAGAAGAGTGAAAACAGGCCTGAGGTATGAATTTACTTCTGTGAGAAGCCAGGGGGTGTCTCCTACTGAGACACGATTTTGTTTCATGGCCTCTGCTGGTTTATCACGCACTATGGAGTGGTTAAGGGAGTTACAGCTGCTGAGATAATGCAAAAAGTTTAGGCTGACATGGATCTTCACCTAATTAACGTACAAGGATTGAGAGTTTTCTTGACTCTGATGTCTCTCATCTTCACTGTCTCCATTGCTGCGTGTAGAAGGCTCTTTGGATCTGCCCAGTTGATTCAGCCCCGCAGAGGCCAAATACATTCATTCACATTCAGAACACAAATGGACACAATCAGCATGGCAAGATTTTGATATGGCAGCCTTTCTCCCGGGTCCTTATCATCAGATTTGTTACAGCACTGGCTAAGAGCCAGGCTAAAATGGAGCTCTGCTATTCCACACACAGGGGTTCTATGAAAGGAAGGGTGGACAAATGTGTCCTCACCCTCAATGCCCATAGCTGAAAATGAGATCTTAATAACTTCATTTTATGGATAGGTGAGAGCATTCTTTGCTGAGGACCATTTCTTTCCTACACAATACTTTTTAAAGAGTTCTACTGGGACATAAAAATGTAAAAATACAATTGCCAAAGTTACTAAATTAGATCATTGTTACATAACATGCTGTCATTTTTTAATCTATGCAGGCTGCATATTGCTTTTTTACACAGTTCAAAGTTGAGATGGACAAACTTTAAGTAACTCTGTAAGGATCAGCAGGAAACTATAAGATCCCATAACTGTTCTGAGCTTTAAATAAGTTTCATTTTTAATGATTCTGTTCTGCCTCCAAATAAACTGAAAAATGACTAGAATCTAAAGCTTATTTAGGAAGTTGCCATAGTAACAATTAACTACCTCTAAGCCCTTCAGCTTTATCTTTTTTCACTGAGGTGCCCTAAATTACTTGAATCCTGAATTGCTACAGTAATATATCCATGTCTTTGAACTAAATGACATGGTTTTGCTAGAACCCTCATTATGTGAATATTGATTGAATTTCTAATTGCGACTAGACATCATCTTGCTGACAGCACCACTGCAAGAAGCCATGTAAGACCAAGGAAGATTAATAGAAAAAAACTGGAAAAAATAAAAATGTTTTTTCTCTGGGGATGCAGCTGAGATGATCAAACTGGGGAAACAGTGAATGAAGTAGAATTAACTTTAATGATTGAGTTTATATGGACAAGAAGCCTCCTCCAGATGCAGTGCTGTTTGTTTCAGTTATTATCCTCTTACACTCTATTAAATTAAAAAAAATATCAGAGGAACCCAGAGACTGATTTTGACCTGGGAATTAAATAATTATTCATTACAATGCAAAGGGCCTATTAACCCTAATTATTCTAATTTAGATGCATTTTCCACTCACTTTGTCCTGACCCTGGCAATCCTGATTTTATAGATTGTTTCATGAAATGCTGTGCTCTGTATTTTCCTTTATTAATTTGTCAGTTGTCATTTTACTTTATCCACAAAACACAAGCATTTACCCCCTATTTCTTAGGTGACACTCAAGTCTGTAGCATTAATGCACACTGCTATTCTCATATCTGTTCTGCATTCACATATTTCAAATCACTTCTGTTTGTTTCCTGCATAGCCCTTATTTATTTATTGTTCTAGAAAAGGAGTTCATTTTGATCTTGTGGGATTCTTTTTACCATAAAGACAGTATGTTTCTCAAGTGAAAGTGGGAAAACAGCACTTATCCATGGCATTTTTCAAGAAGGAAGTAGTGTTCCTTACATCAGATAACTACGAGCAGTATCTGATAAAAATTGAACTTTAAAGGAAGTGGAGGAAAATAATTCCCAATCTCACTTGGTATGCCTTTACTAATGTCAGTCCTAAGGCAACAAGGAAAAAGCAGATGACTTTATTATTGCTTTGATGAAAACAGTATTAATCTGGATTACCCTGAAACCTGTCCTGGGGTTTAATAATCATTTTAACTGCCGATAGCTTAAAAGGAATAGCTCAATGCTGCTTTCGTATTATTTTCTCCACGTCTGAAAAGAATCTCTGCAAGTCTGCTGAACGCCTTTTTGATAATAAAAGAACAATATCCTAAAGCAAAGATGTTAGCTTCATTCCTAGATCTGACAGGAAGAGACACAATCATGCAATGCAAATAAAATCTGGAACAAAAGGGTAAGATATGGTCATTTCTGAACCAGAGAAAATGATTCAGCAGCCATAGATTTTTTGTCTGCATTGCAGTTCTCAGAATTTTCATAATTTACATGACTAAGAGATGTTTGGCTGCTCAACCTTGTAATTCACAGGGAAATAGCATCTGGCTGTTTTGACTGTTATATTGACCTTGGAGAGCTTCCTGCACATATTTTTCTCCTGCAAAAATGCCTATTGCTATCACATAAAGCAAAATAGCAGTGACCCCAGTCTTCAGAACATTATATAGCATGAGCAGATCCAGTTCCTGGGTCATGCACTGTTGTCACTCAGCATAGGACAGAGCAGTCACATGGCTTGGCTGAATGAGGGGAGTTTTCAGTCACAGCTACACCGTGTCTTGAAAGGTGCAAATTTGAGCACTAGGAAAAGGTATCTATCACCCTCACACATTCCAGCCAAATCACCATTCTCCCTATTAGGCAGCTCTACCTCCTCTTATTGTCTTGCTAAAATTGTTCTAACAGCCTGCTAGGACAGGGTAGCTGGGGGTGGCTGACTGTGACACATCTGACTTGACTTACAGGTATGTGATAGATGAGTAGAAGAGGGAAAGCCACTGAGGCTGGGGACAGTGTCAGTGTGGCACTGGCTGTGCCATTACTCACTGACTAGCAGCGGGCTGCCTTACTGACAAGGGGCTGAAATGGGCTGGCAAGGCAGGAGAGCACAAGCACTGTCTCCTCAGTGGGTGCTCGAGGAAATGTAGGGCTGGAGGTGGCTCTGAACAAGTTAACCCCATGTCAGCCAGCAGCTGAGTGAGTGCCCACCCACTCTCAGCAGCACTGGGACAAACATCACTTCCCCAGGCAGCTTCTGCGAGGGCAAATCAAAAGTGACCAGCTGAAGGGCAGCTGTAATACACACTACGCCTATTCTGCAGCAATTTTCAAAAACAGTTTTTGATAGTACCTCCCCTTCTCCATGTTTTTCTTCCCAGGATGGACATGCTGTATTTTCTGAAGACATCTCACTTTTGAAGAAGTTCTTACTATGGACACTGACCTCACAAGAAGCCACCACATCTTTTTTGGCCCTGCTTCCTGATGCCCTCTGATACTCTGTCCTCCTCCTCCTCCACCCTTCTGGCTCTATGGGAGGGCTGTTTGCCAGTCCTCTCCTCTGAGACCTCTGTGGCAGCAGAACAGACAAGCATCAGAGCCCCAGAGACTGCCCACACCTTTTTTCAAGAAAGAAAAAAAAAAACCTTTCCTGCCTTTCCTGGACACGCTGCACGTGGCCTCCACAATGTGCCCCTCTCCACATGTGATGCTCAACACAGAACCTGAATGTACAAACACATGCTTTTTTAATACATATGCTTCATTTGTTCAGCCTGTTTGATTCAGACACATTGATTCATGCATTTACTTTCCTTGGAGATTTTAACACCAGCTCATACATACAGAATGAGAGAAGATGTAGCAATACCATTGAAACTGGCTTGTAACAGATGTTAGTGAAGATAGTTATGGTGTCTGCCTGGCACACCTCTTTGTTTCTTGGGTGATGTGAGTGGTAGAGAAATAGAGGAGAAAAAGAGAGAAGGATTGGAAACCTGAGGTGTATGTCTGGAAACGAAACAATTTTGTACATTCATTGCTTCTGTCTGGAGAGGAGCCATCTTAAAACTATGAATTACACTCTGAACCTGAGGAGAAAAAGCTATACCTTTGATTTCTTGCAGAAATGTGCTGAGGTTCTTCTACAGTGAGCAGAGTGTGCTTTCCAAAGTAACTGGCCTCAGTTACAAAAGGAACCAACTGTTAGAGTCTAGCTGGAGCCTGGTGCTGAAAGGCAAAACACTTAGTAAAAACCTAGTTTGTATCTTCAGTGAAAATAGTCCATTTTAGACAAATGCACAGGTATTTTCCTATGCTATTTGTGAAAGTATTTTTGCATATTACCAAGGAAAGCATTTATACTTACTAGACATGAGATATGCAGTAAATGAATGACTGGTTGCCAAAAATCAAAAGTGATGGTTGGGATCACTGAAGTATGGACTTTCTTTCTCTTTTTTTTCCTTACCCCTTTTTGCCATTGCTTCTGCAGTTGTCAAACCCCAAAATAATGGGATAATACCATAAACAGGTGCCTGGTATCTACACTGCAAAGATATTTTTGATCTGTAAGTTTAATTACGAATGGCCAATATATGTGAGCCTTGCAAGCAAGTTTCTCTTCAATGTGATTTTGCAACCTATTTAAAAAATGAAGTATTACAGTGGGAATGGACATATTCATGATTCATGAAAACTTTGGGAAAAGGATCAGTAGGACACATTTTAGATTTGGGCTATATGCCCCTCGCTGTTCAAAGTGTATTCATTCAGACTTATGCTTCAAGATCATAAAATTCAAAAGGAATTAAAAACCTGTCAAAACACTTGCCTAAGAAGGCATTCATTGGGAGTATTGCAGGGAGGACTTAAAATAAAAATGCCTGGCTGTCACTTTTTGTGGTATTTGTAGTTTCACATCCCTCAAGACAATCTACAAGGTGTCCCACTAAGGTCCATAGATTTTGGAACAGAACTTTAGTAAACAAGTATTTAAGAATATTTTAAACATTAATGACAGATCTCACAGGAATCAAAGGCATCTCAAATATTAAAAATTGCTGACAGGATGTAGGCATTAATAGGTGCTTAAGAGCTTTGCTGTGTCCAAGTATGAGTGTGAGGAATTGTATTGCTAACAGGGCAGAGGAAGTTTGTTTTCATAGCAATTTGCTTGGAAATGGACTTTTTAAATATCTGAATCAGTAAGTATTTGACTTGGTACCTAGAACTGCATACTTTAAGAGGGTACTTAACCTGCTTTTAACACCCAGGAATTCCAGTATTTGAACAACCATTCTGCAAACTGCAGCCCACTGCTTTACCTCAGAGTGTGCAGCTCAGTACGCTGACATGGAGATAACGTGCTGCTCACGTGTACATCTCCATCACTTACCTGCATTTTCAAAGGCATCTCCAGCTGAAGCACATTATCATGCTGTGCTCATGAGTTAATGAGCAGAGCTAGATTTGAAGGAGTCACTCCCACTTAGGCACAGCCCGGAGCGTTTCTTCAAAAATTCATTACAAGGATCTGCATGCCATTTTCCATGTGCTTTGAATCAAAGCTTGCACACATCTGAGCTCATCCCAGATCAGGGTCATATAATCTTGAGATGCTGACATTGTATCCCTGTGCACACTGCACAAGTAGCTTAGTAATTTCTTGTTCATATTTTCATATATATAGATTTCTATTCACATCCCTAGTGACTATGTATATATTGGGCTAGATAGATTATCAGGCTCACCTGGGAGGGCATGATTTATGTTGGTATGGACAGCGTTCCTCCAAGGCAATGGTAGTTCCCAAGACATTACAGGTATTATTCTCAAAAAGATCCTGCTCCTCTCCCTGGGGAATGCTGTTTTCCACAGTGCTTTGCATGGTAAACCTCATAGTCTGTTACAAGCAGGAAAGAAGCTCAAGGAAGAGAGTGAAAACTGATCCACCATAGACTTGAGGGATTATTTTCTTTTTTTTTAAGGCTTACCTCCACAGTGGATGCTACTAACTTAAATTTAATACAGTATTCTAATTTTCATTCTCTTATTTACACATAGATGGTAAATAAATGCTTCCCAGTGAATCAATTGAGTATGTTGGGACTTGAACAACACCTGTTGCTAAATATAAATAAATAGTAAGTCAAAACTGATGTAAGTCAGCAGAAAAAATATAGTGGCAAGATACTGTTTTTAATTACATAACAAACTAGATCCTAAATCACATTGTCTCTTCAGTTGTCTTGGACTGCATTAAGGCAACAGTTTGGAGACAGAAAGTTTCTCTTCCTGTTCTACCTCCCACAATTCTCTGTATTGGTGAATGACCCTTCATAACTTGGAATTTATACTAACAGCTATGTGGCAGATAATCACTTAAAGAGGAAATGGAGGCTGGCAAATTTTCTAGAACAACAAAGGTAAAAGGTTTCCAGCTCAGCACACCCCATTGTAACTGGGAATCTTGAAAAAGATAAAACCAAATCCAAAGTGGAGTCTTGCTGTGGTTTCTGCTGAAAGGCAATTAATTTAAAAAATCGTGTGGTTTACATTTAGCATTGCTTAGCTAAGAACCCCTTTACAGACACTCCTTTCTGGTGTTGCCTTGCAAGGATATTATGGTTGCTATTGGAAGAAATCAGGCAAAATTCTGCTGTTCAGTGTATTGCAGTTGGTAATTGCTCCTTTATTTATAAACAATAATTATCTTAGCATGCAAATACATTCATCATGGACCTCTCTCACCCCTCCTATTTATACTCCTTAGTGTCAAATGCAGCTTACAACTACGTTTCTAACTCTCCCTGTTATACAGCACTCCAGTTTCCTCTTTTTAAATTTGATTTTGGCAAGCTGACTGTACTTCAAACTCACGTTCCTTTTGATGTTGTACACTCTACAAAACGGACCATTCAATAACATTTGGGTTTAGAAGGCTTCACAGTTTGCACAAAGTAAACCAGACAGAACAAAGAAGTAACCATCCAGAATTCTGATGGCACGCTCATGAGTGGATTTTCTCCTGTGGGAAGGTTCATATTTCATAGAAATTCAGACATTCCAGTAGTATTTGAGGTATCAGCAAATCAGAACTATTCCAAAAATCAATCAATTTCACTATGAGTAACAACAGAGCTGGAAGCAGCTCCCATAAGGCACAGAAATTGAAGAAAAAACAGGGGAGTGAGATAATGTTAATTGGATCCTTGACATGTTACCATTTCCTGCTGAGCCAAGTTTCAGATAAGACATTTGCATGTGGATAAAATGTGATAAGCTAGTTTTGGATGAGTTATACAGAAATTATGTTTCCTCATCTACCTACATATCATTACACTTTACCATTAAAAACACTCAGTCTAGATGTATCTACAATTTAAATATTTGAGAGCTTACTACAGATTGAAGTGTTACATAGCCTCAGATTTCTCACCTCCACCATAAGCTTCTTGAGGAACCTGAAGAAGGAGCTGTTAAAAGCTACAGTGAGCTGTGTCAGTGTGTGAAGACATCCATGTACAATATTAAATACATCTCTGATGTTCATCTTCTACCTAGAGAAATTCAGTGGTGAGAGGGAGGGGAACCTCATGAGAGATCATTCAGAGGATCTGATGCTGGATAAGAATCAAAGGAATCATCTGAAGATCAGTGCAATCATTTGTAAAAGAAAACCACTTTCTGTGAATACTTATAACTTTGGAGAAACACTACATGCATTATAGATCAATGAGAACTTGTGTTCTGAACAGTAAGGACAATGAAGGTCAGGGTGTGATTGCTTTCTAATTCACTTCAGCCTGTAAACAATGGGCCTGGTGGGCTCTTATGCTCAAATTCTTTGGAAATGAGTCTCTGGATTTGTTGGGGCAGGGATCCTAACTGAAGTAGGATTTTTGTTCTTAATGTATGAAAGCATGAATATCCAGAGCATGTTACTTATACATTACACTGCCTACTGGTTTTAATACAGCAGGCTAGAAAAAAAAAATTAAGTGCATCAAGGGCAAAAGTGAGATCAGAACCTATTATATATTATGGGATATGATGTATTAAATCATAGCCTCCTTAAATCTCTTAAAACAAAACTCAAACTATTTTGTTTGACAAAACCTCTATCTTTTTCCCCTCAACGTTATTATCCCCATTCTCCTCAGATGGCCCAGTGGTGGGGTGAAATAAAATATGATACAATGACTAGAAGATTGATCCAGACAAGTGAAAAAAATCAAATACAGAGCATTGCTTTTTAAATTATGAGAGATTTTAAACATTTTCTGCAAGAAGATGCAAAAGAGATTATTTGGTTCTTGGTTTTTCAGCCATGACCAAACTGAATATTATCCTCAAAACTTTTCTCCAACTCAGCCTCAATTCATAAACTTGTTCAGAGCGCTGACAGGTGAAATCCTCTGGCCTCTCTTATGTAGTAAGTCCAGTTTGATATCATATAGTCCTGTTTTGGTCTTTAAATCTATTAATATGTTTTCAACCATGTCACGTGCAATAACTCTTCATGCAAAATGGAATCTCTGTTCCCTTCATTTTCAATGGGTATTGTTAGCTGCACTTTAGTTTGGCAAATGAAGAATCTAGAAGACTGACACGTTAATACTTTTTAGACTGCTCTGTGTTAATTCTGAGAGACTGCCCTCTAGCCAGCCCTTGCATTTCATTCACTACATCTTGCATATAAATATTTTACTGTGCTCCAGTATAAAAGTTTGATAAAATTTGAACTGAGGAAGCATGGATGAGACAAGGATATTCAAGCTTATCATTATAAAATAAAAAAATTCTTTTTCTTGACTCTCTTACTCAAGCAGTTGGGAAGAAAGTGTATTTGGCGCTCTGAGTTTTGCAGGGAGAGAGGTTTTATATTCTCATATTAATCATGAAACACATGTTTGGATATTAAGGGAAATTGTTAAACTGTTCTGAGCCATAACTTTAGAAAATCATACCTTCAGAGCATCTTTTCACTAAGACTGAAGTGTTTAGAGGATAGGCTTTTGTATAAAATGATACTAATTTACTAAATGTCTCTGTTAAAACATTTCTCTCATTTCAAAGTGACCAGAACAGTGGAAGGAGCTAGAAGAGAAGGTTTAGAAGTAAATTTGTTATGAAATCATGGGTATTTTGTTGATACAAAGGAAACAAATTGTGACCTTGTAGGTAGATAAACATACTCCAAGCTTGAAAGTATGGATTACTGAACTGAAAAATTGTATTTTCTTGACTATAATTGTATGGCCCCCAAAAATAGCAAAAAGTGTATTTAGAGTGTGGCGTTCCGAGAGTTTGAAAATTAACGACGAAGAAGCGCTGTAATTTGGGACCAATATGTTTCAGGATATCAAAATGTGAGACATGTCAGGGTTTTTCTAAATAGAAACTGAGAAATGCTGCCCGCCTTGCAGTTACCATCTCTAAAATAGCCAATGCTATAAATAGTAATACAAGTTTATGTGCTGTCTCTCTCTTTTAGTAGAACTTTTAATGCATTGGCCTTGACACCATACCCATACTTCTGTCACTTTGTTTTTTCCATTTCCAGGAACAAGATGCCTCTACTGCAAAATTTGCCCATAATAATCCCTTAAAACATGGTTTATTTTTATCCTAAGAGAGAACTTTAAAAATTCAAGTCACAATACTTCCCAAACTGCTCAATGCTGTTAACATTCTCCTTTTAGCTCGGCATCATATACAATAAGCATTTCATTTGCCTAATGAAAAACATATTTAAACTAATGAGTACACAGTGTTTTTATTTACATATGCAATTAAAATTTACCACTATTAATAGCTGACAGAGGGGAAGAGAAAATGTGATTTATTCCAGTAAGTGCATACTCTTTCAAGAGAGCACTTCACAGGCAGTTTTAAAATGGTCAGCAGTGAGGAAAAACCCAAAATTCTGGGGTGTCCTAGTCCCTGTGGTGCCTTTCTGAAGATTAAGCCATCAGCTCTTTCCCGCTTGTGAGGTGCACTCGAGTTAACCATCCCCAACTCACGTTTCTCCTGCATTCCTGTGGTTTCCTGGAGGAGGGTGGGTGTGTTCTCCCAGCAGGACCCGTGCCGAGGTTTATTCTGTGAGAGCAGAGCTGTGGGCACCAGTCAGACCAGGAGCTCAGCTGGGTAAGGGAGTGTGCTGCTCTGCGGATCTGCAGGAGAGGAAAATAACACCAAAGGTACACAGAGTGAGGCAGGAGAAGCAGGGTGACTTGCTGCAAATCGCACAGGAGTGAGAAACCTGGAGATGGAGCTGCCTGCAGCAGGCAGTGGCTATCTGGCATTGACACAGAGATGGGCACAGTGAAATGAGATTAATCAAAAGGAGTCAGAGATACAGAGATCTTTAGCCCACCTCATTCTTCTCAGAAGCAGAGTTCAAAGACAAGCATCAGACATCAGCTATCACAGCATGGACAAACATGGCAAAGGGTGCTAAATCTTCCACATTTTTGCCGTTATCTCTCACAGATGTTACAGAGCCTGCCAGAGGAAAGCAGATTTCTGCTTCGAGCTGCACCATGTGCAAATATGCTCTTGCTGAACAGTGCTGTTACTAGAGCACACTCTGTTCTGGCAAGTGAGAATTTTATCAGCAGCACTATAAAGGCACTCAAATTCAATCCATCCTTATTGATATGCATTTTTCTAAACATTTTGTGAATGGTGTAATCAGAGCTAGGACATCAAAAATATTAGTAATATACATTAAAATAATCTTACTGCAGTTTTACAAGCAGCAATAACTTCACTTTGATTTGAAACTTTGGGTTGAGTTGCCCATTTTTTAATTTAAAGGAGGACATATGAAGAGACAGCAGAGAAAAAATGAAGCTTTAATAACAATACGTGTACTGAACAGTAGGATTTTTTTTTTTTTAAACTGGCATTCTTGATCAAAACCTTTTCAAGTGAAAAGAGAGACCACAGTTGAAAAATCCTGACTACAGAAGCATTACCTGCTTATCACAGCTGAATGTTGGTTCCCTTGCAGATGGCTGGCTGCAGTCACTCCATATTTATGGGATGTGCTCCTGTGTGCAGTGGGAAAAGGGCTGGCGGGGCTGGTACCAGGGCTGATCGAGGTGATCATCACTGCTTTGCTTACACAGACAGACACTCACATGCTGCAATGCAAAAATGGGTTGAAAGGCTGAAGGGATGTGGAAACTCCAAGGTGTAATATCTGAAGATGGGCTGTTAGTGCAGTGACCTTCCAAGGTGGATAGCTTTGAAAAAAGGCTAATGTACACTGAGAGATCCATCTGCAGATCTGAGGCAGGGGTGATGAATGACATTAGGGATAGTGTTGCACTCACAGCCTCGGTGCAAATTTCTGGACATAAGCCTGCCTAACCACTCCAGACCCTCAGCTGGATCACACAGCACAAACACACCGTGTGGGTGCACGTTCAGTGCCTGTGACACTGCTGTGTCTCCAGATGGGGCTGTTACAAATGCAGCCCTACCCTGTGTGGAAATGCAGGATTTTATGCAGAAACTTGTCAGCTGTGAGGTTCTTTTTAAGAGCTGAATCAGTTATTTACTACCTGTGTTGTGCTGACGCTCAGCTCCGAGGTGCTGCTGCTGTTTACAGCATACAAGGAAACAAAAGGAATATCCAATACCAGAAGGAGATTCACTTATGAGTTACACAGGCTGTAAGGAAACAGGAGAATGATAGAAAACAGGCTAGCAAATCTGTAAACACAGACCAGAGGAATCACCAAGTGCATTTATGTGCATTATAAAATCAATGCTCTCATTCACAATGACAGAAGACAGATTCAGGAGCCTACACTTAGGTAACAATGTCTCCCTTTCTTCCGCTTCTCTCTTTTTATTCATGGCCATAATGTACGTGCTGGGGGGAGAATAATCAAGAGGGTGGCTATGTAAAAATACTGTTCTGTGTAAAAGGTGCTGTAAATCTCTGATTTGTCTCTTTCCAATTATGCAGTACCATGAAGCATGAGCAGGGTTGTCAGCGCAACAGAGTCAATATTGCTATGAAAGACTAAATTGTATTCTTTTCCACCTTCTGCTACATTAACAAATTTGCTTGCTAAGTTTTGATTCTAGGACGTTTGCAGTAGCTGATGATGATGCATGAAGCAGAAAGAATATGTTGATTTTTAAACTGGATTCAGTTGTTACAGTAGGAATATTTTGAAATTATTATTTCCAAACTCTTAGGATTCATAGTGGAGTGCCCTAACTATATTAATTATGGAATACCAAGATGTTATTTTAATTTTCTAACTAATCGCTGCATTACAAGTATGGTGATTAGATAGTTCTAGAATCTCTTTCCCCCTCCCCCAGCAATTAATTAGTATTTCAAAATTAAATAAATTGTGATGTTATGGTTAAATGACTCAGGTTCTAGATAGCTGTAGGTGATACAGCTGCAGTGCCTTCAGTTCTACTGACAGTCTGAGCTCTCAGGAGAAACATTAAAGAGCAGCTCAGTACATGGTTTATGCCTAATGATAATTGAGTTCCATTAAAACATATATGTACTGCTTTGAAAAAGCACATCTCATGAATTAGGACGAAATGGCTTTCAAAGAGAAAAGAGCTGCTCAGTACATAAGTTACAGCCCTGTCCTCCCTTTTCTTTAAGCTTATGGATTCTTGTTAGGGTTTCCCCCTCCTCCCCCCAGAAATTCATGGATGGTTTTGCCTTTAAAATTCAGCATAGTTTCACAAGACTTGTTTCCAGAACAACACATAAAATGTATTGCTGAAAAGGAAGGATATTGCACACAAAAATAAACTGGCCAAATAATGTAGCTGCTCTGAATTATTCACAGCTATCTAGCAAGCATTGTTTGCAATAGAGCAACTAAGTAAACAGGATGGAAAATGAGTTTTGGCATGATTCTAGGAATTAGCATTCTCCATTTCTATGGCAACATTGATAAAAAGTTGTTGCTAATAATAATGAAATACATGCAGAATAAAAATGAGTAAGCTAAATAAAAGGCATCTATTGTAAGCTTAAGTGTTTTTCCCTTTTTGCTGGGAAACACATGTACAAGCTTGCATACATCTCAACTTTGGTACAGCACAGACTATTGCATACATTATTAGCTCAGTTTGCCAGCAAGTAAAGACAGATGTTTGATGAATGCGTATGTGACCTAGGATAGCTGTAGGAAGACTATTAACACAGAAAAAAAACTATGAAGAGATTGTGTTTGTTTCACAGGCATTTTGTAGAATCACAAATTCATTACCAACTACTAATGAATCCAGGGTACATTAAAATTTTTGGCAGTTTTTCTCTGACAAGAGTGCCCAATGATAAAAATACACAGAAGAAACTTTCTAAGCTGAGAAAATTTGCCGAACACATTTATAGCCTTAAGTAGAAAATAATTCTCTTTACCTCCAGCTACTAATACAATGTATTATATAATTCTTATCAGTACACATATACATATTTATATTTTTTATTGTTTTATAGATCTGTATCTGGAAAAAAAATAATTTTGCCTTACCAGGGTTTCGCAAATCTCAGTTGCAGTGGAAAGAAAATAACAAAAAACCATACTGCAAATCTTACTATCCCTTTCCTTAGTAGAAAACTTGTGAAGGTTCCTGATGATACAGAGAAGAGAAGTCTGATCCCATCATCAAAAAAATCAAAATCCATTACAGGGAAACAAAGAAGAGCAGGGGGATGAAGAATTATATCTCATCTGCATGTTAAGCTTTTCCTCAAATACAATCTGAATGTGCAGCAAAGCTCTACCAGCTTTACATAAGCAGAGCTCCTCATTCATTTTCACAGGGTTCTGTATTTTTAAGTTCCAGAGAGAAGGAAAAAACACTGAAAGTTGTCAAATATATTCAGCTTCTGGGTGGAACTGAATGCCTGATCTGAAAGACAGATTTAGCAAGTTTTCTGGGGCACACTCAAAAAATACAAATAATTTAGAGAACATGTGTGAGAGATAAAGCATCTACACGAACCAGCAGCAGCAAGAGCAGCTGGGGAAAGCATTGTCTAAATCATCTGGAGAAAAGAATAATACTGCATATATACATGGGGAGGTATAAACAGCTTTCTGCCAAAGTAAAATATGTTTGGATCAAAGATGCGGTGTGAAACGTGAAAAAAGCTGCTGAAAGCAGCTCCAGCCAGTGCTGCTAGTGAGTGAGTGTGTGTGTCAGCCTGTGCTCCTCAGGTGCCCACTGCACCTCCCTGTGCTGGCTTGTGCTTTTTCTCCTCCTCCTTTGGGGTCCAGACCCTGACTGTCACCTTACCTGTCCTCAGGCCTATACCAGGACTCATACTTGCACTCTGGAAAACAGAGTTTGAAAGCTGCTCACAGCAATTTTTTGTTTGATAGACCTCATCAGGACTAGAAACAGGGGCTCCTTTGAGAGTTCCAGCCAGGAGAGCGGCTGGATTACCACTGCAGCTCCCTGTGGCAGACACCCTGCTTGCCTTGCACACCAGACATACCACACACATTCAAGGTGGAAAGTGAAACGTTGCATAACATGCACTCATTTGGCTTAGCTGCATTAAAGTCAAGAGGTTATTTAATCCTGCTGGCTATTCAGATTGGTAGCTGTTAAAAGGAATTGCACGACCAGCATCTGATGGTCATCCAGATCACACCAGGGTGGACCTGCACCAGGAGCACCACCCCTCTGGACAGCCTGGAATAGGCAGGGCCTGTGGAAAGAGGTTGTGAGCCCTTGGACCAGCTTGGTTTTTCCTAACAAAAAAAGGATGTATATGCACCAGTGATAACACAGCCTGGGGAGGAGCAAAGACCCCCATCTTGCCATTCTCATCAGAGAAATCTTGAGCCCAGCAGTTTTGACCTTGGAGATTAGGAAACATCAAAGACTGAAGCCATTGGAGACCGAAGTACAGCATCTTGATATTGTCACTTGACTAATCTGTTTGATAAGTGCTTGCTTTTTCATTGTTATTGTTTAGATTGTCCTGAACTACTTGACAAACAAGTGCCTGCTTGGAGTTTGGAGGTTTGCCTGGTTTCTCCCTCCAGCAGAACATCTCAGCCATCATGGCTATGCCCCAGTTCCCTTATCACAGCAGCTGTGACAGTAAAACATTGGAGAAGCTTTATTTCCTTCTGACCCCTATCATTGGAAAAACAGAGTTAATGCAAGTCGTAGGAAAATCCTGGCAGCTCTGGGCTGCCTTCAGCTGGCCCTCCTGGCCCAGGCATGTCAGTGGGTGTCAAGGATAAAACTTGCAGCAATAACAACTAATTAAACATCTTTAGTCAGGGCATCAGTCTCTGTCACTTCCCACCACACATCAGAACTGGTATTTCATTTCTCACTGTTTCCCTGGGAAAGGAAACCTTTTCACTTGTTTTCCTGAGAATGCCATCTCCTAAGGAAGATATTGGGAAAGGCTGAGGGCTGGGAAAGGCATGGCAATTAATATCTGAATTGTTTGCTACTAGTATTACTACCGGGTTAAACTAATTTGGGGAATGAAACACAAAACTGAAATTACAATCTTTAACTTGCTCAGGGAAAACATTTCAAAAGACCATCCAAAATGCTCTTTGGTGAGGGATGTGGAATATCATTTAGATGCCATGTATGTCACACCAGTTATTTTGGAAATTCAAGCTGTAATTTTCTCTAGTCATAGCTGTACACAAATCAAGATAATTAAAAAATTATAATGCACAAGATATGGGTCTTTCAGGAATGAATAAAATGAATTTGAAGGGTAATTTTCATAAAAATTAAATAAAGAAGAGATTAGAAGATGTGCAATCCATGAAATATTAAAAAGTTTCATTTAGGTACTTGTTATAGGACTTAAACTTCAAAAAATTATAAAAATGGTAATTTCAAAGATTGACTGGCCTCACAGGGTGAGAGACGCAAACATCTGGATTATTGGTTCTGACAGATTTTTCATCTTGTTGTTTCTGCTTCATCCTTTTTCAAAATGCTAATAATTTATTTCTTTACAGAATCCTTTAACTTGTTCTTAGAATTCCTTATGAGGAGAGGTTTGTATTGAGTTTATTTACATCCTGAACATGAACAGACAGAATCCCCTCCCTTTTAGTGTCACGCTGTAAGTAATGCAAACTGAATTCACACAACAAGTCCTAGCTGGTGCCTTAACTGGTCAATATCCTTTGCGAATCTAGATAATTAACAAAAACCAAAATCATATCATAACCTCAGCACTATTTTTGTAAAGTATTGAAAAAAACCCAGATGAACAGGATTGACACAAAAGGTAAAGCAGAATCTGTGACTTATCACTTGTGTGTTTTTTCCCCAGGACTTCTGAATTTGCTCCTTTGTACAAGGTGACTGCTTTTCTCCTTGTTTACACATCTGTCTCTATACATACTGATCTAGAAATCAGTATGAAGTATCAGAAATAGAAAAAGTGTTTCTATTTCTATAGATAATAATCACAGTTTAATATTTTAGTAGTACTATAATTTTTCTCCAGAGTAGCTCTGTTTATTCCAATTATTTACCCTCCTAAACGCACCATTCTCATGTGCTCCTTATGAACTCTTAAGCCTCATGCATTAAAAAAGTTCTATTATTACATCAGTACCTTATTTATAAACACAATTTGAAATGGCTATGGAATTACCTTTTCTCTTCCTGTAACCATTCAGCCAAGTCTAGATTAATGTTGGGGCTTCAGCACAGAAACACAGCCACAAATCCTAACATCCTAAGTATTTTCTCTTTTTAATCAATTTTGCCTTTAGCCAAAATTGAGGTAATGTAGGAATAAACCTGTCAGATGTAATTTCACTTCTCCAGTCCCTCTGCTGGAGAGCACAGAGCCATGCTGTTCATCAGCAAGGGTATAACTGCTGCAAAGCCTCTAGCCAAAGTCCCTTTTTCAAGTGTCTCTCTCCTCAAATGTTTTAATTTAAAAGGAGAGTATTAAACTAATCATTTAGATGTAGAACTCTTCCTCATATTCAGAGGGAAAGCAAAGATTTCATTGCCTAGCTCTCGCTGCATCCTCTGGTCATTTGCCTAGCTCTCGCTGCATCCTCTGGTCATCCCATGAAACACAGCTCCCAGAACGGGACATTTTTAAGCATGCATTGATTCACTTTACCAGAACAATTCTTTGCCATGATTGCTTCTCTCACAGCATTTATCTCTTCAACTGAAAATCAGAGTTATTCACCAGCTGAGATTTATTGAGCCTCACCTCTGCTGGAGCCAGAATTACAGAGAACCCTTCAGTAGTTAGAGACCACTGTGCTAGATGGAAACCCAGAGAACTGGAATGGCGTGCCAAAAGAGAAAACCGCTGAAGTGATTTCTGAATAAAACCTGGGATTCAAGGAAAAGATCAGCTCACACTCTTATCAGGCTACTCACATGAGGAAAAAAACCTCTGATCTTCCAGGTGTGTGCGTGCCTTGATCTGGCAGGGTTGTTTGCAGCCCTGCCCTTTTGTGTAAGAGCAGCCCCAGGATCACAATCCGCGAGGGTCTGATGGGCACAGCACCCGCGGCTTGTGCAGCCTCCCACCCCAGCACTCATGGGCTCTGGGCCGTCAGGGCAAGCCCTGCTGCTCCTCACAGACACTGCCCTTCATCTAAAGTGCACTAGAGAGGGAACAGGCCAAAAACATCACAAACTTTTAAAAATGATTTTCCTTTAAGCGTGTACCTGGCAGTGATTTGTAGAAATGCTGAGGAGGCTGGTACCTCAGCGCAGTCTCTCGCTGCTGTACCTTGCACTTTGCCAACAGCCCTCTCACACAGCTTAATCCTTATTCTGCCAAACCTTAACATGTGGATTTACAGCACAGACACATATGATTTCTCAGTTAGGACTATGTCATAGATAAATATACATTAGCTTATTCCAGGGGTCCCTTTGAGTCTCCTTTATGGGTACAGTGCAAGGCAAAGATGCAATGGCAACAACCAGAGTTTGGCCCAATTTATTCACCCTTAAAGAAGCTTCATAGCACACTGAATGACAAGAAAATGTTTATTTACTGGACTAAAGCCTGGAAATCTTTCCTTGGTGCTGATAATAGAAGCAGTTTTGTGGTGTGCCAGCCAAGAAAAGCATCCGTTGCTCAGCATGGCATCCAGCTAAACTAATCTTAGTTTTCCATGGGAGATGTTTTTTCAATGATTTCTAAGAGCTAAAGGACTTCATTAAGAATCATGCAAGCATTGATCCAGATGTTAAACCTCTCTGTACAATGGGAAGCTCTTTTGAAAAACAGTAAAGAATAATTGGTCCATTGTTATCTGGTCTTGAGAAAAGAAAGCAATATTGCCTATTTATTAAATGTTACTATGTGGAGTAATTTATTTCATTGTGTGCATGCTGTTTGAAATGCATTTAATTATAATGGTTTTGTGTAATTAAAGTGTAGGTAAACATTCGATTTCAACCTGTTGTAGCACTGAAATTAATTATTGTTGCTAAATCTTATCCACAGAAAAGCTTAACACATGAGAAGTGAAACAGAGCTCTGTTTTAGAGAACCAAAACTAAGCAAAAGTAATACTTCTCAGTTGTTCCTTGTAGACTACTTATTTGTATATTACTTTTCTATCAGCTTTAACCTTGGAAAGTGATAATATCATAAAAATACTCTTAGGCTGATAAACACAAGCACACAATGTTCAACAGGGCTCCAGCAAAGGCTCAAGGCAGCGTGAGGCCATGATTTCTTGCATACTGGATTGTGATGTGTCTGGCAGCCACCCACCACCAGTGGGATCCTTCTCTTATGGTGAGAGATCCTTAGATAAAGGGGTCCTTTTCTTAAATAGAAAAGGTTGTCCACCAACCACATTAAAGGTTCCCTGATCCCTTGCTGAAAGTTGCCTTTTCAGAAATTGGGGAGTCCTGTCAGTGTGAGGGTCTGGGCATGTTCACTCCTTGGAGCACAGATTTTGTCTGAAGATGTGCTAAAACCCCTAAGGGATGGCATGGCCAGAGTCCAATATCTAGATTTGATACTGACTGTAATTAGATGCTCATCTTCACTGTTTCTTTATTAAAAAAACCACAACAAAACAGAAGGATAATACATTTAAAAGTAATGCATGAGAAGATTAGGGGTCTGAACAAATGTAAAGATAATAAAACTTTCTGTAATTTGTAAAACTTGCCAGACTCTTATTCTAACAGGCAGTTTAGAGATGCTTATTAGCACAGGCAGGGAAAGAGAGGAGGGAAAATGGTATAGATCTAGAAAGGCTATAGATGTAATTATGGGTGTCCTCAGAGTCTGACACACTAGGCACTTTTGAAACTAATTCCTAATGGAAATCCTTTTAATGAAACATATTAATGAAATCCACATTGACATTATTGTTGGGCTATAGGCAGAAATTTACTTAAAAGAATTACTTCCATACAAACAGTTTTTCCAATTTAATTTGGAGCTGCCTGAATTTACTGAAAAGTACAAAATGGATTGATTTCTAAAGATCACATCTTGTAGAAAATAGCATTGTTCTGCCTGGGGAAGGAATTTGCCATCATTTCTCATGTTCCTGCAGGGGTTGGATCAATGCAACTTCAAGGAAGAGTCTTGACTGTGGCCCTTTTCCTGGAGAGATGTCTGGAGACTGGGCTGTGCCCAAGGCAGGGTCTGGCCAGGGGCAGCTCTCTCTCTCTGTAGCTGTGGGACAAAGTTCAGTCTGCAAGCAGGGCCATGCTATTCCTTCACAACCACAGACAATAGAAACAGATTTAAAAATTCTGTAGTTAATCTGGCCTTTTAGATTGCTTTTGGAAGGATCTTTTAGGTGAAGGCAACGCAAACACAGAAGACCCTTAAGAAAAATAAAGGAAAAAAAAAGACTTCTGTTATGTTTTGGGTTTGGGAAAAGATTCTTTGTTCTTTATGGTTAGACCATCATCACTGTTAAACTTGAACTCTAAGCCATTTCTCATTCATGCAAAATAAACAGTAACTGCTGATAACTATCAAAATCTAAAGGAAACCCATTAACTCTTCTCCCACGTTATGTCTAACATGAAGAAATAGTCTTGGGAAGGCCTTCATGCATCAGCAGTGCCACAGTAGATTCAGGGAGCTCTATCACTCAAAAAACAACTCATGCAAATACCATGAAATGACCATGACAGCCTTCAAAAGTGGCTGAGTGATGAACTCAAGCATCTGAAGTCAAGCTATCAAACACCTCACTGATGACAACACCCAGATAAAGGTTATTTATGCCAATGGCAAGCTGTCAGCACATTCCAGTATCGCAGTAACAGGAGTTACCCTCCTGAGCACTATGGGAAAGAATAATTTTCCAATCCCCACTGTTAAAATGCAAACCCAAACCAGAAACCCAAGCTGTACCTTCTTTACACCTGTAGATCTGCCATGGAATTCACACAGTTACCAGTAGCTAAAGTAGTAAAAAACTCTCTAAAAAATCCAACTCTGTCTTGAAAACTGGTTTTCTGCAGATGACATAGATCCTGTTAGCAGTTAAAAAGCATTTACTAGAACATACATTTGCAAACAATATTTTCAAGCTTTCAGAAGTATTCTTGATTATAGTTCTGCTCTCTGTAGTAGAAAGTGGGTATAAATATTGGGTAGCGTTATAAATATTGTGTTTTACTATTCAGTACAACTCACTTCTATTTCAGGCTGCACACTTACACACATGTTCATTTTTAGCCTGCAAGCAGTCATCCAGAGACAGCCCCTGCCTTAGCTTATCAGCTGGAGCTGATGTTTGATTCACCTGCCAGTGCCCTACTGCCACTTGTGGTTTTTTTGGTTATTACAATAGCCTCTCCAGTTTCTACAAAAAAGAAAAAAATTCACCTGACACATACTTTGAAAGAGAAAAGCACATTTGTTACCATAAGAAACACAAAAAAACCCTCCTCCACTTCAGACACATAAACTGAATTTTTATTAAAACATTTTCTTCACCTGACGTAGGGAACTGCGGCCAGAAGGGATATTGATTGCCCTGTACGAATGCTCTAGTGTTGGTTTTAACAATACTGTCAGCCTGCTTCACCAGTCATGCTAATACATTTAGCAAAACCCCATCTGTAGTCTGTCATTTACACAGCCACTACACATTCACTATTTTAAATTCTCATTCCATCACATTTATACGGTTACCTCCATGGTCCCCCTCACAGCACACAGATTGCCATATCCATTTGAATTTCTGAAGCAGGCAGAAAAAGCCCGAGGCAAGGATTTTAGTGGAGCCACACACGCCCCCTATAAACTCCTTTCCCTTTTATTGGAAACCCAGCTTCACCCCTCCATCTCCAGCAGCCTTTAGACACAGGTTTTGCTAAGCAACAGAGCTCTGCCATTCCTGCTTTAAAACTGAATGTTTGGCTCATCGACGCTGCCAAACCAGCCCATGTTCAGACCCCCTTAGTGGGGCCATGGCCCCCCAGGTGAAGGGACAGGGACCCTGCCCACCTGTCCTGCTGCCTCCTGTCACTCCCACCCTGCAACTTTTTCTCCCTGTGCCACATGACAGGAACAGTGACAGTTTCAGAGAATTATTTCCTCTGCACAATTCTTGCGGGAAGCATATGTGTAATCAACATTTAAAGCAGGAATTATTTATAAAACAATCGTTGTGAGGGCTGAGGACTCAGTAATTATTCTGTGCAATTAGTCCCCAAGTAGCGTGAGACTGCATTCCCTGGTGATCTGAGCTGTGGAAACATTATGAGTGCCTGAGAGAAAATAGTTCTCTCTAAAAGAGGTTGGCTACAGAAAGCAATCACTTTGCAAATGGAAGGAAAAGGACTGCAGGTAAAAGACAAAGCAAGGAATTTGAAGTTGTTTTCCTATCTTCTTTTGAGTCCTCTGCTCTCTGAGGAGAAGCAGACATCTGCCATGAGGTGAAGCAAGTGCCAGCCATTGATAAGAGTACAGACACTGCTATACAGTTAGACATTATCAAATCAGAACAGAATGGTTTCCTGCCACTAAATACTGCTGCCATCTCCTCTTCAGTGGGCAGCCATTGGTTCACAGACTATTTTCCATATTTTTCCATGTGAAATCTCCATTCCAAACATCTCAGCAAAGAAAGGGTTCATCTTGGAAAAGACTGCCTAAAATTTTGTTTGGGTTTTTAATTTAAAATGTGCTCTCCTGCTCTACCTCAGTATTTATGACAAAACAAGCATAAGATGAAGCATTTTTTTTTCCCTAAGAGGTGAACTCAACAAATGGTAAATCTTTCTTGCCCCACTGAAGAAATATGGCAAGGGGAATTTAAGACTGTCCTGAGAGCCCCTAGCTCTTGCCTTCTAGGATGACACAGAGTGTTCAGAGTAATGCCTGCCAGTCAAATGCATGACATCTGCCCCCTGAGAGCAGGCCCAGCACAGCTCTTTGAATCCCTAATCCCTTCTCAAATCAATTTCTAGTCTCCTGCTTGTTCTAATTTAAAGTGGCAGCAGAAGCATCTCCCCCTGGGACCTTGCCCCTCCCAGACTGTATCCCAGCCACCAGAAACCTGAGCCAAGGGCTCAGGGAGCACAGAAAGGTGGTGCTTTCCGGTGTGGGGATGATGAAGTGTCACAGATGAATCTGTGGCTGTGGGTGGCTGTTTGGGAAAACACATTTTGTGTCAAGTGTAGATGCCTGTACTCGAATGAGTTGTGCCCTGTTTTCTAATCAGTAATTTGAAAGAGTTGCTTGCATGCAGGATAAACAACACTGGCTCCTTGCACCACAGTCAAGGGAGACAAGAAAGGTTCAGAGGTTCTTTAAAGAATACTGGTCACTCGATGGGGAAAAATATGTATCCAAGAGGAATACTTCATTCAAATACCCCAAAAATGTCTAATTGACCTCGAGAGGAAGTAATACTGGAGTTAATTAGGATAGTATTAAAACTTAAATCCTGACAGTTTCATCTGTTGCTTCAGCCATCAAGACTTTCATGTTTGAATTTACTTCCAAAAGCCTGCAGGTGATAGTCTGCACTTTGTCACAGTTCACAGGGTAGGTAGAAACTCAAAGAGAACCGTGTCCTTGCAAGAATATTATTTTATCTGAAGTGTGACTAACAGGAAGGTCATATTCTACCCTTTTTCCTCCCCTCTCTCCCTTAAACACCTTATTTGCTAGAGCTACAGAGATTTAGAAAGAAAAATCAGGGCATCATATAATGATTCATAGCCAAGCAGGGCAGAAGCATTAATCATTCACATCTTTAACTCAAAAAGCATATAAACTTCCAAGGATGATCAGTCAATGCGAGGCATTTATATTTTAGCTGGAAATCAGATTTAGAAATGGAACATCCTGAACTTCTGACCAGAGAACAAAGTATATGAAATGCTGCAGAGCCACTTTCAAAGAGCCCAAATGCACGGCTTCCACTCGTGTAAAGAGGCAGCCTTTCATATAAGCAATCCTATTATTTGAAATTCAGTTCATCGTTCAAGAAAATATCAGGAAAGATGAGCCAGAGGAGCAGAACAGAGCCAAGCACGCTGGGTCTGCCCGTCTCTCTCTTAACAAGAGAGGTAAAGGAGGGATGCTGACGCTTGACAGAAGAGTTTAAAACTTGGAAGAGACGTTGTGTGATTCATTCTTCTGTCAGAATAGACCTTGGAGATCTTTCTGATGATTCTCACATATGTTTCTAGTGAGTCTTCTGGAATTAGAAATGTTGAAAGAGAAGGCACTGAATGTAGGCTCTGTCCTGGGATACATGGCAAAAAGAAAACATCCCTAAGAAAACCCAGCAGAGACAAATATCAAGTGCAAGTAATGAGCAGAGGACAAGACACATTGTATAATCTTTTAATGTGTAGTAGCAATTTATAAACGAGTCTGGGTTTCATTGTCTGCAGAGGATGCAGTGATAAAGGCAGGTGCCAACACTACCAATGGGCACTGGAAATTCAGTGTGTCCCTTTTGACATTCTGTATCTCCCTTTGTATTCTTTACAAGAAAATGAAATGCCTTCATATTCTCCATATTCTCTTTTACAAAAAAAAAGTAATAATTTTAATTTGACAAAAGGAAAGCCTTGACCTATAACACAGGCTGAACTTCTGTGTAAATTAGAAACTATCAAAACTATTATATACTTATGGATTTCCCAACTATACAAAAGTCTGTAACTAGTACTAGGAGAGAGGGAAACAGAACAGGTGATAGCAAGACCCTATCAACAACAACAAAAAATTTAGTTAAAAAGAAAAGTTTAGATTCTGTTCATACAAGTAGGTTTCTGATTACAAAAACACCCACATTTTATAATGTGCCATTTGCATTACTTAGCTTTAAAAACAAAAATATATTGAAAAAGCAAACTATCTCTTTTCTTTCCTTCTCTTTCAGGTTTACAGCATCAATAAGTTAACATACCATGAGTCATATTTGAACTCTAAGGCTTGTTGTATCTATTTAGTTGTCACAACAGCAGCAGTATCTTCTGGGAACAAGGCAATAGGAAAAGAATTTTAGAGATAAGAGAAGATTTATTATATTGTTGATGTGACTTTTGCATGAAATACTAGAAACTGAGCTAGGAACAATGAAATTTAAAACAAGTTTGAAAAGGAGTAGCAGAGGAGTGCCGCAGAAGCCTTAGGAGCGTATTAAATTGTTGAAAGTTTTTGCTGATGAAACGATCTCCTGGGAGAATTGATACCCCGTAAACTGGGGGCAGGGTGAAGTCTGCATGTTTTCTGAGCACTCCTCACTAGCCAGGAATGTTGTTTTTTGCCTGCAGCTCTGCATAGTGACAAACACAGAGGGCAGCACCTCAGTAAAGCAGCATCTTCTGTAGTCCCGAGATGGGCCCCTCCCATCCACAGGTGCTTTACCCATGCTGGCATTATCTATGGAAAGTCAGCTTGCTTCTGTAAGCGAGGAGAAACTCTTACAGGATAACAAAAAGCCACTAGTACAAGATAAGAATTGTTAGTGGGAAATCATTTGTTGAGGCTGAGAGCTGCCTTGGCAGCCCTGTCCTGCCGACGTGGCTGCTGGAGGGAGGTGATTCTGCTTTACATTCTAGATAATGCTACAATTCATCACTTCTCCTTCTGAGCTGCAGTTCATTTATCCTTGCATGGTAACCTGTCATCTGTGCTACTTTTTTATTTATAAGGAATAAAAAATATGGTAAGATGGTAAATATACCATCTTCTAGGGTGTCACTCCATACTTATTAATAGTACATGACATGTTGAAATTATTTAAAGGAAAATCAGAAATTTAGCATAACCTTTATCACAAAACTTGCTTGAAAAAAGGTCAGGATGGTTGGTGCCCATTATGGCCAGGAACCTCTAAGCACCAAAGGAATTTAGGACAAATTCTGCCATTTGAAGGATTGGAAAATAGCTGAAACAACAAACAAAAAAAAATCCAGCTCTCACAGCATGTTATTAACAACAACATCTCTTGTTAAAAGTAGGTTTAGTGGTACAACTGTGGGTGAGGCTAAGGATATATGGAAGAAGAGTTAAAACCCTTTTTAGCTCAGAACCACAGACCAAACTGTAGGTTGTTATTACTTTGCAGTACAGGGCATATTAAACATCTCTGACTATTTTAGGAATTCCAGTTTCTAAGATTTAGCCAATGACTGACATAAGTGCCATTGGTAGTCATTAATTCAAATTAAAATTAACCCTGGTCAAACATTGGTGTAGCAAGACAGGATGGCAAGAATGCCAGAAGGAATTCTATTTATCAAACAACTAAATCAAAACAAAGTGACATAAAAATTACTTCACCATTAGCATTTCATATGCCTGAGAGGTGCACATTAAAATATAAACTTCTGCATTTATATGGAAATCAAAATAGCCTCCAACTGAACGGGTTATTGCATTCTGCTTTAATATACTGACCCTTGGCTTTCTGCTCTTATGAGCTTTGTCTCAGATAAGCCTGCAGCGATGGAAGTCTGCTCTCGAGGCAGAAAACTCCTAAATCTCTCCACTCAGGTCACAACTGGTAAAAAGAAAGCTCCATAAATGTGCAAAGAGCAGATTTCCATCAGAGAGGAGGTGGCTGAGGTACCTGTGCATGAGAGGAGGGATAGGAAAGTACTGTGGGAATAATACCCTGGGTGTCAAGGAGCCCTGTCAGGGGAGCCAGCAGCACAGTGGCATTCCAGCATTCCCCTGGCATTCCAGCATTCTCCCCAGGGAAGCAGGTCTGCAGGCAAGCAGCCAAAGGCTCAGGTGATCAACAGCCTCCTCTGCACAGCCACCTTTCTCCTGGGATACAAAGCGAGAGTCCTTGTTGTGCCTGCCAAGAGAAATCTCCCTCTGATTGCTGAAAGCTCAGATGAGCTACTTCAAAAGAAAAATAAGCGTTTGTTGTTCCCTCTCTAGTAAAAACATATCCTGGAAACTCAGGTTTATTACAGACTCCCATATTTGTGCTCCAGCTCCTAATAATACCCACGGTGAATGGGCATTAACATAGAGAAAACCACTGGCAAAGCAGACAGAAACCTGAGCAGTGTGCTCAGGAACAGTGCAATCAAGAGCTTCCTGCTGCCAGCAGGTATCTCTTGAGTGATTTGCTTGAATTCTTGCTTGGAATTCATCAGTGTGTGGTGCCCTAGAGAGTGCAGTTGGTAGGAGGGCTGACTACCTGCTGGCAAGCACAACAGGGGTGAGGAGGACTGAGAGCCCACCCTTCCCCAGCTCAGCTGGCACAGGCAGAGGCAACATAAGCCAAGGGGATAGCACAAGGAGCTGTTGAACCCAAACTGCCTGAATAATGTGCTCCTTTAGCCTCCCTCTAGAGCAACACAGGTAGTAGTATCTTTAGTGAGTCTTAATGAGACTTAAAAGTCTCATTATCTTTTTAATCCCTCATTATTTAAGCTTCTTATTGTGATCCTGATCACTGCTATGATTTGTTAACCCACACCTTTTCCTAATCCAGCCATGAAACAGAACCCAGGCCCATCTCATGGGGATGCCCTCTCTGAGGCATACAGGGAACAACTCCTGAGCTCCAGTCCACTTAGAGGGGAGTCTCCAATGCAGGGAAGCTGTTCTAGCATGTGGGAATATGCTTAACTTTTCATATGCAGAAGTCCTATCAACTGCAGAGTTCAGCAGTTTTTGAATATCATAGCTGAATATAGATTATGGAGCCCTCACTGCACAGTTACAAATAAAGGATCTTCAGCACAAATCTTAGAATTTTTTCCTAAATCAGTTTATAAAGGAAACAATGCTGTGTGTGCCCCACAGGCAAGGATTTTCTTAGCTTTAGCAAAAAGTTACTGAATATCTCCCTGTATCTACATTGGCTGTTCCCTCTCCCCCACCCCTATGTACCTGCCTTCAGAAAATACCTGCCTAAGTCAGAGCAGAGTGCCAGCAGCATGCTGCTGGTGCATTGAAATTTGCTTTTATTTCTGACTGTTGAAATTGCATCTGCAGGAAGCAGCTGGACAAAAATAACTCGAGGTGTATGATGCACTTGGAAATGAACTAGCATGTTGATTAGTAAATCCTGCAGCCTGTGCCAACTGGGTTTTTATTATTATTTTTAAAAATAACATCTACAGTATTAATGAACTAAGTAGCAATTTCTCCCATTGTTAACCTTCTCCTTGCAGCTACACAACACCATGAATGCAGTTGCATGTGTATAGGGTGTCCATACACATCCCATCCTGCAGCTGCAGTTTATGGGGTGTCCATACACAGTAGGACAGCTATGGCAGCTCCTGAAATGCTGTCCCACCCCAGAAAGGCTCGAGACTTTCAGCAGCAGCCATTTGACCTCAGGCTATACCCACTTTTTAGCTCTACCTACTGCTGAACCAGGGGGGTGAGAGGGCAGAAGACCTCCCTGTAAAAACCAAACCAGTGTCAGTGCCTGGTGTGGAGCTGCTGCTCCCATCACTGACACAGGAACCTGAAGGAGTGAGGTGCAGCTTGCCAAGCTACAGCTGTGGAATCTCAAAGATGCTCCCCAGAGCATGCTACCCATTATTCAGTCCACTGGTTTGCTTCATAATGTAGGAATTTCACACGTGAGGGAAGTTATTTTTAGTGCCATGTGTGGTGTCAAAAAGTTTAATGATTACCTGGGTTCATCCACCCCACAGCTCTGGTTCAAGGCAGTGAAATTTAGGGGTTTTTTTGTGTGTCCCTCCTATCCTCTTTCCTCAGCCCTAAAAAGGCTGAATACTAAAGGGAAATATGCCTGTAAGAGGTTTTATTATCTTTTTTGCCTGAACAACATAATATAATTAAACCAGTAAATTATTACAGAAGCACATACCTGATTATAAAGCTGTTATGGGACAATGAAATTAAATAGCATTTGGAACTTCTTTACAAGTTACCTGCAGGAAAATCAGCAGGGAATTAGCAACGACTGATACTTGGCCTTTGCTTGGCTTTCCAGGGCAGGTTTTGAGTACCTGGCAGTAAAAGGGGTGAGTGCCTCCTTATCTAGGCTGCATTGGAGCCATATCAATTTTTAATTAGTTGATGTAAAAACCTGGTTTCCTGTGAGGTTGTTGGCTTGAAAGTGAATCAACAGAAACTACATTTTAATATAGCTTGCTATAGAAGACCTGACAGTTTGCACTGCTGTAATTAGAAGCTTCTAGTGCTTCTCACTCTCTTGAAGGAGCAGTTCCTTTCAGGAGGCACACATTCTTCTGTGCATAGCTCACATGGGCTCCAGAGTACTGTTCTTTCAAAGCCTGAAAATTAATCAGGAAAGGTGGTTTTAAGCACATGGCTGCACTACCTAGGAAATATATTAAGGCACCTGGACTCAACTTTAGCTATTAACAGTCCTCATCATATTTATGGTGTTACTGTCCTGTGAGGAGAGAGAAAACTGCACATTATGCATTTGTTTTTCTTAAGAAATAATCTTTTGAAATCTTGGGTTGTGAAGAATGCTGCTCCACGGGCACCTGGCTGCTATTTAATACAGGCACAGCATCCTCTGCAGACTTTTAAAGTGAATCTACACTTGGAAAAAAAAATCTCAGGAGAGGGAAGTCCTCATCTGTGATCAAAATTGTGAATGTCTGTACTGTGGGCAGAACAAACTGACAAATGCACACTTGTATATACAAAAAACACATTAGCCAATATTTCTGCATGAGAGGGAGTCAGAGGCCTCGAATTTATAGCCAGGCATTAAATATAGAGAAGAGATTTCTTTCTCACCTGAAGCTATCTTTGACTGATTTACACCCTGAAGTATGAGCAATAGATTCTGCCTCATACTCTGTCATGTATCCTCTTCACTTATATCACTGAACTGGCACTACAAGACACATGGTGGAGGTTTTGTCTGGTGGAGGGAGAAGCCATCCTGCTGCATCTTTGAGCCTCAGCAAATCACACTTTAATTTTAGAGGAGAAAAGAATTTGATGCCTGTACAAGATGATGTTTGTGGACATTTAGAGACTTCTCCCCCCACCCCCAAAGAAAAAGAATATACCTCACAAACCACTGAATACAGCATCGGGTTTATAGCTGCTCTATTCAAGATTAATTCAGAGTTAAGTAATGCCTGGAGAAATCCTCTGCTCACTGCTCTGGTTATGGAGGGAACATCCTGCACTGTGGGGGTTCATCCTCTTCCTCTGCAGATTCTCAGCCCTGACCAGACACCCCTGGGTTCCACACTGATGGCACTGGGGAGCACAGGAGAGCTGGGAAAGGAGACAACAGCATCCTGACTTGCTATTTCCACTGGGAAAATGTTACATGATAGGAACAGCTCAGAGCTCCTGCTTCCAGCCCTTGCAGCATACACGACATTGTTCCCCTGAAATAATGTGAACAGCATTTCCCTGGCACAGCAGTGATGAAGATATTCTGACTGCAGCTGTATGACACCATGCATCCCAGTTAATGTCTGCTTTCCTGCAAACACAACCCACCTTCTCTGCTCCCTCCCTGCCAACATACCTGAAGAATTGGCTCATCATTAGAAATGGAGACCCACTGAGAGAACAGCTGAAAGCAATTCAGAGTCCCTTGTACTTTGAATTCAGTGGGTCATTCCTCTTACAGTCAAATGATGACATTTAATTTTCACGAGGTTATGCATGTGCATGTTTGAATTGTGGGCACAGAGGAGTCAAAAAATGGGAGAGAAATCAATTTAATCTCTTTTTCCCCTCCTTTAAATGTGTTTTAAATCACACTCAGTTCATCAGCTGGGAGTCAGTGTTGTGGTGAGCTAAACAGAGATAAGAACAGATTCATGTATAGAGTGGCTACCAAAAATTGATTTGTGACTCCAAACGAACAGAAAGGATACCTTCAGCATGGAATATACAAGCCATGAAAAAAATGAAAGTAGCAAATAATAGGCATTTCTTGATAGCACCCTGGTCTTATCCAGAATATAAAATGAAATTAGTCTTCAGACACTTGGAAGAAATGCATTTGCTTTTCCAAATGCATTCACAATATTCTTGACATGCTTTTAAACCTGAATGTCTGTTAATACAAATGTGATGTTTCTTTCAGTTTAACAATATCAAGACACTTTCCTTGTACTTAGGCAACACTGTCTTAAGCAAGAGCTGTTGAAAATATGATAAACAAGAGTATCAAGGAGAATTACCTAGTAAATAAAGTTTATTATTTATGTTTCAGAGGTTTTCAGTGTGACAGACTGCTTTATTTCTGTGCTTTGTTTCACTTTTCTGCCTTCCTTTTCAAGTGATGAAGAGAAAAGAAACAAAATAAATAAATATAATGCAGCTGCCAAAGACTTTTTAAAAAATAAAACTTCTGGAGCATTCTCATCTTTAGACAGCATATATCACAGCTGAAAAATTCACAAATAAAAGAAACATGTAAAGAAATTCCACAAATATCTTCCATCTAAAAGTGCTCTGAAGCCTGATTTCTGCAAACATAGCTTTGATACCTTTGGAGTTGTAGTCTTCTCTGATAATTGTATTTGACAGAAATTCCTTTAGAAGTCAAAATGAACCTATTACTAAGCACATTTTTCTACAAGGGGGACAAAAAAAAGCAGCTTTTACTAAGCTATTAATTTTTTCTGCATATTTTCACTGAAGTGCCTCTCTCTCTACATTTGCACAAGTATTCATAGCCTGTTCTTTGTTGTGCCATTTGGTCCCTGCCTGCTGCAGAAGGGAGGATTCTGCGTTTCCACTGCTGGAGTCACTCCAGATTTCAGTGCTTGAAGAACTAACACTACACACACAAACCCCTACCTCAAGTTTGAAATGCCACCTTCAGCATTATACACACAAAGTGGAGCTCACATCCCAGGGGAATCCTTACAGATAACAGTCAGTGCAAGGGGCACCCTGAGCTTATTCTTGTTTTGGCTCCATCTTCTCTGCCTTAAAAACCTGGGGCTTGTACATTCGTTATCGTCTGGAAGAGGTTGAAGACACCAATCATTAAAATTCATTCTAGAAAAGCTTCAAAGGGAAGGAAAAATTCCCTGGCTTTTCTTTTCCCTTGCTGTGTTGATGGAATTTGAGAGAGTTTAGTTTATTCTGCTTCTGGATGCTCTGCCTACCGGTTCTTTGATTCTCTGCAACAAATTTGCAGTCATAAAATGTTTGAAATCGGCCTCCAGCCAGAATCTGCCAAGGTTTCCCCAGGTGACTTTTCCTCTCCATTTAGTTGATATATACCAAACAACACTGCAAATGCACACAAACACACACACACACCAAAAAAAAACAACCAAACAAACCCCAAACAAGAAACCAAGCCAAAAATCCAAACCAAAGCAACAACAATAAAAAAACCCAACCAACCAAACCCACCCTGCATTTTTTATCACCATTGTGTTTAAATGACAACACTGATCTTCAAAATGTGAAATCAAATGGTTTTTTCCCCTCTTTTTAAAATTAATGCTTTCCCTTATTTGTATATAAACCACAAAACAAAAAATATACTATACACTTTTCCTGGGCCTTTCTGAAAAGTAGTGCTACCAAATCAGAGTTAAATTTTTGTTAGCAACCATTGAAAGTACATGCATGAACAGCAATTTAAGCATGAATTGTAAGTATGAATTGCAAATCACCCATAAACGGGAAAATTTGAAAGTGAAATAGAATGCAGTAAGATTTAATTAAGAGCAAATTAAAGCATTGCCACCACTTTTAATACGACTCTTTGCTACCACTTTCTGCAGAAAAACAACTCAACTGCCAAACTGCTGAAATAATCCAACTGCTGAATAAATCCAATATTGAGGAGACATATAGAGGCAAATTTTACTGTGTTTTAACTTTTTTGTGCATGTTCTTTACTTTTTTCTCCTGTTCCTCGCCTCTACATCCTGATTTTGCTTTCCCTGCTAAGATTCTCCTGTGAAATTTTTCCCAGCAGGCACTAAGTGCAATCCTGGGGCTGGAGAGCTTCCCAGGAGGAGTGGTGGGGGCAGGAGGAACTTCTGCTGTGAAAATTGATGCTGTAGATCTTCAGGAGTTTCAGCAATCCCAGCAGTCTTTCTCCGCAGCCTGAGATCTAACCTGTACACATTCCTGAGCTGCAGTATTTCATTTACAGTCTTCCTTAGAGTCATATGAAAAAACAAACCCCAATCTAAGTTTCTGGAAAGCCATCACTTCTTGGGAAAAGTAACATTTTCATTGGGCTTTGGCCACTCAAGATGTTTAGAGGAAATCAGTGAGTGTATATACAACCCCAGTGTGGACTAACAGGATGCTAAAAGCACAGCTGTCCAAAACCCCATTCTTGGGGCTTCAACATGCACATGCTTTGAAAAATTCAATCAAGTCTTGGAGGCTGTATTCCCTGGGTGCAGGGGCTCTATCTTCTGTATGGTGTGTAGTAAAAGTCTGATTAAACAATTGATTAGCACCACAGCAAATTTTCTATTAACTACTGAAAGATAAACTTTGAACAGAAAACCATTCAGACAAGTAACCTGAAGTCCATCCTGGTTTTCAGAAGCATTCAGGCTTTTCTTTGATTTGATTACTAACTGGAAAGGTAAGATTACTCTTCAGCAGTGTGACTCAGTGATTTCCTATGGAATGAAGCAGAGGAGGCAATCATTCATATCCATTCTAGTTATGGTCCTGGTAGGAACAGTAGTTCCTCCCCAGCCTGCAATCTCCATAGGGAAGTATATATAGCATCCATATAGGAATATCTCCAGTGTGCAACATCACTGATGAGCAACGAGAATGCTAAGAAAACACACAAGGTGAGTCTTTTTTATTGTTATTCTCAGTTTTCCCTAAAGCTACTGTAGTGAAAAGAATCTTAATACCACTATGTCTTTTTTTAAAGTGTGCTACATGTTAGATATCCCAAGACATAAAAATTTGTTCCTTGGACCTTCATTTTGCCATACTGTTAATTATGAAAATCTATGGAAGAGGCTGCTCAGGCTTCTGTTCAGTGAATAATTGTATTTAAACACTTAAAATATCTAATAAATCAATCACCTTGAACAGCTGAAGAGCAGTAGCCACATTAAAACTTAATTTTAAAGACTTTTCTCCTAACTGGAACTCCCATAGAGGATATTCAAAATATCAGTTCCAAGAACATTAATTTGGGATAATTTTTGTTGGGTATCCATGGAAATATGCTTTTAAATTACACATGTAGTATCATTGTAGTTTAGTGCATCTGTTCTTTGAAGTTCAAAAACCCCGTGCTTTAAATCATTCTGTTCAAAAACCAAGTGCTGTGTTGCCCACAACACTCCCTAGAGTTTGTGTGCTGTTTCACCAGATTACACAAACTGCCAAGCCTGGGGCACCTCAGGCACCACAGTAACCTATAGAAGTAAATACTCTTATTCTTTAAGCAGGTTGACAAGAGAGCACATGCATGAACTTTCTGAAATTCTGCCATGTTTGTGGGAGGTTAATACATGGCTACTCTATTAACAGGCTGAGACATATCATTTGTGTCTGATACAATTGTTTATGATTCTTGCTTCAGCTTTTTGCACGGGTGCTTAAACTCACTGGGCTGAGGTCGTGTAGAACACGCTAGGGAATAGCATGCCCCTCTCCATCTGCTCATTTTGACCACAAAATTAGATCACCTAAAACAGTAGTAATAAAGAAGTCTGGAAGGAAGCATGTTAGGACAATTTGAAAAAAAGCAGAAGCAGAGAAGTTCAGCAATTCTCATTATAGCAACAAGTGACTTCTTTCTTTAGGTACAGATACTACAGCTTAACCATGCTTTCCCTTGGCTCAAAAAGCTGTTTGCTCAGAAAACAAAAAGCTGTACCTCAGAAATCTGGCTGACCTGCCCTGTACTTGTCCTTCTCAACCTTGCCCACAGCCACTAATTTGGTGACTGCAGAAATAATTGAAACAGGATTAGGAGCTACCTTGTTCTCTGGGGAAACTCCCTCCACATCACTCTTTTAGCAGACACTGGTTCCCAAGGTCCAGGGCAAGCCCTGAGTCCAGCTCCTGGCTGACCAGAGCCAGTGTAGCTGGTGGCAGAACCCTCATCATCAGAGCTGGAGGCTGCCTTCAAGGCACACACAGGATTATTTACTGCTGACAGAGCACCAGGACCCATCAGATGTGCTTCACTGCTGCTTTTGATACTCCTGCAGTCTGCTGCCACAGTTATTTGCTACGTTTGGAAGGTCTGATTGTCCTCCTGCATGGGAAGAGGAGTCTGGACTGCTCATTTCAGGACACAGAGGCAGCCACCGGGGTGTGCCAGGTCTGGCTGCCATCCCCACGCAGCCCATCCTCTGCAGCTCTCTCTGCTCTCCAGAAAGTCACAGGTGCTGCTGCTCCAGCAATTGCCAAGCACACAGACACTCCAAAACACTCTCTCAAAACGATGGTGCCGCCACAAAAAGCCTGTTAATGGTACCGAATGCTCCTGCTAAGCCACACGGATAGCAACACCCCGGTGGAAGGAGGGGCATCTCTTAAAGCCCCCCTGCAGGGTCTGAAACAAAGGTAAGCAAGAGAGACAGACTGTCAGTAATAAGGAGCAATAGAAATGAAAATCCAGCGTGTGTTTTGAAACAGCAGCCACAGCAGGGACACTCCTTTGATGCTAAAGAATATCAGCCCAAAGAATAAAACAGAAACTTGATTCAGTCTCCCCTCCACATGTAAGCGATAAGGAGCCTGATTCAAAGGGAGCCCTGCTGCAGCAGCTGCTGCGACAGCAGGGCCAGGACAGGAGCCAGGTACACAGGGACACTGCACAGCCCCAGAGGGTGTGGAGCCTTCACCAGCCCTGCCCACTCAGGAGGGGAGAAGTGGGGACACAACACAACTCTGTGCACCAGAGGGAGGGACCTGAGCTAGTGCAGGAAGCCTGATGAAATCCCCTCTGCTAACTCCAAAATACCATCTCCATATATCCTGTGATGGCAGAGAATACTGCTTTGATTTGGAGGAGCTCTTCTCAATGCAGCAAAATATTTTAACAGCTGGCAAGCCATTTGTGTGAATCTGAAGAACCCAGTACTCTGGGAAATATCCCACTAATAATGAAAACAAGTATTCAAGACCTCAGCAACCAATACATATGGCACCAAAGAGCCAGAAAAGCCCTGGAAGGTTTGGTACTGGAAAGATGCCATCACAGCTAGGGAAATGCCTTTCAAAGAATGATGATCAGGATTGACACAAGTGTTTGTACCCCACAAAGGAAAGAGATTATGGCTGTTAAATCAGTGCATGTCTTGGTCTGAGGTGGTCTCCCAAATCTTTCAAGATGACAAGAACATGATTTTCAATATGAGAAATAAGGTAGGGGAGCCATTTCTTATCCTCCTGTCCAAGAACACTTCTAATCCCTTTATCTTTGCTTTTCCCACATTCACTAAACTCTCCCTTCCACATCACTTTCAGTCCTGGCTGTCATTAAGCTCAGTTTTTAAGACAAAGATAAATAAAATGTTATCTTTAGTTTCAAAGTAATGTTGTTCTATACATTCTGAAACAAAATTGAAATTCTGTGTCCCTCCACAGTGTTTTGTGTACTGCTGAGGGCCCTCCTTGTTACTGGTGGTTGGTGCTTCTTTGGGACTGCTGGGGCTGGGAATGATTGCCTTTCCCACGGTGGTTATTGCAAAATGACAAAAAATATCCTTGGCTTCCTTTCCCCATTCTGCACCCGAACACAGATGAAGTGTATCACTAGTCTTAGTCAAAAACCACCACGCTTGGATTACAAATCTCCAAGTCTCACTCACATTCAGCTGAGAGCTGCTCAGTTTTCCCTCATGTGCAGGGAAATATTTTGGGAAAATGCTTATTTAGGTTTTGCTATAATAATGTCAGGCCAACTGCTAATCCCCATAAAGAATCCAAGGCAAAACCTAAATTATTTGAGTAATTGGATATTAATTCCTTCAAGACTGATAAAACTGCTGGTACCTGTGTCTTTGATCAAGTTCCCGATTCTTCACCAGCATTGTGAAGCTAAAAATAAGACTTTGCGGGAGGGGAAAAAGAAAATAATCTGAAAACTAGAGCAAGAGGGCTGCTTTCCTAACCAGGCACAATTTATCTTCAGTTTGACAGAAAGCACCCCCACTCAAAGTCTCTGGCTGGCTGGATTAATCACCTCTACAGGTAATGTCCTATGTAGCTTCTGGTTATTTTATTTGCTTTTCAGACTAATTTTTATGTGCCTGAAGCCTTCTTAAGACCTCACTGCTTGTATCTTAAATGGCCTATTCTAAAATACTTAACAGAAAAATTCCATTTTTCCCCCCCTTTACCTACCTCAAATACCCCAGGGGTAAGCTGCACATGAATCATGTTTCTTTTTATCTTCTTCTTCCAGACAGAGAGGTTTACACATTAGCTTCCAAACTGACTCTCATTTTTGTAATCTTGCCCAATATTGCTTTTTTTTTTTCCAGAGCACAAATCAACCACCTGTCCACTCCACCATGCATTGCTTTGGGATTTTGCATTGTCTAAATGCATTTTTACTTTCCTTCAGAAACTTCAGCATTCCTTCGAATGCTGTCTTTTAGAATTTATTTTTAAAACTGTGTTTAAATTGTTTCTTAAGTTTTATAACCACGAATAAACTAATCACCAACTATCAGAATTCTGCACACTCTGCTTTTATCAACAATTTGATGCAAATACTTATGTCTTCGTAATACAAAATAGTAATTATTTTGAATTACACAGACAGTTTAATCTAAGGAAAAATCCACATGTTCTCCAGCAAAATACAGCAAAAGCACCAGGGCAGATAATGCAGAGGTGGTGTCAGGGACCTCTGACACCTTTCTAATGAGCAGCTCCAGCATTAGTAGAAAGACCACATCCAGCTCTTGCTAATCAGTTGCTAAAGTAATGATGGTTTCAATCACCCTGATGAAGTTGATGACAATGATTAAGCTGGCTACTTAAAATGTCTTCTTGATTAAAGTGATATTTAATCCATAAATCATGAATTTCACTCCTGCATCACTTCATGATGCATCTTTCATGAAACTCAGGTGAGAAGTTTTCCTCTCTGGTGACAAATCCCTTTGAGTCCTCCCCATTTAATTTCACAGAAATGGACTGAAGGAAGCTTTGCCCACCTAAGAAATCAGGTGTTAGACAATCAGCAAGTATTCAGCTAACAGCACTTCTGGCACACAACAGCAGTCCAATGTTTTACACTTCTAAACACAAGAAAGAAAAATTCAGCCTTTAGCATTTTGAATTTTTGCACCCTAGGCAGTCTCAGACTTCAAACATACAGTGAATCATAACCTTATTTTTCCATCATCTTCAACTAGATGAAATAAAGTATTTCTAGCACACAAAAGAAATCTAGCAAATGCTAATAGGGAACACTTGCTTCCTCCTCTCAAACATTCATGTGATTACCTCAGTGATAATCCAGGGGAAAATAAGAGTACTGTTTGTTAGAGTATCCACAGCTATTGCTCTGAGAGTGCTGATTGAAATTCTCTCTGTGCACTGCTATTCCTTCCCAGTACTTGTAAGACAGTGGAAGCAGAATATTTCATCAAAAGAGCGTTAAACCAAAAGGTTTTCAAGTAAAACTGGGGTTGTAATTACTTCAGGTCACTGTGGCCATATAAAAATAGTAACTTATTGAGGAAAGGAGTTAATAGCCCAGTACAGTAATATAATTAGTGATAGCTTTCTAAGAAAGGTTAATCCATTTAATTCATGGAGAGAAAAAATTCTATGCTAGAGAATTTAAACTATATTGGCTTAATTAACTAGATAGGAATAAAAAGTTCATTTGATGTGAAACCAGAAGTTATGTAACTATACCTTTCTGATCTACATTTACGGTAAAAAATATCACCAGTAAATTTATAAATGCTGTTCAATGCAAACTAAGAAATCTTCCAGAGCAAGGCATATCCTATAGAGTTTGGGTCAAGAAGCTGTTACAACCAGTGGTAAAATACAGGCTGTTAAGAGAAGCAATCAAAAAGCACCAGATTTCCTGAAGACTTGGCCAAAGCCACAACTATCTTTTTATTTTTAAGGAAGACAATTCTGAATAGCTGTCATAGCTCTTATTCCTGGTATAAATCCCAACCTAGAACAGCAGCTCTATTTTTAGAAAAACAACCTATCAAGCATGACATAGAAAAAGAAGTTGAGCATGAGAAGCCATAGGAGAAGCCCTGAGAAGGGCAACTGGCAGTTTCATGTAGGACACCAAAGAGAAAGCAGGGGACATACTGCAGCTGTAGAAATTTGCATTATCTGTTTGGGTGAAGCCATGTTTTCTGTATTCCCATCAGCCCAGGTCCACTGCACTGGAACATGTTCTGAAACAAGACAAGTAATGGGAAGAGACTGTTACAGAAGAGGGATGCAGAGTGCAGCATGACAGGCACATGTGTGCCTGCAGTGCCCAGTCTGATGGGAGAATCAGCAACACCCCAGGCTACAGGAACTAGTTTTCAGTTAGTTCCCAAAATTCAGTCCCTGTAGCCTTCTCTGGCCTGACTTCAGGAGAAAAAAAAACCAAATAAAATAAGTAATTTCTCAAACTAAACAGCCTTTTTTTCTAATTCCTCCTCTAGTTTGATTCTTGAAAAATAAATCAGCTCTGCTGGAAAACATCATCTTTCCATTGGATTATTCAGTCTACTTCATCCATCATTCCTAGCCCAAGCCAGCTGTCAGTCTGAAGAGTTAGGAGGTACAGTTGTGGGTCAAGAACATCCAGGCACCACTAATCACAGCCTTCACCTGCAGATAGTTTCTCTCTGGTTTTGCTTTCAGGTGATTATGCTGAGCAAAAACTCATATTTGGAGCCACATTTTTTTCTGATAGATAATTATCAAGAAGTCTTATTCTCAGAGTCGATTCTCCCACCTGGTTCTGCAACCAGCTCCCCTTGACTGACCTGGAACTGTCCATCTGGCTTATAGTCATCTGAATATGGAGCAGGTTCACAGATTTGTTCTCCAAGTCCTTGGCACATGGATATCCCCAAATCCATCTTCATCGTAAGTGAGACCCACCCTTTGCCCAGGCCTGGCCTTCCTTCAATTCCTCTGCTGCCCACTGCCAGAGCCTCCCAAAACACCAGCCTCTTCTTTGTATGTCAGTATATCTTGTTGTAACAATACTTATAAATAAAAATATAACCACAAAGAGGGCAAACCCAGGATTTTGTGAGTGGTTGCTCTTTTGCTGCCTGCTCAACTCTAATTTCATCTCTCATTGTACTGAAGGAGAAAAACTTAAGAGAAACAAGGTCATTGACTTAAGGGTAAAAAACATCCAGGACCTACAGACATAAGTGCACTGTTTTAAGCAATATTAAATTGGTAGTAAACACTTTTTGGGGGGAAGCACCTGAAACGAATTAGTTTCACCATCATCTTTGCCTCAGCTGTGCTGAAGCAAAGACATTTTGCAAGTAAGCAAGCACTTCACTGTAACCTGCTTGTGCAAGTCCTGGCAAAAAAATACACTTACAGAAAGACTTATTCTTATTTTGCATACTACTAATGACATTCCTATAAGCATTTAGCTGGTAAGTAACTGCAGAGCTTTCCATTAGCAATAGGCATAACTATAACTGCAGCTTGAGATGTACCTGTAAACATTTTTAACAGCTTGCTGTGGATCTGTGAACAATATGAATTTAAAATATTTAACAGATTTAAGGAAAGTTTTTGCTCTGCAGACAACTGCCTAAGCAAAATGGTTTCAGGTATTAGAATACAGATCACCAGAAGGCATTGCTGATGCACTGTGATGCCTGCTGCAGCCTTGCTCCAGAAAGCACTCATAGTTAATGTATCTTTGGCAAAGGGCATACCACAAGAATAAGAAATGCTAAATAAGTATCAAACATGACCCTTAACAGGAATTTTATGAGCTTCTCTCATCATTCTTATTTGTTATATTTGAAGTTGAACCCTTGGAAGTTTACAGAGTTCCTCTGCATGTAGGATTTTTGTTTTATAGGATGGTTGGACAGTAGGCAGTGCCTATCATGGCATAAACCATGCTCTAAATAAGGTTCAGATTTTTGCATTCTGGAAAGGAGCAAAACAAAGTCTTACCCTTGTGTTTAGGAGAAATCTAAGGAGATTTTCTCTTACCAAGCATGAGGATTTTCAAAACAATCAACCATAGCTCTAAATAGCCTATGTACCTTAATCCCTGCTCTGTCTGATAAACTAAGTTACTGCACCAGAGAATAAATAAAACACCTACTCCAGGAAATATTCAGCACAAACCAAAGGGAGAAAAACAAACAAACCCAAATATCTTTAAAAAAAATCACATTTAGGAAAAAGCCTCCTACCACAACCATACCTCCTATATGTGCTGCCTCCTCCCAGCAAGACAAGACCCTTCTGGTGCAGGCACACCAGGAGAAGAAACCTGAAACCTGGGGAGACAAAGGGTGTCCTCAGTGGTTACAGCTGTGACTGCAAACCAGGTGAACACCTCAACCCAACACACGTGTGGGCTGCTTGTGGGTGGGAGCCTTATCTGGGGCAACCACCCAAATCTGCCCAGAGCCCCAAACCAAAGGGAAAACCTCCTTCTTAACCCAGGGGACTTCAGCATCAAACCCACCCAAGTGCCTGTGCCCCAAGGGTATGAGGTGCCTGGAAGAGCAGCTTTGAAAGTAAAATCCTTTTTTTGCTGTTTTGTAACATCAGTGTGTTCAAAAGCACTTGGACTAACACTGCTCAAGTGAGGCAGATTGCAAGTAAAAATCATGCATAAGCAGAAGCCAAGTATCAGATCCAGAGAGCTATTCTGAACCACACAGAAAAATAAAAGGATAAGCCAACAGAAAAAGCCCAAGTGCAGCAGGAACGTGGGAATCTGCAAGACAGCATCCAGGAGTGATGGGGAGCTGAACTGAGCTGGAGTGGAGCTGGGGAGCGCCCACAACCCTGTATCCTCCTTCCCTCGCAGGGATTCAGGGTGCTCAGCACACCATGGGCAAAGCTGATGGTGTCAGGGACCCACAGAGACTCAGGACATTGCTGAGGGGTCCCTGGCCTCACCAGACACATATTTTGGAAGCATTCGGGCAGAAAGCCTCCTTGGAGTTTGGATGATGAATAAGCTCATCATGGAGTGGTTCAGCACAAACCTCTGGGGATGTGATCAAAAACATGACCCTGGGCACAAGGAGAATGGAGGGACATCCATGCAAAGTAGCATGTGAGGCAGTGAGGAGGGGTGGGCCCTGTGCCCTGGCTGGTCATGGGTGTGTGACACTGAAATTCTGTCCCATCCCCTGGGCTGGTCTTGTGACACCTCCACTGTGTTCAGGTAAGAAGCCATTTTGCAAAGAACCTGTGGTTGGTTTTTTTTTGTTGTTGTTGTTGTTTTGTTTTTTGTTTGTTTTGTTTTGTTGGGGCTCCAGAGTGAAAGATGTTGCCATCTCTGCCTCTCTTCTTGGCTGATTCTTCTGGCAAATATGTTATTTTGGCTGGTTCAGCCTTTCTACCTGTTTCATTTAGCCCAAAGCTGACAGGGTTGCAGGCAAGACTGGAAGGACTGACTTCAGCAGCAGAAGGCTTGGGTTTTCCAGGTGGGTGCCTCTCTGTGTGCTGGGATGTCAGAGGTGTCTGTCCCTTGTCTCCAAGGCCAACCCCCAGTGATCCTCCCACAAGGGAGGCTGAATGGAGACAGCCAGTGTTGTCAGATGGGTCAGTCCCAACTCCCTCTGTGGCTTTGAGAACAAATGAAACCTCTGCTTTGAGTGAGAGGTGGCTGGAGACAGCAGGAACACACCATTTGAGCAGGGGAAAAGGACTGAATTCAGGAACACCATAAAACTCATTTGTGGCACTAAATAGGCAAATGGCAGTGCTCAGCTTCACTTATGCATACGGTAAACCAGCCTGGGTGTGGGGAGTATAAAAACGAGTCAAAATACAGATTGATTCTGAAATAAGTTCTTTTTTTATCCTTTAGAACCATGGACAGGAATGTACAGCTCCACAAAAATGGAGGCCAAACATATTGAACCAAAACATTTCCTGGGATTCTGCGTGACAATTTTTCTAAGGTTATTTCCTTTCAACCACACTCAGTCTAAAAGCGGCTTCCATTTGCAGTTAAAGTAATCGTGGTACACATTGCACACTCCTTGAAACACAATCTTTGTCATAGGCACTATGATTATTTTTCTTCTCTTTTTATTTGTTTTTTTACTGGTGAAAAAATAAACACAGGTGAAAATGAACACCTTTTCCCCCCCTACTTCAATGTGTTTAGACTATGTGATTAAGTGGATATTTTCTCCAGCTATTTGGATGAATAAACTTTAAGTTGGAGCATTCATTTCTGTGATCTAAAAGAAAGTTTGTGTATGTAGCTTTACATATATATATACTCAGAAGTCCCAAATCCAACTCAAGTGTTTATCAGTGATTTTATTGACAACAAAATCCATTTTGTTGAAATCAAATAGTTGTCTTATTTCAGTGAATGGTTCAAGACTTTCGGCTGCAAAGAAGTTTTCACAAGACTTGTCCTATGCATTGAGAACACTGACTTTATGCACATTAGGTGCTGTTTCAGGCATATCTACAGATCAGTTTTAAGGTAAACATAATTTTATATGATATAGAAAAAATCTAGTGACCAATAAAGGAAAGCATGAAATCAGGTATAACTCTACAACAGGAGTTCACCTATTTAAATGAAGCCTGATTGACTCTACTCGCTAAGTGCTGAGTAAAAATCTGAAATACTGGATTTGTGACCATTAAAATTAGCACTGGGAACCAATCATTCCACTTTTATTTCTGGACATCCTAATGTCCCTGTTGACTACATAGGGAGGACTGAAAAACTATTTAACCAGTAAATCAGGCACATGATTTGCAAAGGCAACTCTTCCCTTGCAGTTATTCCAACTATCCCAGCTGGATATTCACAGTGAACAAACCACATTTCCATCACCTCTGTTCCATTTTTAAGTGCTTTTAATGTAGGGATTTGCTCCAGGCCTCATCAGCAGCCAGTGAGCGAGGAGTGCAGGGCTCTGCCTGGTCTTCTCTCAGCTAATTAAGGAAGACAGGCAATGTGCTGGTGCCCATATCCTGCCCACAAGGATGGAAAGTTGCCCATGAGCTACAGCACCTTCCTAGAGCACAGTCGTTCCCACAGTGATGAGTTCTCTTTGCTCTCTGAAGCCATCTAGAGACAGCTTTAAATTAATGGAAATGCAAAGCTACTCCACTACTTACCAGAGAAATCAAAATGAAAATCACAACTTTGTTGCCAATCAGTATGAGTTTTGACAGGAGCCTTATTTAAAAGGACTGTGATTTCCAGGGTGTTTTTCCAAGTTGCCCAAACCTTGGGAGAGTTTTTCATTTTTAGCATCAGAGGCCTCCCCTACTGTAAACCCTATTCCCTGCCTCAAGAAGGATCTGAGCTGGTGGGATGCTTCCTCCCCACCTAGAGCACAGCCTGCAAGGCTTCAGGGGGGGCTGGTTTGTCCTGCTTGCCAGCAGGTGATGGGGCACTTGGTGCAGCCCCAGGGCCTCTGGCAAAGGGGTGTCACTGCTGCCAATGTCACAGAAACACCCACCAGGCAAATGAAACTGAGATGGAAGTTAAGGAGAGTGGCAAATGCTGTCCTGAGCATTCTGAAAATCTGCCCAAGATACTGCAAACCACAGACAACTTAAAACAGTTTATATATGTCACAGCCTGCAAGTAAGTGTGACCAAACCATACAGAGTCATTTTAGTATCACCTGTCTGTGCAAATAGTAGTGGAATCTGAAAAGGTTTTTGGTAATTAGCCCTTACTTATGCCCCTGTCCCTTCTGCACAGAAGACAGAGCATATCTCTTGCCTTAGCTTTGTTTAATGTTTTAGATGTTTTCAGGAATAAGGGCTTTTGGAAAAAAAGTAGGTTTCTTGGGAAGAAAGACAGCTTGGATAAGAAAGCACATGGTCACACCCTGTTCAGAATAACCCCGCTCCGCAAAGGCAGCTCAGAAATTTAGAGCTGGTGTCCTGACCTGCTTTGGAAAAACCTTGTTATCTCAAGTGAAAATGCAGACAAGCTGAATTTGCCTTCATGCTTCTCTATATAACATCCAAAGAAGCAGCATGGAAATTACATATAAGAGATAGCTTTGTTAAATAAAATTGATAATGTGAACGATCAGCCTGATCATGCTAAGACCTGAAAGGATACAATTGCTGGAGAACAAGCATGGAGAGTTTTGCTTGTACTCTTTGTTCCCTGTGAGGATGGGGAGGCACTGGCACAGCTGCCCAGGGAAGCTGAGGCTGCCCCATCCTTGAAGTTTTCAATTTCAGGTTGGATGGGGTTGGAATAACCTGATCTGTAGTGAAGTGTCCCTGCCCATGGCAAGGGGGATGGAAATAGATTATCTTTCAAGGTCTCTTCCAAACTAAACTATTCTGTGGTACACACATGATTTTGGACTGCAAGAGCCAGCTCTGGTCTGTAGAATTGGAGTCAGAACTGCAGCTGAGTGACCACAACTCTGGCAAAGACAGATCAGTGATGACAATTTTAAGACTTTGGAAGCAGCTTCACCTCTGCAATAATCAAGGAGAATATACAATGAAGTTAAAAAAAAATAGGTTAGTTGGAATCAAACTGCTTTAATGATGCTCTGAAGTTACCCTGATGGACAGAGACATTTCTGTTCATTTCTGAGCCCCAGCTCAGGTGGTGGGAACTAATGAATTAGGTCAAACCATGGGCCACAGCCTCAGAAACTGTAAATCAGCACTGCTGCTGGCACTCCATATAACCTGGCAATACCTGGGAGAATCCAGCCCATCAATTTTTAGCTCACATTATTTCATTTTGATTTAATGAGAGGAGCCTTCACAGAAGTCAGTGCTGACACCTGCCTTTTGCCACAGTCACTGGTGGAGGAGCTCAGACACCCTGAGGGTCACCTTTGGGAAGGAGCAGAGGTTAGCACTGCACAAGTAGAGACCTGGGGTTTATTTCAGACAGCTCAACAGCTGAGCCACCACAAATAATCTCCTTTGGGAGCCTTCACAGTAACTGTGCTTGCAGTGAAACACCTGTGCAACACCAGAGTCTGACCTGGAAGTTTCATGCAGTCCAAATATCTTATTTACCTTTACAACCCAAAGTTATCACTGATGCACACAGAAATATCCAGCTTTTTGTGGGCAATCTGAAAGAACTGACTTGAACATGGTTAGCATAATTCAGGTTGAAAGGTCATCTAGTCCAACATCACTGCAACAAGATGGGACATCTTCAACTCTTGTTGAAGGAGAGAAACTCTTGTTCAGGAGAGAACCATAAAACACAGATCTTAGCCATCTCCTGCTATCATGATGTAAATAAAAATATTAATAATTTACGTTTCCAACGTCTGATTTTTAAAAAAATAGTTAATGTAATACATGTATATCAGTGGTTTAAAAAACTGAAGAAATTTTAACATTTTCTTTGGAAGTCTCTGCTTCCTGAATTCAACACTCCAAAGGATTGCAGAATTTGGAAATCCCTAAAAAACAAACTAGTGCTGATGACCGCAATTTCACTAGAACAAGAATGATCTGAGAAAGAAACAAAAGGCAAGTTTCTCACATGATGTAATCTGGCCCGACACAAAATCCATCCCTCCTCACCCATGGAAAAAAAACATGCCATAGAGAAGCTCCCTACCCTATTCTCCAGCTGTTCCCAGTGTGTCTTGCTGGGGTGGTGAGGGTGGTGATGCTTGTACCACCTTCTGTTTGCCCCATCAAGAACAGTGAAAATCTAAGCTATTTCTAGAACACTGAAGTTCAGCAGATGGCTCCAGTCTTAATAGCAATCGGTTAAATTTTTGATTAAAAAAGAATTACATCAAATATTCAAGTCTCTCTTCTTTTCTTTTTGGATATTCATTTATTCTTTCCTGGAAGAGATCAGAGATAATCTAAAGCAAGAGAGTTTGAGTCAGAAAGCCAAAGTGAAGCCTGTACTGTGTTTCTGTCCTGCTTATGCTGATGTATGCAATGCATAGGAGTCAACAGAATGCTATGGAAGAATCATCTTAATGTAAGCAAGGGAAACTCCAAGCCTGGATTTCCTGAGAAAAGATATTTGACTTCTAAACCAGCCTCACTGAGTCTTCTTCATGTCCCTGATGTATCTTGATAACCTTCTACTACTTGAAGGTTAACCATCTTGACGGTTAACCATCTTGACAACCAACTATTACTGTGTATTTCAGAGAAGGCAAGGAACTATTCTTTATTTTAGAATAATAATTATTAGTAGTATTCTTCGATATTCCTCTATTATTATTTGTATTTTTTGTTTCCAAATATTTACATATTTGTAAACAAATATGTTTCATATTTGTTCCATATTCCTTCAAAGCAAGACATACATTTAAAAATAGTATTTGCCATGTAACTCCTAATTTGATGAACTTTGGCATTACTTACATTACATAATTTAATGTGATGCATATCAGAGACCTTAACCTTTGGAGAAATTTTGGTAGTAAGAGGCAGAAAGTCACATCTGAGGTTAGAGCTCAGGACATTGCAGATGACTTCTGGTCTTTGGTATATTGAAAGTATGAGGCTCAGGTCTAATGTCACAGGACTCCCCAGTGCTGGGCAGGAGAACTCAGAGAGAGTGGCTGACTCAGAGACTGGACATGTTGATAGTGGCACATATGAAGGGAAGTGCCTTGCAGCACAGGCTGCATAAATCCTTCTTCAAGGGAGAGATTTCCCCTCAGGTCAAACCAAAGCAGACAAATGTTAAGCACATTAAATTGTTTAAGGCCTTAAATTTATTCAGGGTCCCAAATGTCAGGCTGATACTCTTGATTCTGAGGGCAAGGTAAAACTGAACGTGAATAAAGAAGCTGAATTGTTACAAATTCAATGAGTTCAGTTAGACCAAAGCAGGCATGGGCAGCACAGAAGTGACTCTTGCAATGCAAGAAATAAGGGCAGGGGTGCATCAGTGCCCAGTCACTACAGTGATGGGGAACAGACCATGGTCCCCCTTAAGGAAAGCAAAATTTATAAATTGCATGTAGGTCTCCTGATGGTGCAAAGAGAATGCATTATTAAAAGCTATGCTACAAATACAGGATTTCCATGCTGCTGACATACATTATATCCTAGTTTATTTATATACTTCAGTCATCAATAACCCTTCTCCATTATAGCTATAAAATATTTTATATAGTTCCTTGTATTAAAAAAAATAGAATTATAGGTGGTCTTGCTGTATTTTTATTATTTATCTGGGAAAACTTGCACAAGAACAGCCTTGTGGGGTATTAGAAAATCACTCCTTGTTTACAGGAGTGTTGATCAAAGAGGAAACTGCTAAATCTTTTCAAGCAAGGAAGAGTCAGTGCAGGCTGTCAGTGAGGTGTGAGCACTCTGTCTCTGAAGCACTGGAAGCAGTGCTTTAATAATACAGAACCAAAACATAAAGAACCAAAACATAATTATATTTGTTCTAAGGGACAGGGCAGGCAGGAAAAAATTGAAAATTTCTGCTCCTTTTCCTTTAATCAAACACTACCACTGTGGTCATTAACAAATTCAGTTAATTTACCTTTGCTAACACATAAATCTTTCAACAGATAAACAGCTATACTGGTTTTTACTATGAAGATGAAAGCACTCTTACCCCCTGCAGCAGACAGTAGATGACTTTCCTCCTCCTCTGTGGCATTTCTAGTTCTGGGCTACAGTGATGACTTTCCACTGTCTCTAATACATTCTGTTTTTCTTGCAAGAGACTACCAATCCCCATGGCATAGTTCTCTGATTGCTATGGAATAAAAATGAAAAAAAAAAACCAAAACCCAAACACAAGCCTACTTTATTAGTAATTTTACTGCTGTTGTAGCTTTTGCATTTCTATATCATGTTTGAACTTTGCTATGGAAAATACGGAAATCCTGCCTGAAACCATGATTTGGAAGTGCCAAGTCTAAACCTGAAAACTGGGTGTCAGTTGTTTTCCTGTAAGCTGACATCAAAACAAAGGACGCACAACCTTGCTGTGAATTCAGCAATAATGCAGTACAAAACCAAAAAAAGTTTGCATCACTTTATATTTTCAGCAAGATAAATAATTATTGTTCTAGGAATAATTTAAAAATAAAATTTAGATAAAATCTCAATCTCTTTAAGGAAATCTAACATTGCAGCTTTTGGACCACAAAAGAGGAGACTTTATGATTATGCGTCAGACAATACAGATAATAGGTTCATCAACCTGTTAGGCTGCTGAAATAAAATTAAAAAAATTAAATCACAATGGCTGAAAAATCTATACTAAATATTTGCTTTTCCCAATCACCTTGAAGATAAACATTTTAAATTCACTGCAAGATAATAAATCACTTTATAAGCTCATTGTTTTCCCAAAGGGTAAAGAGTTTACAGGGAAATTAATTTTACTGAAAGGCAATTGATATTAATACCACTTTCAAACCCAGTTTTTATTCCAGGTCTGCTCCCTCAAGCTTCAAATTTATTTACTGCAGGTAGGACTCTTTCAGAGTTCTTCTTTGGTATTCATTTTCAGAATTTCTTCTAAGAGTAAGAAATGTTCAAGTAATGTCCAAAAGGAGACCAAAGGAACCTGGGGATAAACTGGGAAAAGAGGAATCCAGATTTTCTCCCTACTTACATGAGAAGCAGATGTGAATTAACAGCTAGCATTTCAATTTGGGAGCGTGTCGAGCACATGCTTGTTCATGAGCACGTGCCGTCAACTCGCTGTTTATTTCGGAATTGAAACGTGAAGGACACAGCTGAGTGGCTCTGGGATCAGGCACACGGTGGCAAGTTCAGTGCTGCTACAGCCAGGCCAGGGACACTCAGCCCTGAACCAGATGGGCCTGAAAACCCAAAATGCCAGGGAGCCTTGTGCCATGCTCTGCTGGGAGCGCTCACGCTCTGCTGGGATGCCCAAAGGCAGAATAAATCCGTGTGCCAGTGCTCACATCACAGGGGAGACTGCTGAGCTTTGTGCCACTACACTGGACATCAGGTACATGGATCTGGGATGTGATCCTCTATTACCAGACGCTGTCATTGCTGCACTGACTGCACCAGCTGAGAGCGTGACTGGGCATCAAAGGCATTCTGAAGAGCTCTTGTTCCACAGAACCATTTGTTGATCTACACACGTGCCTGAAAAAATTACAACATTCCAGCTTTGGGCCTTGGGGTACTGAAGAGTTTTTCAATGGTAAACACTAAGAAATGTACCCATACTTACCTACATTTCCTATTTCAAATGCTGTGACTTTCTACTGGTTTTTATTTTTTTTTTAAGGATTATTTTTGATTGTTTATGAAGAAATTTTAAACAGAAATAAATTTTGAAAAAAGACCAGGATATATATCTCTCACAATTCTCCATGGTGTTGTGCTGGAGATACAGGCTTTCTCTCTGCTCAGTTCAGAGAAAGTTCAATTTATTAGTCAGCTGTTCTCCCAGTTTGCTTGAATGCAATGCTACGTGTGTAAACTTTCACACCAGACTACACCTGGAACTTCACAGGTCAGATAAAATTTTTAATTAGGATCCACGTAAACAACTGAGTTCAGAGCCTCTTCTAGGGGGATTTCAGACTGTCTCCAAGGCTGGGAACAGATGCACTTTTAGGAATGAATTGCATTTCTCAATGACTTGCATCCCTTCCAATCCATGAGTTCAGTGGGACCAGAAGTAAAGCAAAATTTGGCCTACTATGTTGGCTGTTTCAGTATGACTTTCACATGGATGCTTTACACAATCAACTGTCAGACCTCAGAGAAAATGTTGCCCCATTCACTGTAAAACAGGAAGGTCTACAGAGGAAAACAGCTGCATTAAAAAACCACACAAACAACATTAAGGCTACCTAGCTGGATGTTTTCAACCCTTTTTGTTTTCCTCTGCAAACAATGACAGTCTCAATAAGATCTGAAGCGATGCTCTGAACAAATAATACACTAGTCTGTCATTGGTTAATATTAACGTCTCTCTATTCAAACATGCTGAGAACTGAATAGAACAGTTAACATATAACAGTCACACATCCTTTGCTAAGTACAAGATCGTATCTCTAACATGAACCAAAGATATCCTCACCATTTCAGATCTTCAGCTACCATTCAGTAAAACATTTCATTCTCTTAAATACATTGCTCGTCTCCTCTTTCTGGGTCTTTTGGGGTTGCTGCATGAACACATTCTCTCCCTAAAGGCATTGCTTATGACATGGTTCTTTCTTCAACTGAAATCTTGCTGTGTGTTCCCATTATGTTCCCAGAGGTGAATTTGCAGAACTTGGGGGAGGGAAGATCTTGCATCTCAATTGAAAAGATTTAATTTTTAAGCATCAGTTCGGGCAGGATTCTGCACTGTATTGCAGAGAGACCCTCCTGATGAAATTAATGATGAACAATTCATTAACTGATCATCATTTGAAAATTGTTGAACCAGAGCTTTATATAGTACCCAGTTTTCATATTATATGAAAATTCAGGTATGTTCACAGGGCTTATGGGCAGAGGCAAGCTCCTTTTGCTCATGTCCTGAGATGGGGGGGGATGCAAATGGTGTTGACAGAAAAGTGAAATGATTGTAGGGGTGCACAGCTGAGGCTCACCTAACCCACCTTGCCTTACAGAGGGTTTATTTGGTGTGGGCTCGGGGCCATACCCACCCCTGTCAGCTCGGCTCACACACTGTGAGATTGTGCCCAGCCACCACACAGGGCAGGAAAATGTCAGGGTGAAACCAAACCCCATGGGGATCCCACCTCACTGCTACAACAAAAGACAAAAGCTCTGTGTCTTTGCAGAAGGGAGTCTGAAAAACTCACGCCCCATCCTGGGGCATAAAACCATAGTTTGCCCTCAAATACATTTCTGTTGAAAACACACAGCAAAGATTGCAGCCATAGAAAATTCTGTAAACAGGACAATTTCATCAACTTTATCTTTAAAAGAACCCCCAGAACCACAAAGCAACCCAAAATAAGACTTGCTGAATGAAGACCGTCAATAATAATTTTTTTACTGCCTTAACAAAAAAAAAAATGACATACACCTTCAGCATTTCTTTTCCAAATTTACTTGACAGAGGTTAAGATATTGCTTTATTCTGACTCAACATACAACAGCACTGTGTGATTGATTGTGCTATTTAGGGAAATCTTGAGACTTGTGAACTAGAAAGTCTGGGGCGTATTAATAAAACTAACAATTATTTTGCTTCAAAGGAATATTTTAATACATTCTGTATATACTCTAATTTTTTTTAATCAATCTCCTGGCACTAACCAGGGAAGGCTATTTAGCACTTATTTATTATAGTTGATTTTTCCCCCCAAGAATAAGCAGATATTTTAACATTAATAAACCCAGTAAGGTGTGTCACTGAACCCAATTCATTGCAAAATTTGCACATTTTGTTACAATTGTGGGGGGAAGAGGGACTCCAAAGAAAGCTAATGCAAAAAGGGCTTAAGATGTGATCAGGATACGGCAACCAGGGAGTGATACATCCTCTTTAAGGCCTTGATCCCCTGCAGGGAGTGACTTGGTGGAAACCATCTGCTCTTAGAAAGCTCCATTAGAGTCAGATCTCTGCATGCCTGTGGGTCTGTCCATACTGAGCCAGCTGCAGGGTTGAAGCTTTAAAGTTCACAAGCCTAAGCCATAATTAATTAAAGTGACTGGAGAATTGAATGGAGGAACAGATTAGGCAGCATGGATGCTTATTGGCTGGATTTTGATCATACTGGATCTCCCTGACTCTTCTCTGAACAAGCCATAATAAAAAATAAGTTAAAAAAAAATACAGACACACTGAGAAGTGCTCCTTGAGAGCTTACAAATGCCTTTAAAGTGTAAAAGTTTAGAAATGTTGAGGGGTGCTAACGAACAACAGAGTTTATGTTTCCACTTAAAAAAACCCAAACCAGAAACCAAAAACAAACCTGTTGTAATACACACTTCTACATTTTCTCTCATTTCTTCCTCACTCTCCACCAAGGCAGCTCTGATAGGCAAAGCTCAGAAGATGAAGCAGCTGTGGGCTCCTGACCCCTGAATCTCTATAGACCCCAATCCTGCTCCCACTCCTGGCCAATCCCAAAGCTCATAAATTATTCCACTGACTTTCTTGGGGTGACTGACACGTTGAATTAAGGTTGAGTTAAGCATCTGCTCAATTCAGGGATTTTGTCATCATTCCACAGCAGGTACCAGAACTCAGAAGTAGGTGTCTGTGCCTGTTTTTGTGGCATGGACCTGAAATCAAGAGCAGAGGGGGAGAGGGGACTGGATCTGTGTTGGGCTCACAGGACGTGTTCCCTGGGGTCTGAATCCCTGCCCAGCAGCCCACTGCAGCGCTGCCCTGAAACCAGAAATGGATCCAAGAGTGGTACTTGGCCCTTACTGAAACAGAGATGCATAGCCTAAGCCTTCGGACAGCCGAACAGGACCACGGTAAAACCCTCTGCAACTGAAACTGTGTAATCCTGCCTAGAAAGCATCTGAAAGCACGCTTCATCCCTCCTGGAACTTTTCCCTTAAAAAAATATTTTGTTAAAAAACACTATGATATGAGGGCGATTGACTATTTGGTTTCTTCTAAGTAGATGCTCTTAAATTAATGCATATAAATAATTTGTATTTAACTTCCTCCCTTCCTGTTTCGCAAGGCGCCGAACGCGCAGACCTCTGGTTTGCCCTCCCACAGCCCCCAGACAGGAGTCACTTGGTCAATCCCGAGTCTCTTTGTGTTTCACTCTTTGAGACAAACTGTGCCTCTCTCTCTGCCTTGGCCAGGGGGCTCATGGGCAGGAAGGCCGTGTTCTCGCTGGCACTGCTCGCCGCCTCAAAGTCCTCCGGCCGCCGCGCGTCCCGCAGGATCCGGATCTGCTCCTGCACAGTTTCCAGCAGGATTTTCACCTCCCGCTGTTCTGCTATTAGACAATTACTGACTGGGGAACTCACGTTGACAAGTTCAGCAGAATAGGAGTTTTTGCACCATTTGATGCCTGTTACTTCAGGAACATTTTGCATCTGCATGCAGGCTTCGTCCAAGCCCACAGACGGGATGATGGGAACGGAGTTGGCCCTTGAAGAGGAATAGCCGACCAAGTCCTTCTGATCCACATTATTAAAATATGGGGTTGTCTCTCTTGAAGGCAGTTGCATATTTATTGAAGTATTCTGAGGAGTTTTTAAACCACTGGATGAATACCTGGAAAGAATAAGAAAGAGTTCTTGCTGTACATCAAGTGGTCAGATGTACCCAGCAGCAGGGACACTGCGTGAGATTCAGTGAACTGTGCTGAAGAGATATACACCATTTTCTCCTGAAATAGAGGAGCACTTGGCCGTGGTGGGGCCCTGGGGAAAACAACAGGCTCTGGAGGAGACTGCTCTTGATTCTCAAATCTGCCAGTGGCAAAGCACTGCTTTTCTCTCAGTCTCACCTCACCCACCAGTAGATGAGAATAATGGTAATTTCTTTTTAAAATATTTCAGAAGTTATAATGTATTATTAATTTTCTTCGAAAATAAATTTGGAATTTTATTCCTAGGTTTCTGATTGGGGAAATGGATTGATACTTTCCTCAGTGTCAGAACTCTCAATGTCAAATGGTTGTTTTTGGAAAACACTTTAAAAAAAGTGCAGATAAAAAAACCATTTCCCACTCATGGCTGTGTAGTCTTTATTTACATAGGAATGATTGTCTGTACATTGTCCTGTTTCGAACAAGAAGAGCATCTAAGTGCAGTGTACCTCTGAAAAAAATTGTTTTTCAATAGCTTGTACTCAAAATGTTGGCTTGATTTGTTTTATTAGATTTCATCTGGAAACAGAGCTAATATATAGGACTTGAGCAAATGTCTGTGTTCTCTTGATACTGTAATACCGTTTAAAAAAAAAATCCTTTATCCTCCACTAACACATATTATAACATGATTTTACTGACTGTGAGGCAACTTCGTGAATTTTTATCAACATTTCCATTTTGTTGCAAAGCCAAACTCTGTTTTGCTTACAAGAAATACTTCAAAAAAACCAGCAATGGAAAGTATAATAAATATAAAATAAACAATGACCAAAAAAAAAAAGATGTTTCCCATCTGAAATTAGTACTTCTAGAAATATGGTGCTCTAGGAGTTACTGTATTGCTAGTCATGATTGCTTAGGACCACAGACATCACCTCAGTACCAGAACATGATTTATTTATAATCAGCTTATCACTATTTAATAAGGCAAGGTAATGGCGAATCAAATATGTTTTATCCATGGATGAGGAGAGCAACATTTAGATCTGGTGTGGAAGCAGGTGCTCTGACTTGAAGGGTATTATTCCAAAAGCTCCTTAAGCCTGCTGGACCTCACTAGGGATATCATTCTACTCACATGTGCCTCCTGCTTTTTGGTATGAGCAGAAAAAGAGTTAAGGAAGAGAAACTGAATCGCAGGAAAGTGCCGTAGCCCAGGACTGGCACAAACAGTAATTAACTGGAAACGTTTCCTCTGGCCCCATGCTACTGGCAAGGTGTCAGACAGGAGGAGGTAGGAGAAAACTTTAGGCTCATTTCCAGCAGAGTGCCACTGACCTGTAATTATCTCGTGTGTGGGGGCACTAAGTTTGTACAAGTGCTGCACACACCCCCCTGCCCACGTGGAGCTCCGCACAGCCCCACAGCAGAGCTCCTCTGGCATCCCCAGGAGTGCACCTGCGACCTCTGTGACAAGGAGGGAGTGCTGGCAACTTTGCTGCCAGGTGAGAGAAAGAGATACTCTTTTGGGAAGTGGCATCCACGGGAATAACAGAGCAAGCAGCTTTCTGGGATGTGTGCTAGAACTTCTTGTCTGTGTTCCACAGCTGCAGCTGTTTTACATCTGAGACTCAGCCTTGGCACTATGCTTAGACACACCTGTAGCCATCCATGGAGGGGCTTTTTACACCAGCTCTCAAGACTCAGGATGAATGAAATAGTGATCAGGGGTATTATTCCTGAGGGAGGACAATTTAAAAAAAAATAAATGAAAACAAAACAGTGCAGACCTTTGGGTTGTGCCCATTCTTGTTTCCTTTGCTTATATATAATTGTTCAAACGACTATAGCTGGAGAGATCGCATCAGTTGCATTAGTCCCTTTTTTGGTAATTCAGGCCCTAAATATATTCTGGGCTGCACCCTGAAAACAAAGGGAGTGAATGTTTTAAATGAATTTCACATGCAATGTAGGTATTATATGGATGATATATAAGCAAAACCAAGAAAAGACTGAATTAAAACGGGTCTGGTGAGAAAACAGTAACAGTTGCCAGCTCCACAATAGAGATTCAATTATTCTTGGTACTTTGAAAACTAACTGGCAGCAGCAGTGACATGTAACGAAATGCCTGGTGTATTTCCATAATATTATCTGAAATACAGACAGACATACCAATTTTATGCCAGAATTACATGTTTCTGCCCCATGCTCACAGGGCTTTCAAAGGAAAAGTGAGGCTGAATTTAAGTGCATTCACTGTGTGCAACAGGTGAGGTATTAAACTAGAAGGGATATTACATCTGAACCATGTGAGACTTGGCTTTTAGTTAATTACAGACTGATCCATGCTTCTGTGTGTGACACCAGACTGCTGCTGTTTTCAATAGACTGAGACTTAGAACTATAATTGCAGAACCTTAATTACATTTTCCTATAATTAACTTTCCCAGAACCACAGTTCCTCCAAAGAAATATATCTGGGCTTTTATCTGAAAAATTATTTTGTCTGAATAAATTAATTCATGTGCATGTGTTTCAAAGTGCAGCTCTCTCCACCCTCTTCCTAAAACCAAGCAACAAAAGCAAACATATTGAAATATGCAACAGTAATTATGTTATACAGTGTGTAAGAGTCTGAATTAAAGAATGAAACTGAAAGAGGCACAATAATTTTACTGCCCTCTTTAAGAACAAATATCAAAGAGAGACAGAAGGGACTGAAACTTTAAATATGGAAATAAATATGGATTTACTCAGCATAGTCCCAGCAGCTTTGCTGTAAGCCCTGTGGCTGAAGGTGTGCAGTGTACAAGCCTGACAGCAAGTACCATGAAGATGGATGGGAATCATTCCAGTGGCTCTGGCAGGCTTTGGGCCAGCCCTGTCAGCACTTACTTTGATATACACACACCCACATCTTCTACCTGCAGTCTTGACTGTGCTTCAGCCAGGCTGCTGGTGGGGGAAGTTCAGAATGCTCACAGAATTAGGGAGACAAACCACTTTGATTTGTGCATCCCGATAGGGAAAGATGGATGTGAAAAAGGAGAAGGAAGGAAGCAATGTAACTTCTGCAAGGGACAAAGGAAGTTTTTGTTTGGGCTGGAAACTTGATGAGAACACCAACACTGTGAAACCAGCAGATATTTAGAGGGTAAACATCCTTAGTGCACAAAATATGGATGAAGTGCTTGAGTGGATTGAGGCCAGAAGGGCTCACAGTCTGGTCCCAATATCAAATTTTGCAGAACTGCAAATTCAAAATACCAGCCAGTACAAGCTGATACTTGTAAGGTCACACACTGATTTCCTGGACAAGAGTAAATACAATTACCCACAGCTTTGCTGTTTTGTACCTCGCCCCTCAGGCTGGGAGGAGGCTGTGGCACTTCCCAGAGCCTGCATTATAGGATGCTGCTGCTGGAGAGGGAAGGCTGCCAGCCTGCTCCTTTCTGCAAGGGTGGCAATTCCAGTAGGAAATTTTCACCAGGAATTATATGCACATATCACACAAATGAACAATAATATATTTACTGCAAGAGGCAATAAACAGTTTTTTTCCTTAGAAGAAGCAAATAGTAACAATGACACAAGTGGGAGCCAAACTTATTTAAAAGAAGTCACCAGACCCCTAACCCCACCAGGTTCACCTGTAAGTCAGAGTGAAGAGTTTCACTGTGACTCCCAGGTGAAACTGGGTGGGGTTTTTATTCCATTCTAGATACCACTCCTGTTTTCATATAAAACATGCTTGTAATTTTCTGGAAAGTCTTTGGAAATCTATAGGGATATGTAAATATTATGCAAAAAATCTCAGCAATTGCAAAGGAGTTCAAAGGCAGCCGTAGATTCTCAGGAGAACCTCTAAACCCCAGACCTTATGTACAGCTGGAGCTCACAGTCAATGTTCTAATAAACTGAATTTAAAAGGAAAGAAAAAATAGTGTAATTTTTGTGCGTTTTTGAAGACAAGCCTGTATGAAGCTATCTGCAGAAAACCCACATGGCAAGGTACATTGTTTTATTTTAAACCCCACTATTTTAAAAGGCACTAAGTGGCTGACTTCAGGTGTGGCATCACTCACCCGTGACAAGGTATTGTGTCCTGGTCTGTGATCCTGGACTCTTCGAGCTGTTGATATGCTGGTCCTGTAATCCCATTGAACCTACCCCGGGGCAAGGGAGGAGTCCTCCGGAAGGCATTTCTATGGAGCATCCCACTTTTTTGTCCTGGGCTGCAGCATGAAGAGAGACTTCTAGGAACAACATCAAGAGTACAGTAAAAAATTATCACACCAAAAGCAAAAAATTCTGCAAAGTAAAGGTTCAGGATTAATAATGCATGGATTACTGTTCTTATAAACCTTGCTGTGGCAGTCTATGATGTCAGTAGATATTCTCTATGGAAATTTAATAGTACAGTCCACCATTAGCTGCTGTTTATGCCATTATTTAATACGTCACCTCTTTTCTAGGAATGAAAATAATTGCCCACTATATGAAATGTTTTCTTGCATTTGATGAAGGATGCTTCTCTTTTCCATGCTGCATATCATAATCCTGCTGTAGAGAGCTAAGTCCTCAGACAGTATAAACAAACAATACAGCTCTATCATAGCCACAGCTGAATTCAAAATTAGATCCTAAATTGAAAGCCCAGTGTATTATCTATCAGCCTGAGAGGTGCTGCTTCCTGATACAAAACCATTAAATTGAGAAAAAGTGTAAGTGAAGAACATAAGTGAAGCTTATGAACTGCAGACTGAAGAAGCCATCTAAGAAAAGTTTCCTCCACCTTGAACAGGATTTCTATATTGTTTTATTCCTATTTTATATACAGATTGCTTTGCTGTTTATATATATTGATAAATACTGTGCTTTTTCTTTATATGATATAATCAAAACTTGATAAAAACAAGTCATAGTTTTCTACTTATTTTAGAAATTGGTTTTGTAAATGTTTGTCTGGTGTTTTGGAAGGAGAATGGATTTTTTTGTTTGTTTTCATTTCATGCAGGAATGAAAAAGTATCTAGAATCCACAGTTTTGGTATATAAACCATAAATTTGCTAATGCAAAAATATGGGAACACAGAACTAAGGCAAGGCATAACCCATTTTTACTGCTATCAGGTCTCAGTACTGCATGGCGTGACTGAATATTCATTTTTCAACTACTCCTATTTCTCTTGGCATCTTCTGGGTCTCAGAAATGCATGCATTACCTCATATTCTCTTACATCTTTAATGATAATTTAACATAGGTTTTGTAGATGCCTTTTACGAGTCATTATTTTTGGCTGTGTGAATAACTTATGACAAAATTCAGCAAAGCAAAAGACTTTTGATAAGTTTGCTTCTTTTTTCCTATTATAATGTGACTTTAAAATAATCTGCATTTTTTACCTAGTGGGAACTTTAATTATAGTTAGAGCCACATTTACTCCCAAAGCAATTCTTGCTTGGAATAAGTACCTTGGACAGATTCTCTTTGAGTGTACATTTCCATTAAAATCCACCTTTTCCGCCCAAAGTTAAAATAAGAAATAAATTCAACACTCTCTATCCTACTGTTCAGGCCAGCAGTGTTCCACTGCAGTTAAACCTCTGTTTTCTTCCATACCTTTACTTTTCTAGTGCTTTTTAATTGAAAAGACCAACAACCCATAGCAATAGCATTCCCTCCAGGATTCTTGATGCTTCCTTAAAAAGAGTTTTCCTTTGCTGCTAAGGAGGCTGTGAAAAAACCTTTTTAAAAACCTGAAATATTGGCCTCTCAGTTCTGAAAGCTGAGTTCGAGTTGCAAGCTACAGTTTATATTCTGTAAAATAACACTACCATATCACAAAATAATTGACAATTTCTGCTCAGGAGAGCCTGAGATTAATACAGCAGGGGATCTCAAAAGATGCAGGTGAATGAATAATTTGTGATGGATAATGAATTTTTGGGGTTTTTATTGACTTGAGCATAGTCATCGGTGGAATCCAAAAGTAAAAAACAAACTTCAGATTTATTACAAATCTTTGAAGTTAGAGATTTTTATTGTTTAATTTGTGGTTGGTTTGATGCCTTTGAGCATCTTCCTTGTTGGATGAGAGCACATGATCTCCATATGCAAATTCACAGAAGCTCTATTTATAATAGACCTAACTTCAACACATACAGCTACACTGAAGGTAATGGATATAGACTGCAGAAATGTTGAGACCAAAGGGATCTGCCACAGTCCTGCAACCATACAACTTCCAGCAGTGACATAGTCTAAGCAATTTGTGGCTACTGTGAGGTTCTTATGGTTTCAACATTTCTGTCAGAAAAAAATCCAAAAAAACAAACCCAACCAAAACTGAGGGAAGAATGAACAAAGATCATTTGAGGTCATGAACAAGACAAATTCACTAAAGATCAGGAAATACTTACAGACAGTGCAGCTGCAAGCTGCAGGATAACAGTTGTTTCTCCAGGCACCAAAAAAGCCCCTAAGAATTTCTGTTAGAAGTTCTATGGAAAAGGATCTCCAGCACAAAGCTTTTCCTTTTACACAAAACTGATATGAATATCAGCAATGCAAATATAATGTCCCTCTCAGACTTCTCTACTGCTCATGTGAAAAATTCCTTCCTCTCAGGGAAACAATGGTGTTTGGATTTCTCCAGGGAATTTATTTTCCTTTAGCCAACATCATGGTTTCTTCCGCCCTGCACTCTAGTCTAACTGGGTAAAAAAACCAGCTCACATAAATGAGCCATTCAATAAAACAGACCAATACATAAAGCTGTTGCAGATATGTCCTTAAAATCTATCAATCAATTACTCCAGAATAAAAAAAAATCAGAATATGCATAAAGTGGTTCACAAGTGATGCATAAACTAGGGAGAAATACAGTTCTGACGAATTAATGTTTTGAAAAAAGCAGTTAAACCATCCTAAAATTAATTAAGAACTTGGGATTAATTCTTGCCAGTTGTTTTCTGTGAGAATCTTCTTTGAGTTGAGCAACTGAGTGAAAACAAAGTCTGATCCTACAGGTGGAGTATTCTCTTCTTCGGGCACATAAAAAACTCCCAAGTGCAGTTGCCCATGGTCATGAAGAGAAGAACAGCAGCATTTTCACAGCAATTCTGGAATCCTTTTGTACTACTTTTGAGTTGACTACCAACCACCCAGTAAATACATACCCCAGTGACAGAGCCAGCTGCCAGGCAGAGTCCTCTGATATTCCCTCAGAGCCACCTTTTTCGGCTGTTAGACAATCTACTGCTAAGGTTTGTATGGATCAACTACTGAGACCTTCACCCAATTTCATTATTGATAAATACAGCCTGCAGCTACAAATCTGCTCTTGGTTTCTGAAATGTGAGCATTATTGATTCCTTCAGAATATTCTGGTATTTGGGAATAGTCTGTTTTGAGCCTACTCAGGGACTTTGGAACTCTACAAAATCCTTCAGTGCTACCTGTGTCATCTGGTCACCATCCTGGTCATAGAACAGTAGGAAAAGGGAACAGACCATTTGAGGTACATCAGTTGCACTGAGTTTAATCATCTGCCATAACCTCATCATAAACTTCCTGTAGTGCATTGATCAACCTCCATCCTAAACTGATGATGATACCCGGGCTCCTATTACAGAAAGTTGTTCTATATTGAAAACTTTGAGACTTCTTTTCAGTTTAAAATTATTTCTGATGAATATTCAGCTGATATATGTGCCACCACACTCCTTCATTTTAAATGGGTCTTCCACTTCTCATTGTGCTTCCTCTCATGTATTCATAAGCAGCAGTCATACCCTTTCCAGCCTCCTGAACTGAAGACTGACATAAGACAGACTTCTAACACTTTCCATGGAACATGAATCATTCATTCTCTCATCTTAGCTTGGGAATGCAGTTTGAGTCCATGGCAATTGGGAGGCCATTTTACCCAGGTGAGGCAACAGTGGTGCATTCTCACACTATGATGTGTTCCAGCTTTGTTCAATGACCTTGCACAAAAACAGTCTGCCCCCAGTGCTGACTAATTCTTTGAGTGCTGCACTGGTGAACGTCCTACCTTCCCAACACAAGCCCTTAATATCTCCCTTTTAACCACTCTGTGCATCCACATTAGAGTTTTCCTGCCTCTCCCTACTTTCTCCCCTTAAAGGCCTTAGACACATATGACAACAGTGACTGAGATTGTGTAGAGATCTAACTCAGTGCATATGTTGCAGTACCTGCTGTTGGTAAGATAGTAAACAATTTCTTGCCTTTTTTCATATCTACTGCAAGAGTCTTCTTCCCTCTCATTTGCCCTAAAGTCTTGACTATTCAAATTCAGCTTAACTGGTTCCTAGTTACTTTGATAAATTCTTCATCTTCCTAAATATATGACACTTGCTAATCCATCATCTCATGTCACAGTTCCCATTTATATAGATTTTGCTCCCAGACATGAAATTTCATGAACTGGTTCTTCTTCCAATTTTTTTTTTTTTTTTTGATCAAGATTAACCAAATTATCTTGAAAGCTTTGATTTCCACATTTTACTTCCACTTTGACTACAGGAATGTCTATTTTCATACATTCAATTCTGGTGGTATTCTACCTTTGTCCTCAAATAGTCATCCCAACTTTTCATTAAAAAAATGAAATCTATTAATTTGGGATTGCCCTAATTGCTGCAATTATTATCTCTGTCCCACCATCAGTTTTGCTTTTTCTTTGGCAAAACAGCAGGTTCCTTACACCTTCTTCCTTTCACGCTTTTTCTGCCTTCACATTCTTAGTTGATTTAGTTTATCTATACTTGCTCTTTGAGATTCAATAGCCTTATTTACAGAATAACTTTAATTTACTCTTTCCTCTACTGTAGAGTGAATCACTTATATTAGCAGGATAAAGAGTAAAATGCTTACCGAATAAAAAAAAGATCTTTTCCATGTTTTTTTGTGGTGTGAAAAGTTCATTAAAAATGAAAAAAACAAATTATTATTAATTTTAGGGTAGGTTTATCCTATTTTGGCATTTTTGTAAGACAATACAACTGCTCCAGGCTGAAAGCCTCTGCATTTGGCTTTCATCATGGCATTCTCTGAAATGAATCCCTCTAAAATCAAGGATGACTGAATCCATGAATGAAAGTCAGGATGACTAATTACCAAGAAAACTGCTATTCAAAGAGATCACAACTCAACCCATAATTAACAAAACTCTAATTTACTTCTATCTATTAGAAAATAAGGCAGTATGGGTTTTCTTCTTACCAAGATCAACAGATAATCCAACACAAATTTTTGAGCACATTGTATACATTGCAGGAAGTTTACTGATTAAACACATTTGTTAATTTTGAATTCTGACAGCTCTAAGAGTTATTTTACATATGCAAGCAGAAGATGTAACATTTTTCTATGGTAACAGCAGTGCACTATGCAGGCAAAATATTTTAGGAGATTAATAATAACACAGGCTAAATATTTTTTGAGATTAAATTTCAATTTTCAACTTAATCTCTGTATTAATTCTTTTTTGTGTAGCTGAGGTTTGTTGAGACAGACAATTGCTATTATCCATAATCTGAGTGAAATAATTAGCTGGTCTCTGTCAGTCACATTTCAGCAACTCCAAATGATTCCCTACATTCACAATCTTACTTCCAGGCCAAAATTTATTAGTTTCAGGACCTGGAAACAGCCAGCTCCTGAGTTTAAGAAATAATCACCCATCATTAGTGTCCTTGAACACACCAGCAGAGAAAACAGGTCTGGATGTAGAGCAAAGTATTTCCATAACAAGCAGAAATAAAACAACAATAGAATTTAAAACAGCATAAAAGAGAGAACCTGCAGAGCTGATACCATTTTTTCCAGGCTCAGTCAGGTTTGGAATGAAATGAAGGGATATTTAGTATAAAATCCTCATTTGACCACATTTGACCATTTGTCCACAGTGAATACTATGTAGGAAATAAATTAGGAAGCTCTCACATGGTGCATAAATTAAAGACATTCTTTAAAGTCTTAAACGTTCAAGTCTGTTGCATGTTTTATAAAACAAGGGCCTTGTATAATAAATCTTAAGCTTTAGAACTACAAAAGAATTCTTTATAAATTAACTAGTCATCCCACTTCTTACATTATATCTGAAGCAAAGACATTTCTTGGATATTGCAATCACACTATTCAAAAGTAAGGGAATGTCACTGAGTTTTTTTCTGAGCTTCATGTTGTGACTAAATGGGGATAAAATTCTTCCCAGAACTTCTGTAGAAAGCATTCCAGGCAACAAATCCATAGCTCATCTATGTTTAATAAAATTATTACGTATGTTTTTGAAAATTTTTGTGTAATAAGGAAAAAGACCTGAAAATGGATCTGACATGACAATTGGCATTATTTTTTTTCATGCCAAATTAAAGGCTGAAGTAAGGTAAAAGTAGATAGGACCCAAATATCCCCTTTCTGGCTTACGTGTGGCACCTTGTAGGTTAAGCAAATTACTTACTCAAATGAGAAAAAAGGCATAGCTGGCTGAGAGACTGCACTGAAAACGCACAGAATACTACAGAAGCCAGATCATAACCTCATGCAATCCCAGACTTTTTTTTAGTAATTAAAAAAAAACCCTTTTAATAAACAAATCTTCCACTCCAGATTATCAAGCTGAAAAAATTCCAAACTCATTTTTCTCAGCCTTTTCTCTCTCTCTCTGTGCACTGGACCAGATGTTACCACTGTCATTCCACCAACACTATTGCTTGCACCAGACTCTAATTTCGTTTCTAGTCCTGTAATGAAGCACCTGCAATCTTTCTCATCCAAAAAAAGTCAGACGCAGACTTCTAATCTGAATCTCATCCAGTGATGGGTGGCATTCCTTTCTTTTTTTTTTTTTCTCTTGGAAACAACAATCCAAACTTTTTTAAGCCTCGTTTTCAAAGGCCACCATGTTTTTATAAATAAGTCATAATTCATTCCACGTGTCTTTTGTTTAAGGAAACAGTGAAAAAGGCTCAAAGATTACAAACAAGTCTTTCTGCAGCACATGAGTCATTAACTTCATGAACATTGCTAAAGAAAGTGTTGTTTTGAATGGTTCCTCCTCCCACAGCTGCTGCACTGGCTGGGCTGTGCCTGTCTGTAAACGCTTCCTGCAGGACTGGCACAACCCGCAGAGGAGGGCAGTGAGCATCACTGTTATCTTTTATATCTGCAGCTAAGAAAATGCTTGGACATCTGTTTAATAAGCTGGCTGAGGCTGTGCTGGCACCATGGCACTCAGCCCTCAGCCCGCCCCAGCACAGGATAACCCCGCACATGGACCTGCAGCCCCACAACCTCCCCGTGCAGCCGCCGGCAGTCCCTCACCAGAGAGATGTTTGCTCACCTGTGGTGCTTGATGGGCTGGGTTCCTCTGTCAGGAGACAAGGCCTCTGGGAAAGACTGAGGGCCTGAAAAACTAGACTCCATAACTTTGTGCAGAATAGGCCCCGGATGCCTATCTGGTTTTGAATACTGTAGCAGAGAGAATGAAATTAATTAATACTTACAAGACAAAGTACATTGTTGATGCTATTCACTCTGAATTCGTATCAGAGCGGGTAAGAAGGGCTCTAGTGCATTTTAAAATCAAAATTAGGCATTGCAAGTAACATATTCATTCAGTATTGTTTGCGCAGCAGAAAGGGCTAGTAACCATTATCCCCATTACGTTCTGCACATCAAACCACTCATATGAGCATTAGCAGCAAAATTACAGACTGATCTGCCCATAATGATGGGAACAATGATCCCTTTGACTAGAAGTCTGTTTTTGTGACTGTCCATGCAGAGACAGATTACAAAACACATCTCAGAGGACAGTCAGCAAGTTCTTGGGTCCTTTGGTGATTTCAGTCAAACACTGCATTCATCATCAGCATGTACAACTATGAAAATCAAACTGAAACAGCACTTGTGTCATCAGATAAGTAAGAAAAATATTTGAATCCTACCCACAGAGCCAGATATCTTTCTGAACCAGTCTGAAACTTTTGACCTGGGAGTATCTGTGCTAGTAAGATATGTGGGAAGAACATAACTCTTCTTGTGGCAGGTGTAGGCATAGGGCAGCCTCTGGGCACAGAGTGAGGCATGAAGGTCTGCAAAGCAGACACTAGACATGAAGAAGAACAGATTTCTTCATCTTGCTTTGTCATTCAACTGCGATTTCAAGAAAAAAAAATAAAAAAAGTCTCTCAGCCATAAAGTTGAGGTGTAGAAAAAGCTGCACTTGGGCTTGTAAGAAGATTCCTTGTTGTTAGTGGTCACTGGGCAGTATCTCTGAGATATGAGAGATTAACTCACATTTCCACTCAGGTATGAAAAATAAAGCACTTTTAAGATTTTCTACTTTGCATTACAAGGACTTGCACTATAACTAATAGGTTTTAGTACCAGACACCTAGATATCCATGCTATCTTTAAAATAGATTGGTATCGTGGGAGGGATTACACAATTACCAATTTTAGAAAGAAAATACAAATTAAAATATTGGAAAAAAAAAACACAGTGGTGAAAAATGTCTTGTTATGGTACAATAGCATAAAAAATTCATGGAGAAGGTAGTAAGCATTCTTTCAAAAGACAGTTCTTCATAATTATTAGTTTTATCTGACAAAAGACCAATAACTCCTTAAAACTGTTACAGACTATTATTTTCTGACTCTCATTTATTCTTATCTACATTTCTGTAGACTTCTGCAAGATCAAAAAGGAAAGTCATACAAGAATATTTTCTTTTAAATAAATACGTTATATGTACTTTTAGTCCAGCCAGTCAGATTTCTTATGACCAATTTCTATAGACAAAATAACAGCTCTTCAGATTTTTCTCCACAGCCCTTGTCCCTCTTTCTGTTGAGTGAAATACCCATGTTAAACAGGGTCAAAATCATTGCTTTCGTGCTTCTGAAGGCAAAGCTGTGAGTGGCAATATGCAAAATGGTGCTGCATGCATGAAGTAAACACAACTGAAATAATAATAAGAAACATATTCCACTCCCATTTCTTTCAGCTACCATGATCTTAGATGTCACTTGTAAATGTTGCAGATAAAATATTCAGACAGAAATATGATTTTTAAGGTACTCGTGTCGCTGAAGGTTTTAAACTTTAATAGTTATTCTGCCAGCTGCAGAAATGAAACTGGCTTTGATTTCTGACCTGAATAAATCAATTTGAGCTATGTAAAGAATGGCTAGCTAGTGCCAAGAAGCTATTTCTGTCCTCCTTTTGAGTTAGTTCATGATACACAACTGAAGGCCTGAATGGCCTATAAGACCACGAGTATGAAGTGGATCATGAAGAGCAGAGAGAAGCTGTGCCTTTTGTTACATCCGTGCTTCAGGTGGGTGTGGGCTGGAGCAGTGGTACACAGAGCCTTTCCTCACCACAGCTGAGGAACACCAGGACCCCAGGGGCTGCTCGGATGCTGATCAGCAAACTTTAGTGAAGGTCCAGCACCTAGCACCGCTCAGGCACAGCCTACAAAGATTCCTACAAAGGATTTTTCCCCCCTAACTGAACATTTTTCCCCTTTTCAGGTACGCCGCTTAAAACACAATTCCTTTAACAGTCATAACATTCATTACAATGAAAACGTGAATTACAGTTTAAATAGAGGTGTGAATATACAGGGAATTCTAACAATGTAATTGAACATATCTGGATGTACCACATTATTCATACATTTTAACATATTTAAAAACAGTTGGGTTTATTCTCCTTTAGCTTAATTCCAAGTGCCACATCCCTTCTCTAAGATCACCTCTGGAGAAAAATACCTTCTCTACTTTTGTGAAGAGCTTACAGCAGTACCAGTTGGTGCCCTCAGAAGTACAATATGGGATCATTCCCCAGCCATGTCCCAGCAGGGCTCATCCTTCTGCTCTCACAGCAAAATTCTCACTGGGGCTGAGCTCCCTGGAAGCCTCTGACTGTTGTGAGCTGCTGAATATTCTCCATGATGGAGAATAAGCTGTGAAACCCTTTAAAAGGCCTGTTCCAGTAGGTTGAAAGTATCACTGAAAGCTTATCTGTATTCAGGTTTTTTAATGGTTTTATTGCCTTCTTGGTTAATTATCTGTTCTTGTTTGAGCAATTACTGAAAAACACTGAGGCATATGGCTAAATAAATTAAAGAATAATGACAGCTTTAAAAAATATTTTGCAAATTTTAAATTTTTCATTGTTTCATGGAGAAAATAATCAATTATGTGCAATTACTCAACTCTCCGACAATAAAAATTCCACCCCCTGCTAGTTAATGCTAAGTGGATCTGTGAAGGCAGCCTGAGCCAGGAGACAAGAAATCAGCCTTAGTCACTGACCTGCTGCATTACTGTGAGCACATAACTCCTCTGCTCCAAGCCTTGAATTCCCTGTTCTGAAATGTAGGGCCCAGGGATAACAAATGCCACTTCGATGCTACAGAGAAGCTTGACACTGTTGTCCTGGTGTTATACAAACCAAAACACCCATCCCTCCCCAGGCTTTACTTAGCTCTTCCCCCTCAGCAATTCCCCCAAAATAGTAAAAGGTCCAGACATTCATGTGGCATTGAAAGAGAGGTGATGTGGGGATCCCATTTCAGAAAGAACTGAGAAGGCAGAGCAGTCAGCTTTAAATGACATTCAGAGAGGTTGACTCAAGGAGGAAAAGAGACAGAGATTTTTCTGGGGGGGCTGAGCTTGCACCAAAGCTCATCAGGTGGTACCTTTAACATCCTTTCTGCCCCCCTATGCTCTGTATGCTTTGTTGCCAACACTGACTCTAGGCAGAGGACAGCAAATTCAGGTTTGTTCTTTGTTCTATTCTAGCAGCTCTTCCTAAGTACTCAGGTGATACAGGAATGGGAAATTTGCTCTTGATCTTAGCTGATAAATCAAATGGTAATTGAGGTAAAACCACAAAGTAAACCTTTAAAAGATTTAAAGAATCTCTTGCTTGACATATATTAATTGCATTTCTATCACAGTGACTGAAAAGACTTTATTTCCTTCTATTATGAACCAAAGGCAATAAGATGCAAAAGGAGCATTTCTTGTCCCTTGTTATAAGAATTTCAGAAACCTGGAACTAGTGGTTGCAAGCTACTGGAAACAAGTGTACTGAAAATTGAAACCACACAGTACAGAATGAAAAGCATATTAACCATCTCAGAGGGAAAGTGATGGGAAATTAATAGATCCCCTTGGTACCATGGGAGAAGGTATTAAAAACCACGAGGATGAAAAAGGCCACTTTAAAAAGCCATGACAATTCTCAGAATCACTAAAGGAATGTCAAGGTTTCAGCTGACTCTTTTAAAATTTTTTTCCGTGACATATTTACCAAGTTGAGAGAATTTAAAAAGAAAGCCTTTACTATATGTGGAAAAAGCAGGTAGGAATCAGGAGCCACCCCACCTCCTCCTGCCACCTGCCTGGTGTGTGAGGGAGCCCCAAGCATTGCTCTTTCTAGATGGGGAGAATGACAATTTCCTTCCTTTTGACTACGTGGAGACCTAACTGATTGCTGCAGCCATTTAAATATGTCTTGAAAGGAGGATGATCTCTTTGGAAAGGGATACATACTTGTGAAACCCTAGGTTTTATGCATTAGGTGAAATTAGTCTGAATCTCCTGTGTACCCCAAAGATCCTGAATTAAAAGCTGGCACATCCATCTCTTCCTGGCTGAAGAATTATAGCAAGATTACCAGGGCATTAGTCTTTAAATCCAAGAGGCTAGGAACCCTAGCAAGAAACATTTAGCAAGAATTTAAGTGTGTTGCTGCCAGAATGTTTGGGAAAAGCAGTGGACTTGGAGGAGATTCAGGAAATCCTAGGAGCTGCGTTCAAACAGATATTTATGAATCCTTCTTACAGTATTTTTCATCTAATTTGTACCTCTAAGAAAATAAGTCGCTACCGAGGATAAGACTTGTTACAGATGAGGACAATTACCAGTGATGAGCAGCAGGACTTCAGAGAGAACACAGCTGTCCTGACAAAATCCAACCCTTTATTTCACTTCTCAGAATCACAATGGAGCAGGGGCAGGGAGTGGAGGACATGTAATACATTTGAGTGTGGGCGGAAAAACTACTTCGCTGAGATTGGTCAAGCTCTTTATAGCCACAAACCACTAGAAACCCCCTCTGCTATACCCTGGGCCTTGGGAAATAAGTTAAACCTCCTTCTAAAGCATCACATTTGAAAAGATAGATGGACCCTTTACTAAATATAGCAACCTCTCAGTCAAAAGGTGATGGTGCTTTCAGAATAGTCACCAGGAATAAGGAACCTTATGCAACTTTTCTCAGGTCTCCACAAAAGCATTCTCCTCCACGGAAGAAGAAAGAGCTGTGTGAAAGGCCTGAAAGCATCACCAGGTCTATTCAAAAGAGACAAGGGAAAAATCTGGGAGAATCTCCTAGGGAAAGACAGAAAGGTGACATAAATGGGAAAACTCTCTTGCTTGTAGGGGGAGCACGTGGACTGGGAAAAGAAACAACTTCCAGGATTATCTAAACCAAAACGCCAGACTGGAGGAGTGGTCTCCAGAAAATAACTGCCCTCATTTTTTAGGTTTATTTATAAGCTCCTGGAAATGAAGAGAACTGGAATTTCTCCCCAGGCCCATGCAGTGGCAGCTGCAGATGGGAATGGCACAGGGATCACATCCAGGCTGCCTGATCCACCCTTTCCACCCAGCAGATATGCCCCAGGCAGATATCTTGTCTCTGAGGGGGAGTCACTCAGCCATTCCTACAAAATACCTTTCCAAAGTCCCTTTTCTGCTGCCTTGCCAAACCCCTGTCCCTTTCCCCCCTCCAATCTGGCAAGTTTTGTAAATATTTCATGAGCTGCCTGCATGCATTCCTGCACTGAAATCTTCCTAACAACAGAAACTGTTATTACACTGTTATGCTACATCCTGCACAAGGTCATTCTGTTTTTCCTCCTTCCTATCTTCCCAAAGGGAGAATGCATTAATGGCAAGGAGAAAACAGTTGCCTGCAAACAGCCACAAGAACAAGAAAATGGTGTGTTAATTACCAGCACTCATAATGTCAAGCTGAACAGCATTAAAAACTGAAAAGTAAATTTGGATTAAAATAGTAAATATGATGGTGTTCAATCTCTATGTCCAGAGCCTGTGAACTGCTATTTCAGCCATTACAGCTATGGTTATGGCAAAAGAAAATGACAAAGTATAGCACTGAATTACAGTGAGAAAATGGCAAAGAGCATATTCTTAGTGTTAAGCAAGGCTTATTTCATAGGATAGAACAAAAGGATGATGAATTTTACCTTTTGTTGCTATCATTACAACCAACAATACTCCCCACAGCTTTTCTTTTAGGGGCTAGAAATGATATAAGGCTGAATGAACTGAAAGAGAGAGGAATAAAATTGCTCAACGTTCCCCAAACTGTGATTATGTCAATTTAGTGGAGCTATCTTCCTTCTTGAAAGAGTACATTTTTCCTGAATTACAAAGCATATCATGGGCATATACAGGAGCACCACAATGGTGCTCCTTCAAAACAGAGCTTTTAGTAAACACAAGCAATGCTCTGACAGCCTCTGTGTCTTAGCAGGGAGGTTCTGCTTCCTCCAAATTGGTTAAAAGGGTTTACATTTACCTCTACATTAACTGGATGTAAACTAGGAGTTGAGAAATCTTTGGTTAAGTGGGCATGAGTGCTCCCTTTTGCTAAACTCCCACTATTTTGATGGAATCTGGCAAATAAGGTAGTTGTTCCTTTAAGCAACACTAAGACACTTTTTTTTTTTAAAGGAGTTAATAATTTAGAAAGGTTTTAATACATCTTTTATATTTTCCTATAATATTGCTGCCAGGATCCTTCTTCCAAAGGCTTTGTTCCAAGTAAGACTTCACTGACTGCGTGTGACCAGGGGAAAGAGAATGACACATACTGCAAAATACCTTCCTAAAAAATACCAGAGCTAAATAAATTGGTTGTCTTCAAGTTCCTTATTTCAAACATGCTTTACATATTTCATGATTGTGAGATTGTAATGACTTGCATATAATCATATTCAGAAAATGATTAAATACATTTCGAATTTAGTTTGAACAGACTGATTTCTTTCTGTAAACTAAAGCGTCTTTAACTAAAGACCCAGAAAAATGAGACCATCTGCATGGTCTTCCCTTGGGCATTTGTTTACATGTGTAAATTTAGTTCTAGATTTGGAATTTACTCTGAATTAACTGTGACAAATCTCTATGTTTTTTCATGCAGGTTCATAAATTATTGGAAGGCATGACATCACTCAAGTTCAAGGACTCCCACTACACATACAGACATGTATGACCTCAGGTATTGCTGGAAACTATAACAGTAATTTCCACTGCTGAATCAGAGCTGGGGGGCTCAGCAAAGTCTGCTACATGAACAAAATGTAGCAAGATCCATTGAAACAACTTTAGAAAAAAAAAAAATCCCTGCTTTCCATTAAGAGGCCTGCTAGAAAACATTTTATGAAAGAGGTGAGAATTGTGGTTCCCATTGCTCAGATGTTAATAGCAGCATGACGATGTGCTGCCATCAGCAGCAGGAACTCAGCCAGGCTATTAAGTGCTGTAGCTGGCAAGATTACTTACATTTTGCAGCTGGACTTGGCTTTGTGCCATACACTCCGACTTTGCCATCATGCTGGAAGCATTTAGGCTGTAGGTTTTCCTATTCTGCGTTTCCTTCAGCTGTTCGTGAATTTGCTTTGTTTGTTTCCTGCAGAGAGAAATAAAATTCATGTAAGAAGGAGCTCGCTTGATCTTCTGCTATAACCATGATACTTTCATAGCTATAGCTCCCTTTGTTCAAAACTTCACCACATCAGATGAGCCAGCTGAGCTAATTCACTGATGTCTGATATTCCAATGCAGTGGTTGTTTCCTGGCAAGGCTTGACAAAGGCGGAAAAAAACCCCCTCTCTTCTGTTTTAAAATACCTTCTATTCTCAGATTACTATAATAGTGTGCTCGTTGTGCTAGTGCAGCTTTGTAAGATCATCTATTGCACATTTAACAATAGCTTGCAAGTCAGTCTGAACAACAAAAAAGCATTTTGCTCTGATTTGGAAAAAAGGTTTTGGCAAATAAAACAGGCATCAGCCCCCACTGGCTATAAAAATTGATGAAGAATCAAAGATTTCCTCTGGCTGATTAGACTTGACCTATAACACATCTTGTACAGAGCAGCTTCTGCTTATATGCTTAAACCTGGAAAAAACATCAGTATGGCCTGTGAGGCCATGTTTTTGACTTATTATACTATAATCCACCCTTGTCAGAGCTACCAATACCACTAGATGAATCCCTTGCATTATTCAGGAGATAACTATACTGTTAACAAAGACTTTCTGTTTCTGCCACACATACTGAGTGGGAGTAACAGTTTTTAAGTTCTGTACATGATAGAGGATATGAGACAGCAAACTTTAAATTTTATTTTTATCTTCTGCAAATAGTTATCTCAGCTGGGCAAAAACTGTTAGGAAAATACATTTAAGGTCTTTTATCAGTTTCTTTTTTTTTTCTTTTTTTTTTTTTTTTGTAGTAAGCTACATTGTCTGGGACTATCAGTTTTAAACAATTATGAGCAAAAGCTTCATGATGCAATTTTAATTCTTTCCTTCCTTCTCTGCTTCCTTTCTCTCCCCAAGAGATGCATCTCCAGCAGTGAACCTAAAATGGCCTTGGAAACAACCCAGTAACGTTAAGCACTCATCAGTAGCAGCATTTCATAATGCCACCAGCAGGTTTTGGACAGCAACTTGTGCTGAGCCAAATTTCCAAAGGAAGTGATTTCTGGCAAGTATTGATAAGAGATAAAGAAAATATGGCCTTTTTATAATGAAATTTAAATTTTAGCAAAGCAGCTTCAGCAGCATTCTGAAACATTTCTGATGATTTGATTATGGAAAGCCTTATGACATCATTAAGCTTGACAGGATCTTGAGCCAGGCAGTGAATTTGACACTGAATGAAATATAAAATTAATTTAAATTTCTTATTCACAGTGGAATCTGTGTCTACTGCTGGAAGGTATAAGAAAGCAGAGGAAAATGACTTATGTGCTCAGTGGAGAGGCCCGTGAGAGAGGACAAGTTCCCTCAATAGAAATGTTAGTGGTGATAAGTATCACAGTTCAGATATTCAATTTTAGTAACATAGTTTTAATAGTTTTTGAGTCCCTTAGTTTAGGTTCAGTATGACACAATGTAAGGATTTGCTTAAATTCAACAAATTGTACCTGCTTAGAAGTATTTGTTACAGCTCATTTCCTGAGTACAGGTCATAAACCCTAACAAATCCAGGACTTTAAGTACCTCTTAGGCTTTCCACTTGCATCGTATTTTAAAGCAAATGGAAAAGAATGAATTTATATTGTAAGCATGTTACAAATATGACTGGCATGCTTTGAGTATTGCTAGGAGCTCATAATTAGTAAAATTTATGAACAGAGGTAGGTGAGGAAATAATTTCTCAAGCACAAGAAACCTTCAAAATTTTCTTTAGCCAAAACTCGTAGAGTTAATACTGGAATAATCTGAATAGATATATAATCTGAAGGAACATAGTGTCAAATCAAATTAGCCAGTTGAGTCTGAAACATCTCTTTTAAAAATGTCTTTAATATCCACCAATTCTCGAATCCAATGAAACTGAACAATTTAATCTGTAAAATGTCTACATGAGCTCTTCAGGTTCTCATAAAATTCCAGGGGAGATTCACAAAAGAAATTTTAGTGTTTTTACGAACAACTATTTTCTGACCAGCTAAATTACATAAACTGAGGAAATTAGCTCATCTATTCCTATGTCTACTGGAAAACCAACCTCTTCCATGTTAGTCTCCAGAATAGTTATGGAATATTCAGGAATTTTTTGCATGACTTCATCTAAGTTATGAACAACAATAGTGAAACATGATCATAGCATCAAACCTTGGGAACCTCTCATATACATACAAAATGACAATTTAATCAGGAAAATAACAAACCAATTTTTGGATTTCTTTAGAAAAATAAATAGAGTTATTTCTGTATTTTTAAACACGTGCAAGCAAACTGCAAAAATTCAGCTTCACTACTGCAGTCTTTAACATTACAATTGAAATTCCTGAAGGTGATTTGCTGAGAAAAACAATCCAATCATTAATTTCCTTTTATGTTCATGCACCCTAACATTAATATCAGGTTTATGCATATTCATTTTGCCAAACTATAGAACGCACAGCTATAAAACTAGAAACCATTAATAATTCAAAGTTACTTGCTGATTAATAAATTTATTTTATAATTTTTGTTTTCAAAACAAATGGGCCTTATGTGTTCTACTTTAGAGTTATTTGGCAATGAAGTCTTCTTACTTCAGCAAGAAATAAAGTCACTAGTCATTTGTAAAAGTCTAAGCTGTAAAGGGCAGCCCATCAGTGTACTTCAGAAGCTGTGGCTTCATCTGTTGCTAACACTTCCACCACTTTCTTGATTAACTTAAAAGGAATAATTGGAAGGGGATAGAATTTAATTATAGACCTAAATTTTCTCAGATTGAATCTATTTTAAAAAAGGACTTTTAATTCAATGGCATATAGGGAAGTGCCTATTTCTAGCAGCTGGTATTATGGAATTGTCAGACTAAGTAAGTGAGGGTCAGGATCTTCATGGGAACTTTTCTCTTAATGGATGCACTATTCAGAGTTTCTATATCTGTTAGCAATATTCTAAATTTTTTGTACGTCAAATGAAACCCCAAGATAACCCCCATGCAGGAGGAATGCTTTGATAATTCTTAAGCACAGTCAGGGTACATATCCCTTAAAAAGAAGCTCCCAAAACTCTGCTGACTAAAAGCTAACATATGATGAGTGTTGAGGCACTTCAAATTTGTTGGGTTTTACACCCTTAAGACACTGGCCAATGTTACATTTACAATTTTACCTGACCTGCATGAGACCCAATCTAGACACTTTTATTTCATTTTTGGACAGCACCAGGTGGAGTCACAACCAGGGTGTTGGGGACTGATCATCTCCTTCCTTGACCTGTACATTGTCTGAGGCCTCCTGACTGAACCAGAGGGGCTCATTTTCTCCTAACTCTCCAAACTTCAGTTCCCAGAGCCTGGCACCAGCCCACTTCAACCCTTCTCAGTAACTCTCGTATTTACGATGCAGACAGAGCCCCAAACCCAACACCCCCACTTCCTCCTGAGTCATGATGCACTATTGTACTGGAAGTTCCTCTTTCAAGTGTTATTTCCACTCATTATTTACAGACTTAGCTCTCCTCAACACCTCCTCAAAGGCAGGATGTTTTTCAGGCTGTTCCAGCCCACCTCTCACCACTCCCTACAGCAGGGCAAGAGCAGGAGGGCCACTGTGAATAACAGAGGGGCTTTTTATTCACAGTATGCTCAGTCATTGACTGCATGTTCTTCCTACTGACCAATCCTGCCTTTTCTGAAACCCTCTTCATCAGCAAAACCCTCAAGCCTTTGCAGGAAGATTCGCTCTCACTCTTTCTTCTAAGATCTGCAGATCTAAAATGCATAATGACATTTCCAATGGCAGTGCCAAAGTGGCTGTCTCTGCTCACAATTTACACTACAGTCAAGGAATTTGCAGGGAGGAACTTCCCTGCCAGTCTGTCCTTCCCAGATAGCATCACTGTCACACTGGATGTCCAGAGAAAAATTAAACTAAATCCCTCAAGACATTAGAATAATTTAGAAAAAACGTGAACCAACTCAAATCTTCACTCATGACCTACCCCTGAAGTTTGAGGGGAAGAAAAAGGGGTAAAAAAGACTTGGGGACCTTTTTGTTTTTCCAGATAGAAATGATAATTTAATTTTTTTTTAAATAAAGCCCAATCCTCATTAGATTTTTCTAGACATTAAAATAAATTCTAGAAAAGGGCATTCAGATAAACATCCAATCTTTTAAATAGTGCCAACATTCACATTTTTGATGCTCAGCCACCCTGACTAGCCTCATGCAGGTACTTTTTTATATTGATTTGTGTTCTCTCATTAACTCCAGCTGGAACAGCAATGAAGGATGACCACCATACAGAACATATTTATTGATACAGGGGCACTGACAAGCATTCCATGAAACTGCTATGAGGCTTTCGCAACTCAGATTACACACATAACAATAAATATTATAAAATAATATTCAGTTGGGAAAATAAAAGGATAAAGTGGCAGTATTTAACTTGTAGATAGTTTAGTCTAGATGACTTCACTATACTTGGATAGGTCAAAGTGTTTCTGTGTTACAGACACAGTTACTCAAATGCATCTTCATCAACAGGCTGCTGTATTAGCTACAGGTTACAGATCTGCAGAGGACTTGTTTCTGCATTTCTAACTTTAATTTTGTTCTCAGCATACAGCAATGGACACTCAGAGATGTGATATGAAATGCTAAAAGGAGATGGTATGTTTAAACTGTCATTTTCAGAAAAGCAAAGTGATTACTGCACTGTGTGAAGACACAAAATTATTACTGTCAAAAAAAAAAAAGAAAATAAAGAAAAAAAAAAGAAAAAGAACTGGATGTGACACAATCTATTCTTTCCTGATATCAGAAAATAGAAAGAGGAACACATATTTCTCCTGTTTACATTTTGGGGAGGACTTAGTGCAGCCATGGGGAACTGCTGAAGCCAGACCAGAGATAACAGCAATTTCAAAAGGAGGGGAGAAGCTGAAGAACTCTAAGGCTGTAAAAAGGACAGCAGCTAAACCTCAAAGAGAGCAGAGGAAGGCTCTTACTTTGTTTTGAAGTAGAAAGCTGCACAAAGCAAGCCCACCACGACGATGCCGAAGACGATGCAGGCAATGGACAGCACCTGGCGCTGGTACACCTCCTCGCTCTCTGTGGACAGCAAAGGCACAGTCAGGAAAGCACAGGGAACAGCACCTGAAAAAGGGCATTTCAGCACCTCAGGGGTTAACTAGTGATGGACAGACACGAGGGACTTGGAGGTCTGGGCCAGTTCCTCCACAGAATGGATGCTGCTCTGAACCTCTCCTCTAGATCAGGTTCATGCAGTTGTTAACCTTCCTGGGGAAGTTTTAGGGAATGGTCCCAATACACTCTGAGAGATACATAATAATGACAGCCTGGACAGTTTAATCTTTTCTCTGCCCTATATGCTGCTTTTCAGCTTTTCCTAACAAAAATTTTACCATCAATGGGATAATGAGCCCTACAACCACAGAGGATTTCTTGCTTAAGGAAAGAACCATCAGGGCTCTTGTAATGCTCCACAAGAAGAGTTCTTCTTTAGCTAGCCCAAAAATGTGAAGTTGAGTGGTGATTACAATGCCTTAGTTGCACATCCTGAAGCTTATGCAAAACATGCCAGAGTAAAAAATTACCTCAATGAACTTGCATGGAACCCAATGTCTATTTTGCTATGAATCACCAAATATTGCTTTGATTGCTGTTTATTTTTAAAAAAAACAAATTTTCTTTATAAATCTCATAATATTCTAAATAAGTTTAAAACAGAAACAGAATGAAAGTAAGAAAAAGAAAAAAGCAAAGGAAATAAGAGAAAGCACTCATTCATGACAGCAGACAGGAGCTGATAAGCAGCTGGAGATTCACACATTTAATTCAACAGCTCTTTAACTGTTACATTTTATGTTTATTCTTTCAACCACTTTTCTAAGTGCTAACGTGCCAAACAGACTGCTATTTTTTAAGATCAGTTTCTCCAAACATACAAGCCATTATTTTCATCCACACACTCCAGGTGGAAAGCTAACATGTAGCATTATCAAAGCACAGTAGAAGCACTGTATGCTGACAAACCTACATTTCCCTCCTAGGCTGGAGCTCCTCAGTGCACACACCTCCATCGATGTGAACACCAGGCACACATGTCAAGTAGGTGGCAGTAGCTCCAAGTTTGTAACTCTCAGGTTCATAACAAATATTGTATGAAAACACCAAGGTGAATCTAGGCAAATTACTAAAGGCAATGCACAGTACCCTAATCAGTACTAATTATTAATTTTTCAAGAGTGAGTATCACAGTGCTGTTACTAAACATTTGGAATCTTAAACACAAGCATTTGTCTCTTGTAAGTCCCAGATCTTTTTCTGCAAGTCATTAAAAATAAAATTACAGTATCAAATCCTGATTTTTTAATTACTTGTCTACTTACTCTCTCAAACACCACAGTGACAAACAAGCCATTCCTAAGACACAAAATGTCCTCAGCTTCTGCTGACATTTCCCCATCATTTAAATTTAAAATTATAAAAGTCGTACTTCTAAAACAGTACCTTAAAAATAAAAAGAAGCAAATAGAATTTTCACCTGTCTAGAATAAAACCGGAGAAACTCTAATTCAAGAGGAAATCCTGTTTGCATTGCACTAAAACTGATTCCAGTACAGCTTTAGGCATATTCCTCACTGGGAGGTACAAAATCTGGATCTAGACAGTAAATCCTTACTGGCACTGCACTAAATGTTTGGGGTTTAATGCCTTTTGTTTTATTTATTTGTTTGCTGCTAAAAGCACTTGTGCAAACACAATTTGCACACCCACAAGGTGGGTACAGTTTGTACCCACCTTCCATTTCCACAGTAATACACGAATCTAACAAATTTGAATTCTTACACTGACATAATCACACTGAAACTCATTCAAAAACTCATAATTTCAGCAATTGTTAACCTGTTCTGCCTGAATACTGGAGTCAGCACCTACTGCCTAAGCCACAACCAAACCATACATAGTTATGAACTGCAGTTTCACTCAAACATTCCATACAAATAACAATTAAAAATCTGTTTATGAAAATAAACTGATTTAAGTAATGTCTGCAAATAGGCTTAATTTTGATTTTCTTTCAATGGAAGTCCTCACTAAACACTTTATTTTTTGTCTTGTTATTTCTTTTTGAGAAATTGTGAGTTTAATGCAGCTATGCTCTTTTGTCAGTCCTGAATAGTGATCACTGCCTTGTTAAAGATGCTTTAGAATAAGCCTTACCAAGATAAAAGCAATTCAGAGACCAGACAATATTAACTTGCTGAAACAACTATTTGAAGATTTAAGTCTTTTGTGAAGTCAGATTAATCCCTGTCACCAGCCTTCAACATATTCTGATCAATATCTTCTTTCTTTTTTGTTTACTTAGTACAGTGCATATTTAAAGAAGTACTTATTGATTACGTGTACTCCATTTCTCTAGACACCTTTGTTCATTTTTTACATCCTTTAAATATTTTATCTATGTATTGGATTCCACAATTTTTTGTTTCCAACATCTTTAAATATGATCAGTTCTCCATTTTTCCATTCTCTAATCTTCCGCATTGGTTTTATTTAAAATTCAACTTCTTGCTAACAGCAAGGTAATCTGTCTTTCTCTGCAAACTTCGAAGGTCTCCTCATGGTTGCCTGAATCTCACCTCACTATTGTGCTAAGCACAGGCAGCACAGCTGAGATCCTCTCCAGACAAGGAGCATCAAAACCAGCCCGGATCTAGAGATGGCTGCAGCCAAGCACTGCAAAGCACTTGGGCTCTCACATAACAGAAACCTGTACAAATTCAAAGTACAGAAAAGAGAAGAACTGCAAATTCCTTCTCCTTCGCTCAAGGATTTTCATCAGATGGTGCATACACGTATTTACACACTGAAACTAACTTCCCAAGGTAAACTAAAGTGTGACTGAAATGATAAGTCTCTCTTTATTCACATATATTCATATATTCCTTGTGAAGTACATCACCTCAATTACAGTCTGTTGAAATAAATACTCTTGGGAGAGGATTCCTCATTTAATGAGCAGCCAAGAAAATATTTCTGCTAAAAACCAAAATATAAACTGCCACGGATATTCCTGGATAATCCTCTTGAGGATTAAGACTACAGAATGTGAATTTCACCAAGCATTCAAATTACAAAAAATACACAACCTCTACTGAGAGAAATAGAACACACAGTGCTGAAAAGTAACGTAGTAAACTGTTTAGATGGAGACTGTTTTTTAATAAAAATTATGGAAAGAAAGGTCTTCTCAGAACATAAAGACAAGACAAACTCACACAGAACAGGGTGCCTGTTGCAAGGCTGAGTTCCCAAAGAAAAGTCCCCATTCACTGTGTGCCCTGTTACATGTGGAGCCCATTCTCAATTATGCTACTGATTGTTCCTTGTTTTCCAACCCGCTACACAATTCTCTAAGCTTATCTCACTCGTTTGCTGCTATTATAGAACACAAAGTTACTACCAGAGACCCACTGCTCACAGCACAGTTAAATTTCATGTTCATTATGAAAAAAAGTACACTTTATATTCCAGGTACTGGGGGTTTGGGTTTTTTAGTTCACTTGCACTTTAAAATTTACTCTTACAGGCTGTACCCTGTTTGCTTCACGGATGTGGAAAGACCCACTGAAGCATACACATACATCTTTAGAGGATTAAAAAGTGTAGGGTAGACACATTTTTCTCATGACTGTTATTTCTAAAGGATATGGTAGTTTTTTCTTAGTACAAGAGCTGAAACTGGCCGCTTCTTTGTGACTTTATCATAAAAGGAAGAATGCTGGTACAATGTGGTCCTTGAGTATGATTCTAACCATATCACTGAGGGAAAAAAAAATTAGTTAATTAAAACAGATTATGTTAGGCTTTGTCAGCACCTAAATCCACAATATCATTACCAGCCATAATCACGGGATCCTCTGGTTCTATTGTGCATTTTGAGTTGAAATATCTTTGAAAGGGATTTCAAATATGAAGAACAGCATTGTGCATGTGGCCTATACAAAACAATAACAAAACAAAAATAGTAACTTTCCCCCTTGTGCTTATTTCAATGGCTTTTGAATAAAATCTCAACATGGTCACAAGCATCACAGAGAAAAATTACTGACTATTCAAACCAAGCCAACTGAGAAATTATGACATTTACCATACAAATGCATTACTTAACCTTTGCTCTATGAAGAAAACCCCCCCATGAAAACGAATAAATGCTGAAATTCTTACTCCCAGCCCAAAAATCACAAACCCTAACAGCACCCAGCATCCCCTTACCTTCCTCACTCCCTTTTAAAAGGACCCACTCTGCATTACTACAAGTAAAAACACACTATAAATAAATATGGGAAACCCTATATCTTGTCATTGGTATACATGAAACCCAATGACTTCCCATGTGCACAGAGGCATCTTTTCCTCAATAGATTACAAGGCGGCCTGCAGGCAAGGCTGTGGGGTTTTTTCATCCCCATGCAAAAACTGAGCCATGCAGAGGCAGTGAGTTGGGCATTGTGACCTCACTGCCAAGCTTTTTGCATTTCCCTTCATGCCCTGCCCATCCTTTCCTAGCACACATCAATTCCACATTGTATTGGAATATCCAGCAGAGCCAGAACCTCACTTCTGAAATGAACCTCGAAAGTATCATTTGGCACTTAAACTCTCTTTGGCGTCCAGCAGCCTCAAAGTCCCACAGGCAATAATGGAGGAGGACTACATGGAGGAGGATACACCCACAGTATCAAGATTTTAAATAAAACACGGATTCTCATAAGTTAAAAGAGAGTAGTTAAAGCATGTTTCTCAATATACTTAGATTTATGTGTGAGAAGTACTGAACTATATACAGCATTCTAAATTTAATACATGAAGAGAATAAAAAAAGCCTGCATGTTCCACAAAATCTGTGATTGCCTCAGCATTAGACATTCCACTCTCCCAAGAGTTTTCTCTGTTCTTGCACTTGCAAAAACCTACTGTACAGATTCTCTGCCATATGCTGTGGCTTGTGGTAAGGCAGAGTGGAACGGCTGAGATGCTACAAGGCACAGTTCACAAGTTTCTTCATTGACCTTGGGCAGGTCAAGACCCTTGTTCTTTCTGTAACCACAAGGATATTACCTCTTCCATTGCAGAGATTAACATGACTAAATGTAATATAAATATATTAACCTCTGAAGGAATTAAGTCTCTGCAAATGCATGAAATAGATAAACCCACCCCAGACAATTCTGTTCCAACATCTTTAAGAGCATATGGATTACTTCACATAAAATATCATGTTTTTTTCTAAGTCTCAGCTACTTTTAAAAGACAGAGTTTTCTTTCTTAAGACTTTCATCTGTCTGGCTAGAATTTCCCTTTTAAAAGCGATTCAAGACACTTAGGTCCCCAAACCAGAAGGAGAAGTTTTTATCTGCTATCGTTTACAGAGAGGACAGAGTCAAGGTTAATTGCACAGATTCCCATCTCAGACTGGAAACAAAGCAAGCTGACTTCTGCTGGCAAAAGTTCATAAAACATTTCATAGTTTTCACAGTGATTCTCTCTTGGGAAGAACTGTTCGATAATTCTGATTGCAACAAAGATGAACAAAATCTTTTTCTTCTACTAGTGGAACGTCCACAGCACAAGGATCTTAATGAAAGCAAAGTGAAATTGATGCAGCCCATTATATATTACAACTGCATGATATTTACATTGTTTGACTACCGGCATTTAACGCTGGGGAGATAATTTCCTGCATACACAGAAGACAGAAAAGGAAAAAGAAAGACTGTTCAACATGTTTGACTGACCTATTTTGAGTACTTGATTCTATAGCATTAATCCTACATTGGCTACATTAAAAATGAAACAATGAATTAGGTGTAATGTTACAGACTTATCATGAAAAGGGATGCAAAGGTATGTGCTATAACTCTGAGGCTGAGCTCTCAATTTTATTGATATTATTATTCATTCATTGGTATTATTATTATTCAATTGGTGAGTGAAAGGTAAAATCTCAATCAAAAAGTAATGAAAAAAAATCCTCAAATAAAATGAGCCAAATGCTGAAGAGCTACCTGAAAAACAAAAAGAAAAGTATAACCTTACACAGGTCTTGTGTTGTCTATGGTTACAACAGGAGTGAAGGTGCCAATATTCTTAGTAAGTACTACTTGTTACAAAGTGAAAATTTGATTAGCACTTTTAAACAGCAAGATCTTAATTTGGAAGGTAAATTAATTTTTACTTGGGTATCCTAAGAAACTATCTTTTCTGTTTATCTGCAGGTAACTTGGGATTTGTGCAAGCTACATCCAGAACTCAAATTTAACAAACTCTCAGAGCCATATCTAAGTACATTCACCGTAACATATTCATTAAATTTTAGGCTTCAAACAGCCCCACAGGAAGCTAAGGGATGAGAGTTGGCTTTTTCCTTTTAAGAAAATTCTTGTTACAAATTCTTTTGTATTGACAATTTACAGGTAAGACAAACCAATCCATATAGAAACCTTATCTATTTTCATTTTGTTTCCAAGATGGATAAGGTCACTCACTAACAAAATCTGCTACCTAAATCTCATCAGTTCTCTGTGTGTGAGCGCTGATTTTCCTTGCTGAATGATTCAGTTTTAGAATTTATTACAGCAACTCTAAGTTTCTCCAAGACTTTCTGCTGTTGCAAAAATACACCCAGTATGCCCACCTGTAATACATTTCTATTATAATACTAATAAGAATTCAAATTACGTATGAACCTTTCTTTTTATCTTATAAATTTTTGATACAACTTGAATATACATGTTTAAAGTTGAGTTTTCTAAGTATAAGCGAAAGATAAATATGAAGGCCATTCTTCCTCCCTCCCCAAACTTAATTTTCAGTTTGGATATAAGGGAAAAAAAATTATCTGGGTAATAGAGGCTGACAGCTAAAAATCTATGGTGATATTTTAGACAATGAGCACACTGAAAAAAACTCATGATAAAAGGGTAAAGCTGTCTAAGACTGTGATCCTCTGGCAGTAATCTTCCTGCCTGATGGCTGCCTGCACTTTTGCTGATGTGTGAAAGGGATAAGCAGCTAAGAAACAGCCCCCTAAGGAGCAGGAGTCCCACAGGAGAGAAACTTGATAGCTGGTCGAGAGAAAAAAACACTAAAAGGTCTGAAACATTTCATTATTATTTTATATTAGGCCACTGTTGAGGACACTTCTACTAAAATATATCAGGGCACTGAAGAAATAGTATCATAGTAATAGGATGTGAAATTATGGGCCAAACAGCTAGACCTAAACAAGATGAACTCTTGCCCTAATCACAAGTGAAAGCTTGCAGATTTGAGATATGAAGCTAAGATCTGTGCAAGATCCTCCTGCACATGGCCCTGGATGCTGTGGTACTCCAGCAACTGAGCTGTAGCAGAGAAAAGCAATGAGCAGCTCTTGGCAGAAAAAACAGAGAAGCAGCAGGCATTTGCAAAGAAACTCTTTCCCCCAAAACACCACATCATGTATGAAATGGAGGGGGCTGGCACCTCAAAGAGCATCTTATAACAGCCCGATGTTACAGCTGTTGCTAAGTAATGCACAACACTACTGAACTTTCAGTTAAACCCACTTGTGTGCCAGGTACCTCCAACTTAATATCTGAAACTTCATCTACTTGATCTACCATCAAGTCTTACTCTTTATGTTACTTTTTATGTGACTGAAAATCACAGCTCCAAGCATCTCCAATTTCTACTACATGTCTGAGGGATGTAAAAAGCTTCAAAGCATAAATAACAAAAGCTGAAAGACTGAAAAATATTACAACCGTATGGTGATTTGTTTTTTAACTAAATGACGTTTTTTCCAGAAGGATTTTGTTTTGGTGAAGTTTTTTTTTTCCCAGTGCTTAGGTTTCCACACACATTCTTGCAGGATATCAATTATTTGCCAGGTGCTAGAGACCTTTCATACCATAAATTTCCCACAGAGAGTATTATTCATGGAATTGGTAAGGCTGGAAGGGATCACTGGTGGGGTCACCTGGTCCAACCTCCCTGCTGAAGCAGAATCATCATGGCACAGGATTGCCTCCTCTCTGTTCATCTCTGACAGAATGTGTGAGCTCCACAGTTCTTTATGAGAGCCTGAAGTGTGTGTGTGTCTGGGAAATGGAGTAGTATTCTGCTCCAGAATAATGACTCACCCCTTTTTCCCTATCTTAATTTTTGGCTGCTTTTTGGCACTTCCCTACATCTTCTCTGATTCTGTTACCTTCCCTTCTTGTCCTTATTTTTTATTCTAAATCTCATAACCACACACAGTTTTGCACTTTTAAAATGTCTTTGCTATCATATATTTCTCCCACCATCAGTATGAAAAATCTTTCCAAATGAAACTTTTATTCTTCTTGCAGTATGACCTTCTGTTTCTGCAAAGTCCATGCTGAGCTGAGCTTTCCAGCTCTCCTGAGGCCCTTGTTCAGCCATACCTTGTGCTGGCAACTGGAGGAAGCAGAGGAAAGGATATTTAGATACAAACTTCCTGCATGAGCTACTGTAGAGTTTATCAAGGTTCTTTTAGGATGTATACATATATATAGGGATAAATCCCAAGACCATTAAGTGCAATAGGCTTTGGACAAGTGACATAATCGTTTTATATGTAACTCCATAAAGGTAGCTCCTGAGAAGTTGATTACATAAAAATATTATGGCTTTATAAAGCAATAGCTTTAATTCTGCTTTAGTAATTCCTTAGCTGATGAGAGTTGTTATTCCTAAGATCCTAAGCATCACTAACACATAATATAATAACATCTTAATTTCCCAGCTGATGTTTTATTTAATCTCAGAGCTTGAATTGCTCCTATCAACAAAGCCCTGTCACTGGAATTTCTCCCAATATCTTGCTCAATTGCTGGTATTGAACATTCCACTCAAATCTCAAGCTAACCTCAGAGCTGCCAAAGTGTATTTGACAGTTATTGTTGATGGCTACATTGTCAGGAGCTCAGAGCAAGTCAAGCAATATCATAATTAAGTGCCATTTCTTTTGACTGCTACTGTTTTAACCAGAGTGCATTTACAGATTTATTTTTTTTTTACAAATATGTGGTGAAAACAGTGACAGCAAAACCACAGAAAATGATTGTTAATAACTCGAACCATATTTTGCTTTTCATACACTTAAACAGCAGTGTGATGTTCTGCCTGGAGGGCTCTGGAGGGTGAGCACTCAGAGGGCGAGGACAAGGGCTTAGTCAGATGCAGAAAGATGTGACAAGGGACACTGTGTTCCCACTGAAGCACTACAGCTTCTGAACAAGACTCTGCAGGCACAGGACCATGTATTTATGCACTGCCTTTTTGTTCCAAGCCTCACCTTCCCACAAGCCAGTGTTCAGGGATGGATGTGACAAAAGGAGAGAGGCTGACAGAGTGTCCTTCGCACAGAGCCGTGGGTCAGCCTGTGCTCCCCTTGGAGCCTCCTCCACTCACAGCTCCCAGCCCTGTGCAGGACTGAAGGACTGGATACTTCGGTGCACATTTCTTGTTCTGCTGATCTTCCCCGCCTACTCCAGGAGCCAGTGGAACTTCAAGACAGAGATCTGGCTTGGTCTGCTCTGTCCCTTACCTCTACAGGAGCATTGGCATGCCCCTCACCTTGTCACAAAAAATCCCCCTAACTCAGGTCCCCAGCACAGAAAGTGTGTGTTTGCTCACCATGTGACTGCAACACTCAGGTCTAGGCTGGACAAATGATCAGAGAGGAAACCAGACTGTGCTCGCAGAGAGAGAAAAGTAAATATGGTGACTGTAAGCAGCTACACTCTTCCTTTAATCCTCCAGTCTTTCTGCCAACGTGAGGGATATCATGCAGTTGTTCATACTGAGCCCTGGCAGGTGCTCAGAGTCTCCTAAAGCAGTAGCAGTGCTAAGGCACAGTGAAGCCCTCAGCCCACAGAATGTCTAGCAGTGTGCTCCCAGCACTCACCCACGTGGAGGGATCTGCTGCATGAGCTTGGCACTGGTTGCAAGGTTGGCAGCAGCTGCCAAAGCTCAGCTGCTCGAATGCCAGCTTGTCTGGGTGTGTGGCTGCTGGGACTGCTGTCTGGGAGCCTCCCCACAGCCGTGTGCCTCAGGAGGCCTGAAGGAGGGCACCTCAATCTTCAGCAACTGACATACTGCATGATATCAATAATACACCCCAACTGTGTTCCTAGTCAAAAGGAAGTTCTTACGGTGCTTGAGAACACAAGAATTATTCTTGTACTCTTCTTCCTGGCCTCCCAACTCATAAACACAAATCTCAAAGTAATAGTCTAATCTCTCTGTATTAATATATTTAGGTGGATTTTAAACACATGCAAGTTGCAGCTCAAAGGGATACAAACACATGTTTAAAGGCAAGCAAGTACATGACAAGCTATGTAAATGCTGTAGAGTATCCTTCAGGAGAAGATAAACTTTGGCCACTCTCTCCTTTACTAAAAATATAAATTTTTTACTAATAGCATTTTACATTTCAAAACGGACTGTTTTTTTTCAAGAGTGAAACACAGTAATTGTCAGAAAAAATCCATAAACTTGCCACTTCAAAAGGATGCATGGTTATATGAAACCATACAGTGTAACACAATTTCTTGTAATCTACGGAATAATAAGAAATTAAACACAGCAATAGGAAAAGCATTTTCAGATCGATTCACATAATGACTTTAAAGCTAAAAGTGACTCAAAAAAATATATACCAACTTATCTCTGACTCCGAGGAGGTTATTGAGAAGATGGAGCCAGCAGTGCAGGGCAGGAGCACAAAACAAACAATAATTGAAACAAGTTTTCTCTTCCCATGAGGACAGCTGGGTGGTGGGCCAGGCTCCAGTGAGCCCATGCAGTGTCCACTTGTGGAATCACAGAACATCCAGAGTTGCAAAAGACACACAAGGATCATCAAGTCCAACCCCTGGCCCTGCAAAGAACAGCCTCAAGAGTCACACCATGTGCCCAAGAGCACTGTCCAAAAGCTTCTTGAACTCAGCCAGCCTTGTTGCTGTGACCACTGCCCCGGGGAGCCTGTTCCCCTGCCCAGACACCCTCTGGGGGAAGAGCCTTTCCCTGATATCCAACCTCAGCCTCCCCTGGCACAGCTTGAGGCCATTCCCTCGGCTCCTGTCACTGTCAGCACAGAGCAGAGATCAGGGCCTGCCCCTCCTCTCCCCCTCACAAGGGAGTTGTGACTGCACTGAGGTCTCCCCTCAGTCTCCTCCTGTCTAGGCTGAACACACCAGGTGCCCTCAGCTGCTCCTCACACGGCTTCCCCTCGAGCCCTTCACCATCCTCATGGACACTCCAATGGATTTTATGTCTCTTTTATACCGTGGTGCCCAAATCTGCACACATCACACCACTGCAGAGCAGAGCACGACAATCACTGGAGGTTTTTGGCACTCAGTCAGTTGACTGTGGAGCTCCTGAATTATTTTCTGAGTGCATGAAAGGAAGCAGCTTTACAGAGTCACTCCATGGCAAGCTGAAGGACAGATTACACCAATGTCAAATGTTTTCAACAAAAGCCTGTCTGGTGGCACCAGCAATAAACATTTTTACACAGACTGCCTGGGTGGGTCTTACAAGCCAGAAGCTGTCACACACAATAGTGATTCCGACAGCACAGGGCAGCTTCTGATGTGCTTTGTAACATTTCTGGTTATGATTTTTATCCAAAAAACTGCAAATGGAAATACTGTGCCAGAAGCAAGCACTACCTCTGGTTCATCACAACATTTTTGCACAAAGCTCACTTTGCAAAGCAGTAATGGCCAAGTGTTTTTCTGACTCATGCTTTACACAGCAGCCCTTTCTGCATCCCTCAGCCTCACGTCTTTTAAAAATATTCACATTACTTTCTGTGGCAGTCATGATGGACAGCTCACAGCTATAGGTCCTGAGCCTTGCACAAACACTGCTGAAACACCACAGCCCTGAGTACAGCTTAATGAAAAGAATAAGCTTGAAAAGACTTGAAGAGGCTGAAGAGAACAACTCAAACAAAAACAGCTGAATAGCAATAACTTGGCCTACTTGGGCTTGCCTGTGACCCCGTTTTCTTTGCTGCCTGGGTGAGACATATTTTGAAGAGCTGGGGTTGCACTGAGAGACCGAGGGCGGGCGAGGCAGGAGGCAACAGCTGCTGCACTGCCTTGGCACGAAAGCAAAAGGTGAAAGAACACCAAAGAGCAGACTGCTTCCAATCCCAAGGCTGTGGACAAAGTGTGAGAGTTCATGGAGACGTCTTTATGGTGGCAACTGAAATTCCATACAAAAAGACGTTTCTGCTGGCCAACCTGCTACCTCTGGCTCTAAGTCGTTCTTCTCTCCCTTACAGCTTTAGCTAATCATTTTAAAATGAGTTAGCTTCGTATTTTCCAGCAGATAGTTTTCTAGTTTAGATAGTTATGTCATCAATTCAGGAAAAATCCAGTTTGCAAAATTATCAAGAAAGCATTTAGGTAAAATCTCTGAACATCTTAACTGTCTTTGAAGTTTTCCTTTGCTGTCAGGTGTTGCAAAAGCCAAAGAAAACATATTGCAATTCCACGTTGCTCTTCATAAATCCACTTTGACAGCTCCTATTTGTTTTGCCTCTCTGAGCAGGACAAGAGAGGAGATTCCATCAGATGACCCCTTTCTAGTCATCATCTTAGGGGTATACATCTGATATCCACTCTAAGAAATGATCAGAAAACAACATGATTCTTCAAGTTGCCTACATATTGCTACCATCCATTTCATTTTTAACAATATTGTCAGAGAATGCAGAGGTGATATGCAAAAGTGGTAGCTGTGAACTAAGATAAATGAACTTAACAAAATGTTCCTAAGAAGTTAAGGATTTACAGATTCCTCAGTTGCTAGCAATAACGAGACATCCAATCTTAGCCTAGATATCTTTTCCTCTAAACCAGTTTTGTTTATATATGTGACATATATCAGAAATATGTATAAATATGTGTTTATACTATGTTAATAGTATGGGAACCCTATTCAAGAACCTTCCAGACTAACATTCCTCAACTCCCATTCTTCTCACTTACAGTTTTTATTAAATCTTACCGAGTATTTCCATCTTGTTTAGACTCACTTTTGAATTGTAAACATTTAAGAAGTGTTTTTTAATGGATTAATCTGTGAAATCCACCGGTGAGGAGTCTTGCACAGAGTAAATCAAGAACTGCTAGAAATAGCGGGACTGATTTTGGTTTACTTTGCAATATGCAAGAAAATGAAGGAGTCATAACAGAGTAGAAACACAAGAACTGTCATTCAGGTGTGAGATGTCCTCTTATACTTTGTCTCAAATGGCTCTTATTGAACCACAAATCGATTCCCAGGTATTCTTGACTAGCACAAAGCATCAAATGTTCCAATAATGAAGAATCAGATCCTAGAAAATACAGACAAGAGAATCAACTCACACCTACGTGTTCCAATTAGGCTCATTGATCATGTCTATTAGGAAAGAACAGATTTCAGCTCACTAAGAGTATTTTCACAAATGCAACTGCAATATTTACCTAAAGGAGATGTTTTCCCAGGAAGAGGCTTGTGAATCCTTGAACCAGACACTTTGCAAGGAATCAGAAATGCTGACCAGGATGCTCCCAGAATACACAGTGTTTTTATGCTCACCTGTTTCCTGCTCCATGTTTTATTGCTATCTGTGTCATAATGGAATTATGTACTAAATCATTCCTCCCCTAAAGTTTTTGTTTGTTTTTAACCTTTTGACAAAAGCTTTATAATATATAATACTTTAGGTATTCTGAAATCAGCCTAAATTTCAATAACTTTATGAGCCAAACTATGACCTGCAACGATTTCTGATCTGTATTAGTTGAATTTACAGAGAGAACCATGACTGACATCTCCATCAAATGCTGTGAATGTCTCCAAACTCATCCAGTCATTGAGGCCATTTGTGGGATGTTTAAGTTCAGTAAGTCACTGTGTTAAAGTGCATATTTTTGCTTCAGTGGATTCAAAAGCATAAAACAATCACTAGGAAATAATTTAGGCGTAATTCTTGCAGTACATTTGTCGCTCACTATCAGATTTATCACATTTTTTTAATAAAGGCCAGTATGGATGCTAAAAAAACTTATATCCTTTTTATGGTAACCAAGGCCAAATCATTGAAAAGAACCCCAATTATTTTTGGTAGAATAATTTTACAAAACTGAGAACGGTTTGCTCCAAAAATTCTGTGACCAGGATAGAGAGGAGTTATTGGCAGATTCTTCTCACTGAAGTCCTTCTCACAGAAAAAGAAAAAAAAAAAAAAAAAAAAGGCCTTAAATAGTTGAGAAAGATACAGGGATTTTTTTAAAAAGTCTTTAAGTTTTATTCTACAGATAAAAGCTAAACAAACTGCAGTGAAGGTTGTCATCATTTCCCTACCAGGCAGAGAATAGCCACAACCCAGAAACAGAAAAGGAACTTTGGAAATGCTTCTGAAAGAATCTCTGAAAAATTCATTTCCAAAACTTTACAACTAACATCCAATAGCACAAAGATAGGTGAAACTTCCCAGATGCAAGATCAAAATTTACCCTGGATAAAACCTTCCCCTTTTATGCTTTCCAGCTTGGTTTTGGGCTCACTACCAGGTAACTCTTCCAGAGTGTCTGAGAAAGGAAACAGAACAGTGAAATCATCTTCACATTAGGGTGTTTTGAAAGTCTGTGTAAATTCTTCTGAATCTCAACTATCTTGCTTAAGTTTGTGTGGTCTATGTGTTGCAATTGCAAACATATGCTAGGATTTTCCCCAAAGGCTCCACAGTGGTTAAAGAAAAGTCAGATCTTGTTAATTAATCTTTAATATGAAATGGGGTGAAATTGACAGAACAACTTTGTGGCTGGCTAGGTACAAGTGATATAAAGCCTTCTCCCATGAATAATGGAGCAGAAACATCAGAGATAAAGGAAGTCTCAAAGTTTAAAAATCTGTCTAGAGGCATTTGGGTTTGCTGTTTTTTTCTTTTTCTTAAATTACACTTCCAGAGCCTAAGAACAAATGCTTTCAGATACCAATTAAGAGACACATGGAAGTATTCCTCTACTTTAGGGAATTAGCTAGAGAGAGGGATGAAATGATTAAAAATAAGAAGGAAGGATTTGAAGAAATGGAGAAGACTTGATTTCTCAGAGCTTCCCACATAGATGCTGGCCACTTCTTACAATCCTGGCATGCAACAGACTTCTGCTTGCATGTTTGAAACTTCAGTAAACCTCAGTGTTGCTATCAAAGAAGAGATGCTGAATAACATGCACACAAAATGGACAAACACTACTTTGTCTTAAAGACTGACTGGAGCCACCTGATACAGGCTAAACTCCAGGATTTTTGCAGTAGGCATTGTCAGGTTTTTACGCAGACACACACGTGTCTCTCAGTCAGTCTCTCCCTAGTGCTCCTCTTCCTGTGAGCTAAATCTCCTCTGGCAATATTCCATGACTAGTAATTAGGGCAAGCTTAGGTGATTTTTAGCTTTTTGTTGCTATTTCTGTGATGTTAACATATTGATTACAACTTTTTTTTTTCACTAACGAGTACCAATTATCACTAATAAGCAAGTGAAATTATTTGGGAGATGCAGATAATCAATTTACCAGGTTTACCTGCAATGCATGGTAAACCAATTGGATTGTATCAAATAGATTTTCTCCCACTTAATTGGGAAAAAAAAAGGTCAGCTCCCAATCCCAACCTCTACGTTAACAGAAAAGAGGGTAAAACCTGAGTTCATATATTTTACTGAAAATTGCTCTTTACACATATTTAGAGGTACTAGCTGTCTCATATCCTAATTATTTTTACCTTAACAGTTACTGTACTCAGGTGAGATATACATCTCCTTCCTGTTTCTTTTTTTTTGTTGTTGTTTTTTGGAATGCAAATCCCTTTTCCAAACTGGATATTAATTTGTATGACTTTTTAAATATTTTTTGAAGAGCAGGTTGATCAATTCAGTTGCTGTCAAAATATTTGACTGCAGAAAGGAGTGAATTAACTTTGGTTGTATCAACGGAAATAAAACTCAGCCTGTCTCAAAGTCTGCCCCTGCAACAGATTTTGTATTTGCCAAAGACTTGGTTTACTCCCCATGCAGGAGAATATGTTAATGGCACATGGTTAATTCCTCTATAGAGCATCCCAGGGATAAATGCACCAAGAGCAGTGATTCCCATCATCCTGCTGCTACTCCACCTGAACACAGTTAGGAGGAACTCAGCTGAGGAGCAGACAAAATTCAGTTCATGATTTAGGGAGCACTGCTGTATACTGAGGGCTTCAGTTAAGTACTGCTTAAGACATTATCCAGTTAGCTTCATTTAAGACGACATTCTGGTAGCATGAGCAGTGGCATCTGATTAGCCAGTTCTGATATTTTAAACACAAATCACTGATTTTTTTTTTTTTAATAACACCTAACTGGGTGTAACAGAATGCAACAGAGGAAATGAGGATTTGAGATTATAAATAGAAAACACACACACAAAAAAAGGGCAATTATGTTCTCTGAAATGTTGACTCAACTGCTGATAATGGTAGGAGCAATCTGGACACAGTGAGTGCCCAGATCAGAGCCAGGGTTAAATGTTCTCTGTTAACTCCACTGAATGGCAGATTTTAGTATTTCTGATGTGGGGAAATGGCTCAAGCCAAGTAACAAGTGAAAGATGTGCACTCTCTGGTTTATGGAACTTTCCAGTAAGCCTGGGCAAGTGGTATCTATATTAATCCTATGAATAACACATTTGATAAAGATCACAATATTTAAAGTTCTGTGGAAGGCACGGTGACAATAGTTAAAAAGTCCGAACTGATATTCATGTAACTTATTGTACCACACTGGGACACTACATCTTCAGTAAAAAACTGTAAAGCAAACAAGCCAAAAAAGTTTAGATTCCCAAAATCTAAAAAATTTAAATTCCCAAAATCCCCAAAAAATTAAGATGTGAAACTTCAGTCAAAACTCCAGAATATTTTTCAGTTAAGAAAAAAACAAACAAGCAAACAAGCAAACTGGAGAAAAGTATTTAGCTTTGACAGTTAAGATGAGATTTTTCAAGGAGCTTAATGAATGCTCCAGCTGCATTTTGGTTTAAATTAAGTGGCTAATTTATGTTGTGCTTCTTTGTTAGCTGCTAGTGACGGGCAAGCCCAACAGCACGGATGCAGAACAGCAGTAATGGACTTTGCATGAGATGATAATTCATCAGTAAATGAGGCTGGGGACAGCCCAATATTGTTGTCACTTAAAGGTGTATTAAAGTGCCTGACATGGGCATCTTTAACTAAACACTGAGATGGCAGTTCCCAGAGTGATCACTGGTAGTGTGTGAGATTCAAACCAAGATTCAAACCAAAGGAGCTCTATTCAGCAGTAAAAACTCCAAATTCTGCCAACAGGCTTTTTGAAAAATTACCTATTAACTTCCTTTCAAATAATTATATCTTCTCAGATGCTCTTGGGATTCATTTCTTCCATGACAAAGCAAACTGTTCTCCTCACTCTTTGCAAGGCTTAAGAGACTAAATACAAATGCCAAAGTCAGTCAGTATTTTCTCAGACATCCTGTTCCCAGTTATGGCTAAGACTCTTCCACACTGAATAAAAAGAATATATGATAGGAAATAAAATATGAAAGTGAACTGCAGGCACTGTTCTTGCTCCCAGTTGATCAGATTCTTACTCAAAAACAACAAACCCGAGAGGAAAATATTGCACTCCTGCTATTACTGGATCAGTCTGGATCTTTTATTTTTAGTTTGAGGTCAAGACAGATATATATCTCCATATTTGCAGTGTCAAACCCACATTGTCTGAACAACACCTAGCACTTTGCACAATAAACTCTCTGGAGCAATTGAACATGTACTGTGCTTAATGTCCTGGACCCACTCAGGCTCCCACATGCTACATAAAGCAAATAAACAGCTGTAAGCATCTAAACATTTGAGGAAAAGCAGCAATACATTAGTCTTTCCACCTCAAGCTCAGTGGGTATTTGCTGGGATGTACTTCACACAGATAAGAGTTTCAAGTTCAGAGAAAGCAGACTAGAAGATAAAAGGTCCTGATAACCTTCAAAGCTCTGCATTGCTGCTGAAAAATGCTCACTTCCCACGAAAGTCTCCAATGGATTAGCAGCTTTGTGATGTGCAAGCCCTCCCCACGGCCTTTCATTATATTTCATAGTCACTTAAGCCTTTTCCTAATAAAAAGACAGTGCCAAGGGTGAGATTATGAAATACCCCAAAGTTAAGTTGATAACAGTTTAATTAAATGTTGGTCTCTAACAACATTTCTGGCATGGTTCTGGCAATAAAAAGGAAAAGTGAATGTTGCAATTGCTTCCCTTGTTTTTCCCATGACGCTGCCTTTCAGAGCATGCTGCAGAAGGTCTGGTTACATGACATGGTTGCTAAATTCAGTTTTACACTGAGCACAAAGAATTCATTTTAACCTTGGCTTTGGTATGGAGAAGGCTCTGTATGACCAGATTTTGTCTGCTGCTTTTTAATTAAAATAATAGGGACAGGTCCTCAAAGGGAGTAAGAGAGCACAGTTCTGTTGAAGTGAGTGTTTTCCGAGACTTCCCTCCAAGTGAACAGCAAAAACTTCCTATTAAATCCACACTGGGCTTTCTGTGGAGATGCACATCTCTGTACAGAGAAAGTTCACGGCACTTATAAGCAAGATTCATTCACTTAATCAAGACAATAAATGCACATTTCTCTTCTGTAGTTATTCTTTTGGATGTTGCATTATTCCTTCATGCTGCAAATTATGGCTCTAAGTGTCACCGCCTTGCTTTCACCCTACAAGTCACCTGAGATGGATAAGCAGGTAAATGGTTTCCTAATATCTTCTCTATGATAACTCCTTCTACAGTGCTGTATTTTTTATATGCTATATTTTTTTCCATATGTAAACCAATTCTGATTCAACTTCAGCTTTGTAATTTTACTTTGATAAGGGTTTGGGGTCAGTGCCTTATCATCTGCTGTTGTTGAAAAAGGCAATGTGCAACACGTACTGCAACATACAAAACATCAGCTATTTTCTGTGGAAGACATGGAGAGGAGTGATTAATTTTCCATTGCCCCTTAAAACTGGACTGCTCTTATGGCTTTGAATTGTATGACCCAATAGTCATGTTTGTTAAAACTCTATACATTCTTCTAGTAGACTTTCAGCACAATTATCCCTTAAAACACCCAAAAACGAGGATACACTTGGATTGTGTTAAATCAGTAGTACATGAGAGTATATAGAAGTTTTACCAGGGCAAACTGGATTAACTAAAACTAATTTAAAAAAAAGCATAATGTCACAGAAATTAAGTAAGGAAAAAAAAAGACGAGTTCATTTGAAAAAACAGAAATGTCAATAAAAATATGGACAAGGAACACTTGATCGCATCAAAGGCAAAATTAATTAAATCCCGATGGGAAACTTTGCCATGGTACATTTACCAGGCAGTGTACAGAGCCATGAACTCTGAGTCAGACATCCCATGTCACACACATAACAGCCAGAAAAACCATTTCTCACGTTTGCAAAAACAGCAGCTTGCAGCAGTAGTTCATGGCATCCCAGGTCTCACCCACTCTGGAACAAACTTCACTCCTCTACTGATCCATAAGGCACATTTTATTGATGTTTCTCCCCAGACCAACACTCATTTTCTGACTCAGCTGCAGCACTCAGTGATTTGTCTCCTCAGCAACACTCCTGGCTTCAGTTTTGCCATGAGAACCATCATCCCCAGACTTGCCTGTCAGGGTAACAACAGGAAACAACCCCTTTTCCTCTACAGAAACACAATCACAGTGTTTCACAGGATCACTGCTGCTTTTTCCAGCTGATTACACTAACTAATAATTGCAGGGGTTTCACCTTGTTTTCCTGGAGAGGCACTGGACTTTCCCGTTTTTAACTTCACCCTTCCTGCCTACGTCAGCCTCTGTCTTAAACGATTTGGCATAAAAACATGTGTCAACAGGACCACTGACAGCATTTTACAACCCTGATCCATGGCACTCCATGCTGAGCAAACAGCACTGGAAAGCAATCCAGCAGACATGAGTGTTTTTCAGACACTACTTGTCTCCTCCCTAAAAAGCTGCAATTTAGCAGTAGGTGCAGAAAGGCACAGCAGCAAAGAGAAGGGCTCAGACACTTCACACACAGTATTCTGGACAATAGAACATTATTTCTTCACTGTATTCATAGCAAACGCTCTTGAAAACACCAAGTGCAACATAACAGCTAAACATAAATGGCATTTGATTATTTTATAAAGGTACCCCTGTGGTTTTGGACACAGCTTCAGTTGTTTATTTACCCCTACATAAGACAAACTAGGCAGAACAGACCCTGATGTGTGTGGCAAGTGGGTGAGCTCAGCTCAGCTCCTGAGCACAGCACTTGTGCCTCTTCAGGCAGATGGAGGAACATGAGCACTGCTGCCAAAGCAGTTCTCACACACAGACTTTGCTTTCTCTAGTAATGGACTGTTTGACTGGTTCATCTCAGGAGCTGAGGTCTTCTAATTGAGTGACATTAAACCAATGAACTGTATTACTCCTTACCTGTGTGGTACTTTGGATTTTTAGAGTAGTAACCAACTTATTAACAAAAAAATTATTAAATTTACAGTAAGAAACCCTTTTCCTCTGTAATACTTTCTAGTAGTAGACAATCTGAAGTGGTTTCTTCCTGATTTCTGTTCCACAAAAAAAACCAAAAACAAACCAAGAAGCAGAGCACCCACAACACGATGTTCCATATTAACAGCATTCTCAAGGAAAGGAACATTAATTTCACACATTGCTATAAATGTGCCTGGACAAAATGGGATGGATCATTACACATGATTAGATCAGTAAGTTAGATTGTAACAAATTGGAAGTTGTGTGTTTGTGCATAACACAAATGGAAAAAAAATGTTAATTAAATGTGTGTGCACATGCTTTAGTGAAAATAGAAAACTAGAAAGGATTACAGAAATAAAGGAGGAAACTATACACTGGACAGCTGATTTAGATAGTCACAGAGACAAAAGGAATTTGCAAGATCAGTAATTTTCCATTTACAATTCTTGAGTTGTATTTTTGTTCATGAAACTTTGGATTTTAGAACTGATTCCTCTGAGATTTTCTGTCATGAATTAAGATAAAATAAATCTTATAAAGTAATGCATTTATACATTTAGCCACTTACCAATTTTTCATAAGATACAGGGGCATTTGTCGGCATTTATCTTTCAATCCCCCATAGTGTAAAACAAATATTTGACAGATGCAATGATAAAAAGATGTGATTGCCAGATTACATAAAGAAATCACAATTGCATTATTTCTTGGGAATTATTATTAGAACTGTAAGTTAGCATCTATTGCGGCACTTGGGATACAAAAATAAGGCTTTAGTTTTTTTAAATTAACCACTTATATTCATTTCAGATACAATTCTGTCAACTTGTAAATGAGAATTATTATCTGAAATTACTTTTGATCACTAACTATACAGTTTCAAATCAGTTTGCAAGCATGACTTTTATCACACTGTACAAGAGAAATCTCATGTTAATATCCAGGAGCGCAGCAGAATAAAATTCTTCAAAAAGACATAGATCTCTACCTGGTTAAGAATGCAAAATTATGGTCCAAATTCCCTGTTTCTTGCCATCATTCCTTCAGTGAATTCATGCCCTCCTGTAACTCTGTTTCTGTTCTCACCTGTGCTCCAGTACCAGCTCACCTTTCCATGAAACCAGGCAGAGTCACAGCTCTGCAGGGCAACTCTGGCCCCTGACAGACCCCTCTGGGCTGCTCCCAACTAAATGTGTCAGGCATGATCAAAGATGGCAGAGTTATTTTACCAAATATTTGTAACAAATTGCAGGAAAAAAATTAAAAAATACCACAAGCAATGAGCCTAACAATGTTGTCGTTAAAAGCACAAAAATTTACCTTTGGTTTCCAAAATGGAAAGATCTTCTGTGATTATTTTTTTGCTGTTTGGCTAACTAAAAAATCTCACACAGTTGCATTCAGACTTCTTAGTGAATAAAAGAACTTAATGCATAATCATTCGCTGAAGAAAATTAAAAATAAAGTTAATGAAAATTATTATGTCATTTTACATTCAAGTTAGATGATGGCAAAAAGTGTCAATACTCGCTAAAATACAAAGTAAGAGGAAAGTAAAAATAGTATCTAAAGAGGCAGTTTAATTATTTTAAAGTTATTAAAAGTTTCATAGAGTCCATGTATTTGCAATATATAATGCAACTAAAGCAAATCAAATATAGACAATGTTAGAAAGGAAAACAGCTTAAGAGCAATCAAAACCCCTTTTCACAGATTTTCAAAACTGACATGGGAGTCAATCCTGACTGTCAACCCACTTTTCATGTTCATGCCCCTCATTCAGGTTATTGCAAAAGTATATGTTAATAAAAGCACTTATGGAACAAAGTGTGTTTAAGTTGTTTAGTTAAACCCAGTCCTTATTTTGATGGCATCCTCTGAAGCCTGTAACTCCTTTACTAAGGCTCTTTGAAAAGGAGACTGCATTATGGGAACTGTATCAAACAATTCCTAATTCCCTCATGCTAGACCCAAAAGATTTTAAAGAGTTGGATAAACTGCTGGTGAATCCCACTGTTCCTGGCACTCCTGTGACTGAATTTTGTTAAATGCTCTGATATGAGGCACCACAGCAGGTTAAACACCATATTTCTGTGAATTGTTGAGATTGTTAAACTGCTTTGCACATCTTTGTCGCCATTATAAATCCCAATAGTTCCAGTTGTTCCTTCACATTTTTGCCTAAATACAGAATTTAAGGTGAAACCAGGTACTAGGTGAGAAATTCTCGATATCACAGACATAGAGTAAATAAACAAAGCTGTCTAGAGCAGAGTAACTTCCTGGCATTTCAGTTGTGATGATCTAATCTAAAACAATAGACTGCAATTCATTACTTTTAGAACTTGCTGTTGCATAATATAAAGCTGAAAAAATACTGTACTGTAGGCCTGGATAATTACGAAGCTGTGGAGGGAGGTTTACTTTACAGTATATCACATACTTTTTCTAGCAGTAAAATGACATAAATAAATGAAGACTAGTATAGCTTCAACAAGACAAGAAAAATAGGACTGTCAAAACTAAGAGTAAATTCTTTTTTTACCTACCCAGAGAATAGTAAATAAGCAGAGAATTGAGTATCAATAAGCAATTATTTGTCTGTTTCACAAAATATCAAGTAGCAGAAAATACATTATTCCAGAGTATTTCTAGAAAAATAACAAATCGAGCCATTTTATCTAGATATAAGGAAAATCTTTTACCACTAGAACAGTCAAGCATTGGAACAGATTGCCTGGGGAAGTCATGCAGTCCCAGGTTTCAAACGTTAATCTGGATAAAGTCCTGAGGAGTCTGGTGGCACCTGAGTCGACTCTGCTTCGAGCCTCAGGTTAGAGACCTTCAGGTTCCACCCTGAATCATGCAGGGGTTCTGGAACATCCATTTTACAAATATTTTTTAAGTAAGTAGGAAACTCACAGGCACACCAACTACTGCTCTAGAGGACAGAAGTTTCAGACAACAGGGAACATAAATAAAAAAGTCCATGTGGGAGCATAGTAAGTAGCATAAAGCAAAATAAAACTTTTTAAAATTGAAATAGCACCTCCTATAGAAAAGCAATAACTATCAAGTAATACTCCCAGATAAAGGACTGAAGGAAAGGATTGGAGAAAAAAGATTTGTATGCTAGTAAATAACCTATTCTAGACCAAGAACGACTTCAAAGATATTGCACAGGGAGGCCAGTGCATGAAGACAGAGATAGCAAAGAGGGAAGGGATACTCTAAATTATTCTAACAAGTCTGTAGCTCCTTACACTGCAGGGCTCTGCTCAATTAACTAAAAGACAGTTGGGAGATAAACATGAGGTTGGCAAAAAAAACCCTCTGAACAAACGGAAGGCTCTCATTATTACTGAATTATAAAAGAGGTTCTAGGCTCTACATAAAAGAAATAAAGAGTTCTGAATAATAGATGCACGTGTTCATATATGGTCACATGAATAATTCAGAAAATTTAACATTATAGACTTTTTTAAGGGAAAAAGATGACATTGACACCAGAAGTAACAGTGATACCAAAATAACCAGGGAGTGAGAGATGGCTGCAGAGCTGTGACAAATGATGGAAGAGGAAAGGAAAACACCCAGAGGAAGTAAAGAGCTACAAAGCTGCTCTCAAGAACAGTGACACGAGTGATGCTAGGGAGAGACAGACTCCTTTGAACAGCAGAAGACTTTGCAAGGAGCTTCATCAGCACAGCTGTGCTACCAACATGAGCATCCAGAGTTTTTAGAAAACTGAGAGCAAAAAAAGGAAGAATAAGATGAAGATACCAAAGTGATTAAGCAAATAATAAAGATGCAAAAAGTATAAATGAAAGGATTGATGGTACACACCTTGGCACCATAAAATGAGGAGTATAGAATGGGAGAAAAAGTAATGTCACATCATTGGGGATATTATGGAAACATAATTCTGTGACAAGTGAATCATATACTGCTATTTCATGAATTTTTATTTGCGTACTGTATTAAGAACAGAAACTACAAATTTAAACTGAAGAAAGATTTAGGGAAATGGAGCATATTTGGGGGATTGGGGAGGCAGAGAATGGGCTTCTTAGAAATTGAACAGTTTTCCCACCACATTCATCACAGTTCCAAAGGGAAACTATGTCCCATTTGTACTAAACTAGCACCACCAGAACCAGGAACACAGGCTGGACATCCAGTGAAGTGTCTGGAGCACATTTCAATTCTGAATTCACAAGGCATTTGCCACAGTAAGAGTTATACCTAAAAACTTACAGGTGATTCTGAATTTTCTTTGCACAAGGACTGTTTGACTTTCACTGAACATGGCTGAGCAGACTGAATGGGATGATTACCAAACTGATTCATGGCCTACAGATGCTAAACCCAATCCACAAAGGTGTTGAGGCAATGAAACCATCAAAACAGCTGAAACATGGATACTAACACATCTTCAAAGGTATAGAAAAAATTACAAATCACTTGAAAAAACAAGCCAATGTCATGACATTACTCACCCTTTGAGCAAAACAACTCCTGACATAAAAGTTGGATACAGCAGCATCAGTACCAAGGCACACATTCAAATTGTCTTTTAGCTGTCCTCTATCCACATCAATTGCATTGGAGTCAAATAAAATCCTTGGACCCAATACTGACAAGTAAGATACTGGCCATTCAGCGTAGTTCTCACAAGTCACCACTCGAATTCAGCAAAAAATAAATAACAGAATTTTCACATTTCCTCTGAGGTTTAAATTAATATTTTTCATAGGTTTTTTTGGAACAAAAACTTGACTAGAACATGTGTTTAAAATAAGTAATTTTTTGAAAAAACCCACATGAATACCTATTTAACTTCAAAGAAACAGCATAATTTAGGACAATTACATCTACTTTTTCTCTCCAGTTCACCTTTAAGTAACTTTAGGGAATGAATTTAAAGTGACTTGACTTGTTCTATAGGATTTCTTATGATTCACTCACCTTCTCCCACCAATGGTCAGCCATCTTATTTAAAGACAGGATTCACTATTACTTGAAAGAAAGATGCTCTGGTACCACCTTACCTTGAAAAGAGACTCCATCAGGTGAAAGAAATTTTTAAAACACACCAGATAGATTCAGAAGAAAAAACTGACTGAAATAAAATAGTAATTTGTTTTCGTAATTTTCTCTTAATCGTTCATTAAGCAAACACGCAACTGAGGCCACTTTCTTGTTTTGACTTAAGCACATTACCTAAAGTACAGAAGCATAAAAAACCCTTCAGGTAGCAAAATTCAGCAGAAGTCACAGTCTCACACTCTCACTGAGGCAGGATGTTAATGTGAGTTTAATAAAGTCTTATATTTTTATGATATACTTCTCAACAATGCACTATTTACAGCTAACAGTTTCAAAGGTCTACTCTTTCAGTCCACTGTAATTTACAAAATTTCCAGACCAGCTGGCTTTATATTCAGTGCATAGACTCTACTTCACGGCCTCAAGGAAAAACATGGCACAGAACACATCCAAACTTTTCCCATCAGCAGCAAATTGTCCTTATCTTGAAAGCAAATTTAAATTATTTGAATGCGAGTAATGAGCACAGCATAGAATAAACACACAAAATGAAGTATCTGGTATTTTTCATTAATATGCTATGCATGTACCTATTATAATGATAAATACATATTTTTGTTTTTCTAAAGCTGATTAACTGTATTTAACACTGCTGTATTCATTTTCCGTGCATTCATATTTTATGAGCTGGTGAAGTTAGTGAACATTGTGATTTCCATTTTTCAACTGCTGCATCACTTCTGGGTACAGGAGAGGGCATAATGATAACAAACCAGTAAAACTTCAGTGTGTCCATGCTGTACTCTCCATTAAAGCTAAATAGAGTAGTTTGTGATACAACTGATTTGTAGTCACTGCTGTAAGCAGCAACACACTTAAACAGAGTAAGTTCATTGATCAGTAGATTTATGAAACAAACACAAAAAGAAAGTCCACTGGGGTACATAAAAAAAAAAAAACAATCAGGAAGGCACAAAAGAGAAAAGGTAGGGAGAAGAAGAATGGAAGTTCAAGAGAGGAAACAAAGATACTCCTAGCTTTGCACAATTGCACCAAATTACTTGTACATACTCAATTTTGTAACTACTGCTGAGAGATGTATCTAGCTTTATAGATTTAGGTAATTTGGAGCCAATCAGGAAAAGGACAGCCTCACTTCCTTTGTCAGTCTAGTCACACACTGGATCCTGATTTCAGGTTCTGTACATTATATTAGAAATAGCAGACATGATACCAAAATATCCACTGACTTCCATATGCAACACAAAAGTAATTCTTATTAGGTCCAACACTGCATGCAAGTCTCAAAATATACAGTCAGCTAACACTCTGAAAACACCCAAAGTCTTTGTAGGCATCAATTTTAAATACTCTTGGCTTGCACTGAGATCCTCAAGTCTTTACAGCACAGAAGAACTCTTTCTCATGGCACAGAGGACTGGCAAGAGCTGGAAGTGGATGAGGGAGGCCAGGCTTAGGCAGGCAGGCATCAGCACTGCCCCACAGAAAGGCATCAGCTGGCTTCACACCGTGTTCCTTGCATTAAAACCTTGAACTTTGGGTGACTAAGATCATTATTTCAATGAGGAAACAACTTACACATCTGGCAATTACCAGCAAAGTGTGGGAAGCTACTAATAGAAGTATTAACGCTTTTAATGGCAAATAAACTGCTTTTTCTCTCACTTTCATCTCTTCCATAAACTGCTTGCTCTATTTAATTTTGTCTGTCTCTTCTGTGTTACTTTGTATTTTACTATCGAACAGTGAAGACCCTAAACTGTTTTAGTTAATTCTGCTGAGAACTAATATACTGTCCCATTTTATGCTCCTCCCTTACCAGGTTAGTTTTTATATTTCCATTTTTATTTTCTATTTTAATGTGAAATGCAAAACTACCAAGATATGTAAAAAAATAATCATACAGTAATACTGTATTACAATAGAGTTTACTTGCTAAAGTAGGCATGGAGTAGCACATAATTAACTTAGCATAAAAATAATAAAAAGATCATATTAATTCATATGATAATTACAGGATGACTGATGCAACAGATATAAACGCAGTGAGTAAATTACTCGAACATGATCCGAAAGGATCTGGAGCCATACTAAATGAAAATATCTCATGGCAATTTATTTAACCATTCCAAGAAAAGTCAGCAGTGGTAAACAAGAAAGTTCATTTGTTGTCTGAATGTAACAGTTTACATGCACCTCTCAGATTATTGCCTCTGTTTTTAAGAACTGAGCATACAAGAACACCACCTGCACACTCATACACAGCATTTGTTTTTCCCTCTTCCTTTTGTGCTGCTCACGCTTGTGTCCCAGAGAATTGCTGGCTGCTAAGTCTGAAGCAATACCAATAGATACCCTGGGCCACTGGAGACAGTGTTCTTCAGCAGAATCATGCTTGAAATGAGGATAAAGCGATGCTGATTGGAACAGGAAATGGGATCATGAGACCATTTTCAATTACAGTAAAAATATCTTTATTAGAAACCGCCAGCCAGAGTGGGAATATCTCTGTGCTTCTCCATGTGCCAATATCCTACAGCTCCTGCAAAAGAAGAGAAAAGGCAGTGCATGAAACAATAACTTAGTCCTCTATGCAGCACATTGCCAATTTTTCCACACTGCTTACCCTTCTCCTCTGCTTCCAGCAATTACTGGCAGGACACCATCTCTACTCATTCTAGGCAGGACACAGAAGGACAGAGAAAAGATTTAGTTCACTGTCAAAACCATTGATTTTTCTATACAACTGTAGTATACATTGCAAGTGCACCTCTGCCATGGAACATTTATTGAGATACTTACGTTCTGCTTTCCAAATCCTTGCATCATTTGCTGAATGAGACTTGACATCTATGTAGCACCTCCAAGCAGCAAAAGGGCAAAGCAGCACTGATTCACCGTGGCTGCATAAACATGGTACAGATCAGGTGTTTGGAGCCTCTCCTGCTGGGCCAAGATAACCTAAACACACAGTGAACAGCCTTCCTCTAATAATAAATCCCCCCACCCCAAAGAACAGATCCCAAGTTCTCACAGACATGTCCAGATAGTACTCACTGCTTTGGAGCCTCCTCCCAGTCCTCTCTCAACTGGAAATATGAAGTGTCACTGGCAGATCTTGTGGCAGCTGTCTGTAGCTGTCTACCTTTGACACGTGGATCTCACCTTTGCCCTGCTAGGCAGGTTTCAGCAGGGTACAAGTTACTGTCTACCTATTTTTGCATCTGGTTAAACTGCAACTGAGCCCAAACAAAGGCCAAATCTCAACACTGCAAGTCATCTAATTGCATTAGCATGCCCTTGTGGTGTCAGTTTTAACAATTCCTCAGGCTCAGCACAGCATTTACCTAAATACCATATTCAAAACACAGGTTACCAGACTGACTGAGTATAAGGTCACATTTAAATACACAGCTGTCTGCTCAGTGTTGAAGCCATCCAATTACCTGTATTTCATGATAAATTGTTTAACTCTGAGGGGCACCAGCTGTGCAGGAGCCAAGGGCACATGCCTAATCCCAAACCAGAATGTACAAATCATATGTGTATGTAGAGGCAGGACACAGCAAAGCCCCTCTGTGAGCAGATGAGATGCTGTGTCCCCAGCTGAAATCCAACCTGGAAGCACACACCCCTCTCTCCCTGAGGTGCCAACGTTCTTGAAGCTGGCACAGTGAAGAAGAAGCTTGTACCTGGCACTAGGAGGTACACAGAAACTTACCTCGAGGCTTATACACAACATCCATTTTTGAGGCTTCACAAATTCTTTTCTAAGCCACAGATAACACCTGGACCTTATTAGTGCCCCCCCTCCAATCAGCACACAGTGGAACTCAGTCCACATTCACTTGGGAGTGACAGAATAACAGTCCTTATCTATCATTAGGGATGATGCACAACCTCTTTCACAGAATGATACAGACCCCACCTAATGCAACTTTCTCCTCCTCCCAACCCAGACCAACTCCAGCTTTCTAAACTTGTCACTACATCTGGTTATCAGTTTTGTTTTTTTCAATTTCTGTAAGTTTCATCACAAATTATCAGGAGCTTTCGTTAGAGACAACAGCAGAAACCAAATACTGGGGAGGGTCACCAGAGTATGTTATATATATTAAAATTACTTTTTCCACCCAGTTCACAACATTACTATTTTGATAAAGCATCACAATAAGACAATTAATGACACACATAAGTTAACCACACAGAAAACTTGTTAAAAATAATGAAAGTAAATCCAACCCAGTTCCCTGCCAATACAGAAAGTGTAGATAAAATTGGAAAAATGACATATCAAGAAAAGTAAAAATGGTAGCACCGAGCCAAGACGGTAGATAGGTTACAAAACATTTAGGTAAAAATCTTTCCCACTCAACTAATCTAGAACCATATGCCCTAAACTGAGCCAAGATGTGAGGCAGCCTGCAACTTATGCACCAGATGCAAGCTGACTTTCATGTGGGAGATTTGTTTTCCTAAACAGGTACAACCATTGGCAGAGCTTCCCGCAGCCCCTGAGGAACCTCTGCTCCGTCCGTTGCTCTTACAGCACTCAGGCATCAGCTGCTTCTGTAAAACTCTCTTCTGCTGCTCATGTCTCTTTTCTCTAGAGATGATAAATGACTCTTCTTCCCAGCTAAGTGAATCCCATGGAAAGTGCTGAGGATCTAAATCCATTTCTTGCCTCAGGATGCTACTGTTATTTTCCAGCATACTTAAAAAGGACAGGCATTTCATAAGGCAAACTGAAAGATGAGGTCCCAAGAGCAAAGCCTTTAGTGAATTTGGAAGAGGTCCCAAGAGCAAAGTCTTTACTGAGTTTGAAAAGATAAAAACCAGAAGGATGTAATGAAAATTTGAGACAGAATGAAGAACAAAGTGATTCAAGGAGCGATGATGATGGTAGTAAACATTCCAAGTATCGATGTCTACCAGAATAGCCCTTCTTAGCTCTTCAGAAATTTACCAACAGAATACAGATGAAATATTATAAATATTAAAATGTTAATAACAATATAATTATTAGAGAGATATGGTTTCATAGTTCTGGGGGATGATTGTGATCAGAATCTCTAATGAGACCTGGTGCAAACAGGAGCATAAAGACAGTCAGTGTGCCATATTATCCAAAAAAGATCTACCTGCTTTGTACTATTAAAAAGGAATACAGGGAAAACTGAATTTCATTTCTTTATTTTTTAAACATGTACCCTTTAGAGCACATACAGTTTTGCTCATGTAATTGAACATTCATCCTCTCTTCCAGCAAGGACTGGAGCATTACAGAGTTTTATGACAGGTAAGAGCTTCTAAATGGTAACTAAGGCAAGGACCATCCATCCACACACTGTTTATTTATTATCATTTTCTGGTTGCTGCTGCAAAACACTGAGCAGCAGTAAAAAATCAAAATGCATCAGTCACAGTGCATCACACAAGGTCACAGAGTCAATCTGGTTAACTGGATCAGGTATTCCCAGAGTCTTAGGCACACATCATTTCAGCACAATGAGGAGGCAGTGAGAATAGGCACAGTGAAAATACAGCAGGCACCATCTTCTCCAGTGTTAACAGCTGCTCAGACTACAGAAAGCTCAATACATTTCACATTGTAGTCATTGCAAGGAGATATATGAAGTTTAATAGGATCCCATTCTTGAGTTACTTTATTGCTCTGCTCAATTAAATGCTATTTAATGATTCAGCACTTACAAGGTATTATATACCATTCATACTCCATTGAGTTCAGTGAAGCTCCTGATTTTTCCCAAAAAGATGAGTAGTTCTAAGGAAAAATACTAATTTTCTGTTTAAGCCTCAAGAATAAACAAATTAAAAGCTGTGACTACATATAGCAACTGCTACATTGGTTTTCTGTAATTCACGCATGGGGAGATTGAGATTATCACATCAAAATTGTTTACACCATTGATACTGATTTAACTGGTAAGCAGTCCAAGGATGAAGACTACTTCGTGTTATGTCTGTATTTTCATCTAAACTGCAGTGACTTGGCTGTTGCATTTTATTGGAGCATTTTATTTTCAGCTGTATCCACCACAAATTACTGTTACAGCACAAAAGATTGTCATTCTGGATCATCAGAGTAGGTGGTGTAGGCAAGTTGCTGAAACAGTCATGTTTGCTCATGTATTGTAGAAGGTAATTCCATTACTCACCTTTGTGTTTTATGCCTTGGCACACCATAACTCTATTCATCCTCAGTGTAAGAAATGAGTTAAAAAGGCAACTCTTTGTCTCGGGCACTGGCTTACAGCTCAGAACATCCACAGATGACTCTCAGGTAACGATTTCACTCTGCAGCTGGGAGAACATGCACCAGGCCAACCTCCACAACAGCTTTCAGCTGCTATCTGCTGCTCCAAAGTGCTCCATGTTTGCTGTCACAGATATCTGTCATCATCAACGAAATTTCCACCAGAGAAGTAAACCATTCAGCCCTGAAGTGCAGTCAACCACTTAGGTCAAAAAATGATTACTAGCTGTAGAGATACCTGTATCCCATGATCTCTAGTGCTAATGATACATCACTTAGCTGTTTCATTGTATAAAAGCTGCTTCTCTTGATTACTTTTTTTAACAATCTTTCTTGCTCACATACGCATTACCAACCACCACCTTGCTTCCCATTGACACAGAATTCTTAATCCAGCTCATATATTTCCAGTTTGTAGGAACATGGTGACAACTTTTCCTTACTTTTGTGTTGGAAACGTAAATAAAACTGCATGCATCCTCATTGGTGAAACACTGGGCACCAAAGCAGACCAGGTGAACTGTATGGTGCTCTCCTCACACTGCTCTGCTCCCATACAAGGAGAGGAGAGGACACTGCCAAGTCTGCAGCCCCTCACAAGGAAGAAATTGTTTCTGTGGTACTGAAAGATAGACCCCAGAGACCTGAGGAATCTAAATTCAGTAAGCCTGAAAAAACTTTCTGCAAATGAGAATCTGAAGCACAGACAGATTAAAAGACCTTGCCCAAAGCCTGTCCAGGAGATTGCATCAGAGATGGATATTGACTCAAGTGACAACCAGACACATGATCTTTTTATTTTGACTTGATGTACTAGAAAGTATAGACCATTTCCTTATCACCAGAAATTTCATAAAGCTGGACCACTGATGACAATGCTTCAATCCACAGTTTTAAGGACACAGTGTCCCTTGACCATGTACTTGGCCTTCATTTAATTTGCAAGGTGCTGCACATAAATACATCAGAACCATACATTAATTGCTACACTTGAAACATTTCAAAACAGATGTGCCACATCAATATGCTTGCCTTTGTCTCTGCTATCCATACAAAGAAACAGAAAGTGTAAATCAGTATCAGCAGCAATATTAAAATAACAGGTGTTCAAGTTTTGGAATGCATGATATTGAATATTGTATGGAAAACAAACCTGACACCACCCAGATAGGAAAGGGGGTGTGAGAGCATGAGTGAGGTTAACACAAAATTCAGTGTGGTACATAAACTGAATGCATAATTCTTGTTCCCAAAGTACTGTTTGTGAGAGAAGGGTCCAGCAGGAAGGAGATTTCAACAGGTAATGGAAAAGCAATAGACACTGTCTCTACTGATAGCACTGGAATAGGCTGCCACAGGAGCTTGTGGGGGAAAACAGTATCAACTGGTTCACAACAGGATACACAAATTGATGGACCACAGTTCCCTAACAGGACAGTAAAAAGACTGGCTATGTATATACACTTCACTGATCACTGAGAGTCTAGCAAAAAAAAAAAAAAAAAAACAAAACAAAACAAACAAAAAAACCCCCAAAAATGACTACACTTATCTATCCTCCTTGGCAAATGCCCAAAGTAGGTGTGTAGTTTCAGTGCACCACTTCATCTGTCCCCTTGGACACCTCTACAGACAGATGCAATGTTCCCACTGACATGAGGTTTCAGCTTTGTCTACCGTGGAAGGAATTCAGCTGGCCCTGGCAATCCAAGTTACATGGTTTACATGGTTTTCAAACAAAATTTCCCAAAATTATGATAAAAATGGAATTTCTAAGGCAACTGAGCCCATAAATGCAGTGAAAACATCAGAAAGAACATTCTCTGGATTATGTACAAACAAAGCTAAGTTCAGCACCGTCTCTACATTGTTGTTTTTCTTAGCTAGAAAACACTCTTTGCACTAATTGCTATTATTTTCTAGAGTGCATAAGTAAACTCATTTTGGAGGCTTTACAGGAGTGTCCCTACTTTGATGAGCATATTGTTACCTGAACTCTCTGTGCACCGGGTGGGGATTTCCACTTTGCTACATGTACAGAAATGATTCCATGCATGCTTTCATTTCCTAAGTAAATCTTCATGAACACCAGAGGAGGATTTAAGAAGCACAAGCATTTCACTTTTGCATACGATTCCAGAACCTGCTTTTTTCTAGCCCACAGGAAATAACTTCAAGCCTCATTTTTGGCTGCTGTCATAATATTTTCAGGCTTGAGACACAAGATTTCATTAATTTTTATGCCATCAGGATCTGTTCCAATATTAAATAAAAAAACCTGAGAGCTACTCATATGAGAGGACTACTCTGAGCCAAGATTTCAGGGATTGGCTTTAGTTCTTGCCTTAAAGAGATGTCTTTTAAAAAATAGAGGAAACTGAAAGTCTCAAAATAAAATTAAAATAATTCAGTTTTGCCTCTTGAGTAACACTTTCCTGCTTCTTACAGAAAGATTCACCCAAAGCATCCCATATATCTATACTCTTTATCCTCTTTGACCTATGTGCTTGTCCTTCAACTTGTATGCCTCAAGACTGCTGCTCACAATTTAAGTTATGCAGGAAAAGCAGGATACATGCAGAGCCTTTCAAGTAACCATTTCCCAGCTGTGAAGACACTCACGTCGATTCCACCGGCACTTTTCGAGCCTCATATAAACTGAAGCGAAACACGAAACTTCTGGACCTCACAAACCACTTCTCTAGAGAGAACAGTGCTCTAGGTATGGCACAAATCAAAAAGCAGTAGAAGAAAATCCCTGAACCTGCTGGCTACCCTCTTGTTACTGCAGCCTGTCATGCAGTTAATACTCATCACCATATTGGTTTCTTGACAATTTATTTAACTGGTCAACAAAATCCCCACATTGGCACTTGAAATTGATAGGTTATAAGGCTCTTGCTTTTAAAATCTAAAAGAATCAAGTAAAATTTAACATAGTGAAAGAGCACATTAAATGTAACTGTTTTGTGACTTCAATAGGAATCTGCATGCTTTTTATTCTAGTGTTTTCAGTCACATTTAATGACTTATGCAAGCTATTCTTACACAAAAGACCACTAACTCTGTTAAGGATGGATCTCAGCTTCCTCAAGTCTGAAGATCACCAGCTGAGAGGTGATCTGTTAAGCCTGTCATTCCCTGAGGCTATGGACACATCACAGAGCTTCAGTTGAGCCAAGGGAACATCATCTTTTCCTTTCCAAAACTGTAAGAAGCAATTATTCACTCATTTTTTAGCTTTTTCCTGACCAACTTAACTTTTTTTTCACAGAATGAAAAAACTCTTTGACTCTTTCCTTAAAAGTATTTATCTGATTTGAATTATCTTTAATAAGATGCTTCTTATTAAGCTTAATTAAATTTAATATTGTAATTAACAGCAAATTCTTATCAAAGGAAAAAAAATCTGATTCAGAATTCACTTTCTATTACATGAAAAAGTTAGTAACTCTACCCTAAAATCACATATAAAATACTATTCCTCAAGACGATATGGTCACATAACCTTTATGTTATGTTTCATTAAATACCAATGAAATACTAAAACATCATTATGTAGGTTTTAAGCACCATAGCAGTGGACAAGAGAAAAATTAAACCTTCATATGATTTCAAATGTAATCGGTAAGTATGAAAGGAACCCAATCCAAAACCCAATGGTGGAGGTCATGGGAGTCTTCCCATTAACTTCCACGTTCTTTGGACTAAGGAACCAAGATAAATATGAGCAATTCAAAGGAAGAGAAGTTAAAACTTACCCATGAATTCAATTCCTAAATGGTCTGCTATACTCATGAAAGCATGTAAAAGAAAAAAGAGAGAAGAGACAGAAATGTTAGAAACTGAGTAAAATATAAATTAATCTTGATATGGCAGTGCTGCAGAACAGTGTGGGGTCAGGGCCCACTGTGTGGGTACAGGTCCCAAACAAAGGCACAACCCTGCCCCTCAAAGGCAATCCTAAGGTGGGAATTTAGGGCACTCATCTGTCACATGAAGGGACGTGTATTAGGGAAGGACATGAATGCCTTTACACTTGTCTCTATGTTCAAGTCAGCTACCTAATGGGATTTCATCTTCCCATCCTCCTGGAACTCCTCTCTCAATATGCTAAACCACTGTCCTTAGTTAGACAAGGCTCTTCCTTTCATTTTCTCTGACAGGGACCAAAACCTAAAGAGGTGAATGGAAGGCTTTCACTGAGTCTGGCAGCTCTCACCACAGCACAGCAGCCACTGTTGCACCCAGAGTGACTCCTGTCTGGTCTCTGCTGCACCAGAGAAATTCTGATGGCAGGAAAGAGAAACCATGTTCCCAACTTGGCCACCAGACAGGATGCAATAATTTCAAGATATCTCGAAGTGAAGCAAAAATTTTAACGCTTTTAGAATATTGACTGAATTATCACATGGACTTCTAAACCCTTTTTTTACCCTTTTACCCTTTCAGGGCCCTTTTTTTACGTGATGAATTAGAGTCTTCTAAGAACTACATAGCAAAGCTAAAAGATTTTCCAACATAAACCAAGAGTTAGTTTAAACACTTCATTTTATTGCCAACTCTGATACCTGTGACGAGATCATGGAATATTTACATTTCTGTTGAAAACGCTGAGACTTCTTCATCTTTTGCACCCTTTCAATCCACCCAGGAGAGGGCGTTGAGCATCAGCTTGCTCAGTTCACTCAGCATACAAATCTATGGAACAGCTGCTAAACTCCGTATTTTATTTCCATGCAGAAGGCACAATATGCACTTCAAAGGCAAAGAACACAAGATAATGGTATATGGTATAAATGCCTTCTTAGCATGTAGGGAAGGCACATTATGCAAGTTTGGTGACAAATGAATCTTTCCTTTTGAAAATACATTTCTCAAAATCATACATATATGTATTCCACATAACAATCTTCTAATTTGTATTCTTGCAGTCACGTACAAATATCATGTACAAACATCCCTAGTACATTTGACAGAAATGTAAATTTTTATAAGAATGTAATTTTTATAAAAGCATGAGATCAGACATATCAAAAGTGCATAAAACCTACTATATTTACAGAGATTTGTAGTTTTTTTCCCTGTCTAATTTTCTGTACCTAAGAAATCTGCAAATGTTACCTATATGCAATTCACACCTTTGCATCCGTCTGTAAATCAGATCCAAATGCAGTTGAAAATTCCTTACTTTAAAAAATGATAGCAGAGATCAAAGCCCCATAATCTGGTCTCCAAGGAACTAAGGATATTGACACATGGAGGAAGATCATATAGTATCATCTGTTCAAGTCTCTGTAGAACAGCTGAAAAAACCAATCCTTCCTTCCTAACTTGGCTATATACCTTCTCTACATGTTTTCTATTTGCATCCTGCAAATCCCCCTTTGAGTTTACCAACATGGTTAAAAACCACTTCCTCAAGAAGTGGATATAAAATACATCTTTCTTTCAAAAAGATGAAAAAAAGCATTTCAGTTCATATTTGAGTGGCATACACATAAGTGAGAAGGATGTATGGAGCCTTCCTGAGAAACATGTTCAGCTGGACAGGGTGGAAATATGTCAGGTGATTTATTTTAAATATCTCACATGCCTGGGAAACAACTACAGCAACCAGGATAATATGTATTGCTGACAAAGCTGATTTCCCCAGATTACTATAAAAGGATGTCCAGTGGGATAAACCTTTACAATAAAACATCCAAGCTGCCAATCATTAAGTGTAGTTCAAAAAGCTCTGTGAGCAGCTATTTGGGAATAGAAAACAAGGAAATGGTAACTCTGGCAGTTGTAGCACACACTGGCACTGGTTATGACCATCACTGGGCTGTCCCTTGGTGACCAGGCATCAGCCCAGCCAATGCTCTCACTTGCACTGCTGTGGTGCAAATCAGCCACTCTGCAAGCTCCAGCTTTGGAGATGGGTTTGTCCCCTCTTAACAACAGCGAGAAACTCTCCCAGCAGGTCCATGTGAGAGACAAATGGCAGCAAGAAATATCCAGCAGGGGTGGCAGGGGATGTGAGCTGTGGTGGTGACCTGAGAGTGAACCAAACACTAAAATGTGAAGTACTGACCCTGGCAATCCATGGTGTGACAAAGGACTGTTCTGTTGCTGTTCAGCCGTGGTGTACAAATGATGAGTTGCCTGCAGAGCACTTCCCTGGACACAACAAGTGCAATGCCAAGTAATTCACCATCAGGAAACGGACTCAATTAAAAAAAAAAATGCATATGAGAGCTATAAATGTGCTGAAGCGTGGGCGCTGCTCCACAAGATGGGGTCATGAACCAAATAATGCAACTGTATTTTACTTTTGTTACTGTGATTTCTTCTTTCTTTCTGATATTGCTATGTTCTTAGGAACTAATCTATTTCTCAGCTAGGAAGATTATTCACTTTTATTTTTTTATTTTATCAGTATTTCTCTGTTTTCATGTTGATGTGGGAAAAATACTGTGCCTTATGGTCCTTGCACTGTGCTAATGTGTTGCTAGTATTAAAGCTTTTTAATTTATACTGTCTAAATACATACACACCTGTGAATACTCGATAACAAGGACAAGAGAAAATAAATTTGCAGTCACTAATGGATTAATTTATTAGTGCTCCACAAAACAACATACTGCCTTGTGTCTGGGTAGTGGTTTGGTGCAGCTCTTTTCTTAGTCATATTAACACTATGAACAGAAATATAAACTCAACATGTAAATCTAACTGAAAAATCTCAGACATGAAAGCACCCATTGTAAACCTCTACAGACATTTTAATCTTTTCAAAGGACAAGCTGACTTTGGCATGAAGACAGCTTTAGGAAATCAGAGCAACAGCAAAGTATTTTCCTCTGCAAATGAAATTTATCGCTTCCAATAAACTCATAAGAGTTGTTAAATTGTCCTTGGTAGATGATTGTCTTGAACACAAAATGCAACATGATAATATGCTGGGAGCTACCTTGGGACAGCTCAAGTACTCTGAACAGATAATTTGTCTGGAAGGAACAGGACTAAGTTTATCTTTTAAGTATTAGACCAATAAAACTTGGTCTGAAATAAAGGAAAAATCCTTCCATTCATAAAGCAGCTAGATCAGGATATTACCTCAAGATACTGCTGCTCACTTATCCATTGTGCTTTATGATGTTTGGCTGCACATGGTTATCAGCCTATTTGTAGATCTAATGAAGTGAAAACCACAATCAGTTACAGATATATACATATATATATATATGAAACTATAGGGTTTCTTTGAAGCATGTTATTTTTGGTGCTTCATTTTGCACATGAGCACAGAGAGTAATCAGAGAAGGGATTTGTCTCTTCAGTAGAAAGGGTTCATTGCTTCTGCCTTCTCTCCTCTTGGGCAAACTGACCCAACAAACTCTCAGAGTTTGGTTGTATTGTTTGTTTTTTTTTAATATCAAAAAGAAAAAGAAATAGCATGTAATAATGTATTTTAAAAATCTCAGCTATTAAACAGCACAAAATTTGATTTTGCTGTTTGCTTTAGAGAAATTCCAGTAATTTGTTTCTGTAATTAATTTACACAGAAGTACTCTTCAAAATGTTTGGTGGGGTTGGAAGACTGATTGAGACTGTTCAGGGCAATCAGAGACATCAAATCAAAATAGTTCAACTACTAATTTTTAAAAATATTTTCACTGAAACACATGACAGAAACTTCCCTCTCCAAGACATATAAAAATGGATCAAACTAAATCCTGAGAATGATCTTGAATCAGCTAATACCTGGACCTTCCTTTTACCCTCTCTGATAAAGAAAACTACTAAAATTTTTCCAGATTAAAAATTTCCCTGGCAACAGGTAGGCTGTTCACTACAGCCTACATGTTACCTGGTGTAATAGTAAGTATACAGAATATTTTGGTAATTTACTCCATCTATGTCTAGACACAGCAACGAAAATCATACATCCACACATCCCTTACAAGATACTTGGTCTGGTTTTGATGAAATTATAAATATCACACACACACACAGAGTTAGAGAAATTATAAAAACTTAGAAAGAGAGAAGACCATAAATCTAGAACAAAAAAAATTCACAATCTGCTATAATCTCAGTGTAAACAACAAAAGAACATTAACACCCCCTATTTTATAGATGCAGTAAATTTTACTTAAAACCAAACTGAAGTCCTCAATGTACAAAAGTAAATACTGAAGACAAAATATAAAGGTTAATTGCTTTATCCATTTATTTGTAAAGCAAAAAAAAAAAAAAAAATACAAAGGAGGGAGAAACCCCTAGGCTTGCTGTGAGTATTTGTGTGGCTGTGGAAAGATTATAACATAGCCCAAGGACAGGATCCCCTCACCCACTATCAATTCCATAACAAAGGAAAACTTGAAAATCATCCATCAAAACCTCTTGTTATATAAATTATACACAGTGCTGAATAACGGAATAAACTATTGATTTTCTTTTCCTTTGAATGACTAAAGCCTGTGGCTGCGATTTTCACTGCAAAAGTGGAAAGACTCTTTCTAGCTTCTGCAAATAAATAATAGCAACACTCCCATGTTCAAGACAACTTGGAAATTTCAACTATTTACCTTCCCTGCAGCATTCAGACTCAGAGGATTAAGCCTGTCTCTTTTCTATTAATTTTTAAGATCTTAAATTCTGTCTGCAGCTAATAAACTAAGCTACTTCTCTTTGAGGCACTATGTTGGATATTAATTGGAAAGAACTTAGTCCCGCCAAGCAACACAACATTCACAATACTGTAAATCAGTACTGATTAATTTTTACTACTATAGCTATAAATTCAGCAGAAGAAATAAACATGTCTAATTTCAAAGCAGTGAGTAGTCTATTGATATTATATTTTTAAGCTTATCAAACACCTGCAGAATATATTTAAGAGTTTTATCAGATTCAGGCCAAAATGTTTATCACCAGGTGTCAGACAAATGCAGCAGTTCTATTTTTCTCTGAACAATTCATTGTTTTCAGCAAAGAGATGAGAAAGCAGGTGGATATTAAATGCTGCTGCTATATGGAGACACATTTTTTCTGATTTTCTTAGCATTCATAAATCAACACAAGTGTTCAACACATACAAAGACTTTAATTCATCCCAGAGTACCAGCAAGTAAACAGGATGACCACACAAAACACTTTGTCTCAACTCAGACAACAGGGAGATGCCTTCTTACTTTATTTGCTAAAAATGCAATCCTGTTTCTATGGAAAGTAGTAACTACATCAAATGTAAATGAAGCTGCCTGAGAGACCCCATAGCTGATTGTGACAAGGTTATTTATGAGGTTTGCTTTAAATGTATGCTGGAAATTATAAACTTGTGTGATCACTCAGATCAATCTCCCCCAGCACAACGAGCCTGCAGTAAACATTGCATATTACAGTCTGGTTACCTGATTATTGACATCAGCATAAGCTACTATAACCAACGAGTCTGATAAATAGCCTCAGAAAAATCAAGGATATTATCAGAAAATTCAAGAAAAATTAAAAATTATGCAGTTTTGACAGATCAGTAAACCCGTGTTAGCATTGCAATTGCAAAAACTGTGATTTTTTCTTTTATGTTCCTGTTCCTCACCAAAGCCTCTCATCTCCTGTGAAGTTTTTTCCCACCCCTGCCTTTCCTGGCTCCACACACCACACTGATTTTATATTCCCATCTAAGAGACCAGCCCCACATACCAGATTTTCTGATTGTGCTGAGGACTTCACAAAAACAAAACACTGATGTAGTGTGTGACCTACTTCTGCAATTTTGAATTCTTTTCCTAGGCTTCCACAGCAGATATGACAATGACTACATTTGTCCCACAGTCTCAGCTGCATGGTAGGTGATTGCAGCACTGTCACAACTGAGGAATCACTGGGAGAACTGGGCTATAGAGAGATATACTCTTCTATCCATCTGTGTCATTTCATTAACACAGCAGTTCCTGCAGAGCCCAGACCTGTCCTGCATGAAATCCTGGTCCAGCCTCTCAAGGCTGCTCCAGGTTTGCACAGTGGCATCACACTGCCTCTGCAGATGGACCTGCCTTTATCTGCAGGAATGCTGGCAAATGGGTTTAAATGCATTTATCTGCCTTGAGCTTAGATGTTCTCAGTCATTCAGCACTTCCACTGAATTTCAATAGCAATTGGCATGATTAGTGACACAGAGTCCTTTGGAAATGCCAACATCTACATTGGTAAAACTGGTCCTTTCCCAGTTGTTTTTCAACAAGGTCTCATAAAGCTAAATAGAAGAGGGAATCATATTTACTGGCAAAACCCAAAAGCACATTCATTACTTCCAAAACATGTGATCTGGAAAGTTTTTGGAACCATGTGTATGAATTAGATTATTTATCTTGTCACAGGTGTACAAGATTTCACTTTACTGCCGTATTCTGTGGGTGAAACAATCCTGTTCTGGTTAAATAAGTGACACAAAATGTCTGTTAAGGTGGGATAAGCCTATGAGTTTCTTAGAAACTACTACAGGGATTTTTGCACTATTATTTCCAAGTGGGTGTTTGGTAATATGGTCTGTAAAATACAACCAGCCTCACTGAAACATTACATGAATTGCTAATAGCTCCCTCATCTTATGAACGTATGACATTTAATAAACATTTTTCACACTAAATGTTACTTTATTCCTTCCACAGATCATTAAGCTGTCCTTCACTTGCCTACTACAAGAAAATGTTTCAGATGCAATCCTGTTTACTGCTCTCTAAAGGCACAGAAAATTTTGTAGGTTTTTGTCAATTTCTAAAAACTAATTACTTTCTTCAACTTCAGGATAAGGAATGTATATAATTTTGGGAAAAAAACCCCACAGCTTTATTCCCTAATGTTTCAAGTAATTTAGTTCTACTGCAGTCAAAAAACAAACAGGCAGAAGCAGAGTGCAGGTATTTAAACCAAGATTTTACAATATTAACTGAAGGTTTAAAAGCTGTGCACTGTACATCTCCAATGATGAGAAAGTTGATATAGTTATTGATATCTATACTTTGTTGCCAAAATAGCTGGACTGAGTTTTGCAGCAAAGAACTCGAGACACCCAGAGATGTAGGACTCAGACATTTAAGAAAGATGCCGTTTTTTTATCTGTGTTGATTTGGGAATCTACTTTTCTTTAGGAATCCAATTTTGACCATAGCAACTATATTTGCTGTACACTTTCTTATGTTGCTTCACTTTAAATAACGAGGAGGTAGAAAGAGAATTACTTAAACATACTCCAGTTACTCTGTGCAGGTTTTTCATACCTGGTGTAAGTGGCTGCATTACTGAGCCTCATTTCCAGCAGCTCAGTGTCTCCGGCTCAGAAGACAATACAAGAACATAAAGTTTTCATCATCATTTTATCATTTTTTAAAGAAATTTGCTATCTTACGGGGAAGTACTTCTGTATGTCAGGAGTCTCTCAAGCTACCTTTCTGAACCATCATCTGGAGTTTAACACCAAGACCTCCAATGCTCTTCCAAATCTTACAGAGTCCTTTCTCTGGGAAACCAGGCATGGAAGTGCCTTTATGCCCCAGATCCAGCTGCAGATAAGCAATCCACAGGTGTGGGGTGCTTAAAAGGGTTTGATTTAAAAAAGGTTGTCCTCAGCTATGTAGATTTGTCCTACCTGGTGAGGAAGAAGAGCAGCATCACTCCTTTTTGTTATTCCTTTCAGTTTCACAGGGATACGTACTTGAAAGCTTTAAAGCCTATTGCAATGAACTTTATCAGAAAACACAGCCTTTGTCCAACATGTCTTATGATTCAAGGGAGGAAATGCAGAATGATAGTTCAAAAAACACTCCCATTACCATGCAATTCTCCCACACCTGCAAAATGTACAGCAGGGAACTGACCTAGGCACATCTCTCCTTTTTTCAACGCTAAGCCCCTCTAATAATTTTATAACTCAACTATAGCGTTGTGGTTTCTTTTGAAAAGCTGCTGCATATCTGCTTGCTGTTACAGTGTGCAAGCCACACACTTACATAGCAGAGCCTGCTCTGCATTTATGCTCTATGTGGTGTTAAACATTACAGGAATAAAAGTTCAGGTATGTATAAGTGCTAGAGAAAAGATTTCTTTTTTTTGTTTCTTTTTGTTAACTGAAAAATTTCTACCGAGACATTTTGTGATTCCATGGAAACATTCTATTTAAAGTTGGTGAGTAAACGCAGACACCTGAGGTGAATATTTTGCCATATAGTGCTTTCAGATTCATAAAAAGGCTCCTTGAAGGACAGACCACTTCAGTACTCAAATTTGAGTGCTCTCTCAAGTCACCTACCAGATGCCTTTGCCAAACTCAGTACTTTGAGGCTGGTGCACTGTATGAGCCATACTGATGGAAATACACTGGCAATTGTCAGCTTGTTTATGACATCAAACCTCAATCAGAAGATGGGAGCAGAAGAGCTCTGTTCTCCTCTAAGCTAAAATGCTTTCTTGACATCTGTGGATGGTTTGTTCAAGTTAATCAATACCAAGGCAGGTCTGAGGGGGAAGCACTGTGACTTGGACAAAGCTCTGTGGCACACAGAGCACTGTGTCGGAAATGCCAGACTTTTGAAGTGAGATACTGAGATGAGTTATTTCTTGAGATGTGAAAGCTACAGAGCTGAGGTATCACGGCACTAAGGAAATGTCTCTCTTCCCTGGAGCTGTAACATTTCAAATGGTGCCATAGTTATTTGACCGTGGGCATTGGCACATGTCCTGACAGTATCAGACCAACGCACGTTTATGATCCCACAGACAGTACAACAAATAATGTCCCACACCATGCAGTCATGCAAATGCACTCATGGCTTTTTGCCACACCTATACTGCCTTGCTTAGAGAAATATATTCTGCTTAGAAGTCATTAGCTAATAATGTAAATAACCAAGTAGCGGCAAAAATGAATGGCAAGAAATGGTTTTCCTCAGAGCCTGAGCATCTCGTGTAATTTTAGATGCAAGCCATGAATTTATGACTTCAGATATGTAGGAAGTGGGAAAATTACTTAACTGCTTATCTGTTTGAACACTGTTAAGGGTTCAAATCCTTTACTACCATGAATACATTAGAACATTAACTACTATAAATACCCATAACAAAGGTGGTCTGAAATTGTTCATGTTGGGGATGAACAATGTGACTCATCCACGAGATTTAAGGCAGACAGGGCTGTAATAAAAAGAATCATTAGCAACTACCATCAGCAATAAAAAACAGCATATTGGAACAAAAGCATATGATGTGCACACAACCCAGAATCACCTACAGAGAGAGCAGCAAAACGAAAGCTGCTGTTTGCCCTCATTTGTAAATGGTGATGCACTGCAATTAATTGTTAGGACTATGATGTGAGAACGGTGCCAAAGGGCCCCATATATAGAAATATTAAACTCATGGAGTGTAACTGCTCTCAGAGCCATTCAAACAAATGAATTGCCTGTGCACAGACCAGATGCAAACCAGAACCACCAGGGTGGTGCCTCGTGCTGATGCCTGCAGCCCTGGCAGTGACTCCTGGCCCTCAGGCCAGCTCACCATTACTGCAGCACCCTGCACATGTGGGAAAAAAAAGGAACAAAAAGGGGAAAAGTTCATTCTGTGACCTTCACAAATCATTATTTAAATCTAGGCAAAGTGGCTTAGAGGAACATGCAACTTAAGACTTCACAGAAGACTCAAAGAGATACCAGGGGCTGTCTCCCGTGAGATACCTCAGTAAAACCTGTGCTTCAGATGATCAAAGTGCACTTGTTTTCTTTCTTCTTGTTTCATCTCCATTCCACAAACTTTAAGGCTCCTCAAAGAATTTAATAGTTCCCAATAAATCTCAGAGAACATTCCCCCATCAAAAATCTTTTTCCTTCCAGGTTTGAGACACTTTATCTTACTCTGAATTAGATCTGAACAGTATTGAGGAATACGATGTTTCCCTTATAAGACCTTACTATTAGGGCACAAATTATTTTGACAAACAAAAACAGGGCAAAAGGAAGGTCTGCATTCTTTTCCACTACAACAAACTAGATGTGTCAGCAAGCAAATTAGTTTCATAGGATAGTCTAGAAAATGGAAATAGAACAAAATGTTTTAATTTGCTTAGATCTGTAGATTTTTTTTTTTAATGGTTTGTTTCAAATCAGTAGGACTTTGCTCAGAGCAAATTTCTGAGCTGAAGCCACAATTTTAACTCCTCTTTGGGCTATTCAACTTTTATAAACCATTGATGTGGAAAGAAGAGCTCTCCTTTTACACGTTTGGCTCTGCCTCTGCACCTTCCTTCACACTTTGAGCTACTCTTAAGCTCTGAAAAGGGGTGAGGCAGCAGAGCAGGCACCCTGTGCTCTGTGAGAACTGACCCAGTGCAACCACAGGTGCACACACACCTCAGAGGGCAGATAAATCCCCTGAAATACATCAACTGTCTGTCCTTGTGCTGTCCAAAGCATTTATATCGCTAAAAGGAAAAAACAAACCAATAGAGAAAACATCTGGGTTTTTTTGTTTTCTTTATCATCGGTGGAACCAGGGGTATGGAAATCACTTTCACATGAGATGTAAATGAATTTTGAACCCAGGTCTGTACAAGAGGAAAATGAGTGAATACTACAACAGCTTCAACTTTTAAAGTCTCTGGATAGCATGAAATAGATTTCCCCCCTAAAATGTCCAACTCTGAGAAAGTACATATGTATATGGCCACAAAGTAAGAATTATTCCATCTCACATGTAAATTCCAATAAAATCTCTAGAAAATACCACAAGCTATTTCTAGCAGAAACACAGGATACTGTATTGAAAGGTCTTTTTAGCAAGTCAGAAAACCAAAGATGTATGAGACCCAAAAGCTTTCAAATTACAAGAGAAATACATAATATATCAGCATTTCAGAAGGAAAACAAGAGATGCTGCTATCTGTGAATTATTTTTGTTAGATAAAATTGCATTGTGAATTCATTCGTTTAGGAATACAGTTACATTGACAGTAAGGCGGGTTAAATGGACTTGCATTTTATCTGCCAGCACAGCCTGCTAAATTGAGGCAAAAACTGGCAAGTGACCTCATGATTGACAAGACCATGGCTGCTGTTCTGGAATCCTCCACAAAAAATTCTATTTTCTTGCAATGGCATTATTACAGAGGAAATAGTCACAAAGGTGTGAAATACACTGTAATATACTCACAAAGCTCAATATAGTGAAGGGAAAAGAGACAAAGACACACTTCTGCTGTAATTTATACTTGAGGATCGGAATTTCAGGTAGCAAATAAGATCAGTAGGAAAATTTAACCTAAGAGATGGTGAAAAGGTGCCAAAGTTTAGCAGCACAATTTTCCAGTCTCTGCTCTAAATCCCACTGAAGCAGAATTGCTGCTGACCTGAGATGAAAACTATGATTTCACAGAAAGCTTTGGGAAGCTGAGTGTGCTAAACTGAGTATCATCATTTTTTTTTTTTTTAATTTATTTTATTTTGCCAGTATATGGTTTCAAATTCAGGAAGTCCAGCTCGCACCTCTTTTTTCTCTAGCTATTTTACATCTATTTTACTGTTACATTGGTGGCAGGGTTGTGAAGGGGATAGGAAGGTGTTATGATTAGTAAGACAAGTCCCCTTACACTGGCATGGGGATGCCAGTCAGCCTAAGGCTGGTGTTCAGTGAGTAGATTCCACCTGCACCACTCTAACCAAATTCATTAATCAGATTGCCAAGGTACTTTTGCTCTGGAACACGGCTGGATCAGAAAGCAGCACTCTAGAATATTCTACGGATTCAAATCCTCCCTTCTCCAGAGTATTTCAAGAAAGAGAAATACTGCTTTTCCAAGGAGCTGCAAGGCTCTGGCAAAGTATTATCTGTATTTTGTGGGGCTCTGGCTGCAGATCTTCCCAGTCAGCTGTTCCACTCATCACGTTTACCAGAAATAGTCCTTTTCCCTAGAATTCTGTACAGAATAACAATCTCATCCTGCTGCTTCCTCAGTCCATTAATTCAAATATGGTCTGAAATCTGTGTGAAACAAGGGACTGTATTGCTGCTTAAGCTGGCAACAGCAGCAGCAGAAAGAGTTATTTACATTTCTGAGTAGCTTTATAAAGGATCAGTAAATACCCTGGCATCAATGAAAAAGTACTTCCTACTCTGCTACAAAACCATTACCTCTACCTCGTATGCAGATAAAAATAGATTTTCTTTTTCTTCGGACATGTTTGTGAAAAATTCAGGAGCTTGTAATATCAGAGAACACTGTCAGCAGCAGCAACACTGTTCCCTCAAAGGAAAACAGTTGTCCACTGCAAACTGCTGTCTTTTCCTTTATTCTGCAGCTGTGCACTGCATATATCTAACTTTCAAGAATGTTTTAAGCTGAAAAACCCGCTGTCAATATTTTTCACTTGCCAAATGCCCCTGCCATTGAGGATTAGAGATATTTTTCCCTTAAATAAAACAGATAAGAGAGCTTTACACATGATTTAAAAAAAAACCCACTTAGGCACCTAAATACCTTTGTAAAAGATCTCAATACCTTTGCATTTGTAAAACAAAGCTGAAGTAGCTTTCAAATTGGAAAGCAGTCATCTTAGATTCATACCCGCTTAAGTGCTCTTGAAAATTTTATTTCTTTGGGGTAACATCTAGATTGTGGGGACAAGTGATTCCTGCACCAAGCCTCACATTTGCATGTTCAGCCAGACAGAAGCAGGAACACTTGCATGCAGCTATTGGTGCATGGAAGAACAGCCATGCATGAATTATCACAGTCTAGGAACACCTCATGCCCTTGCAGCTGATTCTTCCCTGACATTGCTGCTCCTGCTCCTGCCAGGTACTCCAGGTCAGCTTTCAGACACCTACATTTGCTCCAAAATATCCATTTTGCTGAGATGTCTACTCCTGCTTTTGCCAAAGAGCTGCTTTAGCAGAAAGCTCGCAGGGCACCAGGAGCTGGAGTCTGTCCTCTCAGGGGGGAAATTTCTTTGGAGATCCAGCAACTGTAGAAGGCAAAAGGCAGCTCATCTGAGCCACCTGTACTATCATATGATGCTGCCCAGCTGAGGTCTTAAACCCATCCTAAGCTCCAAGGTGCAGAACCTGATTTTTCTAACGTGTAGGAATTTTCCTTTGGTTTTTAGTCTAAATTCATACTGCACCAACTTAAAGCCATTCAGTCTTGCACAAACACTATCTTTCAGCTTCAATCATTCTTATATTTCCTTTATATTTATCCACTTGGCGTATTTATAGACCCAATGACATCTCTGACATATTTCCCAGGCCATCATTCCATACAGCTGCAATTTCCTGACAGGCATTGGCACATCTATCAATTACTGTACTGGATCAGCAATATTTCACTCAAAAAATGACATTCAAATACTTCTTAAAAAAACTGATCACTGCTTCCACCACCACTTCCTACATTCCTTTAAAATATGGCTTCTTAAAAGAGAAAAAAATACATTATGTGCCTATTGGTGCTGTCAGAATCACCAGACACAAGACAAAATCCTCCATCCACTAAGCAATATCAAGGGGGTAACAAGCTTTAACTAGAGCCCTTGAGTCAGACAGTCTCCTGTCATGGGACACGAGAACACAAGATAGGCCCTCAGAAGTGCAAGTTCACCCAAAGAGGTACAGAGAGGACTGTGCTGGCTGGCACAGTCCAGCTGTGAGCAAACTGTCACAAGAACCTGGAGATTTTCCTTAAATCCCTTTTGCCTATGAAGGAAATTTCTGCCCCACTAACTAGATTTTATCTCGAATTATAAACCAGAGAGAAAGTAAGAGAGAAAATGTGTTCCCGTCATATTTGTGTGACAACTTACAGATAAAGTAAATCAAAACAGTTTAAAATCTAACTCTTTTCTATAACAAAGTTCTAATAAAAATGTTTTGGTTTTAGAAAGGAATATAAAATTCAAGACAGAGGTGTTAAGGCTGCACTTCTAAAAGCAACTTTTAAGAAATCACGTTGTGGTAATTACAGGTTATGTACACACTAGTCATACAAGAAATGCAGTCATATGCTGTGCTTTTCTCTGTCTTTTGTGTAGGTGCTGCTGCACAGATATTGTAACACAAATACATGTTTTATTTCTTTTTTTTTTGTTGTTATTTTTAATAATGGTGTTTAAATTGCTCGGACAATTTACAATAGAAATTTTGATGTCTCACTGACTTCTCTTTCCTGTTCAGGAAATATTCCCAGAGGAATTACATAGGAGTTGGTAAATACTTGCCTAACAACATTTAAAGCACCTGAAGAAATGCTTATTGCAGAATTAATAGGAGTTGAGGCCTGCAACATGAACCTTCTTTCTAGAAAATAATCTCAGTCAGTGGTAGAGTCATATGCCAATCTCTAATAAGTGTCTGAAGACAGACAGGTATGACAAATGCCATAAAAAAAGGCACACAGCCCTAGTCTGCCTGACTTGAAGTCAGTGTCACTGTGATGGGGCCTTGATTAGCTGCTCTGCAATTGCACATCTTCATTTTCTTACAGCCCATCAGGCTGCTTTTAACAAAATTAAACACACTGCAGGGCAAAATAACCAAGTAAACCAAAACAAAATACTTACAACTGTTTATAAACATTTTCGTAAGAAAATGTCACTTTGAAGATAAATGTTTCCCTCTGGAGCAAACTAGAGACCATTCTTCCCAGTTTCTGCTTTTGGACACCCCCAGAACTGGGATGGGGGAGAGCAGGCTATTTCTATGAAATGCATTCACCAAAAATACATCACATCTGACTGGACATTACTAAATCAAATACATGTAGACTACAAGAGAAAACTAATCATAACAATAAGAATACAAATCAAACTCCACCATGATGAGTAAGATGAATTATATTAATTAGCATCCATCTCAGCTAAGTTAATGTTACAGAATGCTACAGCTTTGCATTCCTTTCACTGCTTTTGCCAGGTTGTGACAATTTCTGCTTTCTCTGCCCATGGCCATTGAATTCAGCCTGCTGTCTCTTTGTGCCCCTGTTTATTATTGTATGAAATCCCATACACTGTAAGGTGGTTTCCAACTTTTTTACACATGCCAGCAGGAGAAAGGTGTCAGTGGCATTTTAAGTGTCTGCAAAAGTTTCCGTGTCAGGATGTTCTGCTCTGCCACGGCCTCACTCCTGCTTCAAGGGGGAACAGCAAACATGTTAAACATGAGCATGGACACCACACCTTGTGCCTTGTCAAGCTCTGTCCCAATCCTACTTGGAATGCTGAGAAAGCAAAACTAGAAGACACTCAGCAGTGGGCAGCCAAAGGTGCTGGTACCAGCAGATAAAGCACATCACATTTGTGTGTGCTGGTCCTTCCCTTGAAGGGAGTGCTTAATGTAGCTGGAAAAAATGCTATTTGTGATGGAAAGGTAAGATCCTTGCAGTTGTTCTGGATTGCAGTTTGCTGTTAAATGGTGTATTTTAGTGCATTTTCATCTTAGAAAAAGAGGTTGGCTGCTTACATTTTTTTTCTCGAGTTATACCATGAAGAAATATAATTTGCCTTTTAATAGAAATGTCAAGGACCCATTCCCTCCAATTTACTATATAGATTTTTAAATCTCATACAAAAATGCTATAAGTTTAATTGGAAAAGACAGCATGACAGCATAATTTTATACAACTGGTTACAATTATTACAATAGCAGCTTCCACAGAGCTCTCAGTGATTTTTCAAGAGCATTTACAAGCATAAAGTGTGAGTTAGGAAAAAAAATAGTAATTTGCTACAGCTGTGCAAAGTGTATTAAGGAAATCAATCAGCAGTGACACAGATATTTAGAAATGAGAGATATTTTGCCCATCTGAGAGCACAACTGTAAGACTTGGTGACGCTAATAAGTTTTTTTAAAATGGCCAGATTAAATAAAGCATTATATTTTAGCTCAGATATATGGCACATTCAAAAAAAGGCAGACAAATGGGTTAGAAAGCTATTCTGGTTGTTTTTTTTCACTTAAGGGGAGAGTGAGATCAATATGACGGAGTAGGAGCCTAGGAAAAAATTATGACAAAAGGCACCTCTCTGGCAGCCTCAGTGCTGGAGTTGTGAACAAGTTCCTTCTGTTCAGACAAGAGAATTTGCTCCTTCTTTTGTAACCATAACTGCATCAAAGATACACAAGTATTGCTAGCTTGCTTTCCTAACTGCTCATTTCACAGAGTGTTCAGTTCTGGCTAAGCCCTTGGGTCAAAACTAATGTTATTATATGCAAGAGACACAAAGCCTTTATTTTAACAGATGATGCAGAATGGAGTTTTACATGAAAGACTAGAAAATCAAGCAAACTTATTTTCTAAAGGGCATGTTGAACATGGATACCAAAAGGAGCTTTGAGAGAATAAGGGTAATAAGAGAACAGAGCACTTTACGTAATTAGCCAACAGTGAAAAAACCTTATTAGAGAAGTTTAACACACTCACAGAGAAGTTTGTAAGAAGACAGCAAGCCAGTTCTTTTTCTGAAGTGACTTTATGGTGATAAAAGTTCTGCAGATTCCATATGCTCTAGATTTATTCTTTATTTACTTTTGAAGATATTCTTGTGGGCCAAAACACCCTCTTTGACCTTGAACTTTGTGTTTTTGTGATTCGATTTCTGATGCACTCAAACCAGATCAGGATAATGCAATAAGGACAGGCTGTAAAGAAACTGGGCTGTGAATAATACATGTAAATTATGCTGAAAAGGGACCTGTGAGAGTTAATGGGTGGAAGACGGACAAAATTGCTTTTCTTCTTTAGGGAGAGGTGCAGGCATAGCAGTATTTATACAAGCAGGCAAATTAATTGGCTTTTTCTGAGCTCTGTGCTGCTGGAGCTAAACTGCTTCCACAACCTGACCTACATAATTTTGAATTTGCTTGGGTATTTCCTCATTCAGCCACAGGACAGCATAGCACACAGTGAACTGCAGAAATTATCTTGGAAAGTCATTTAGCCCCACGTGAAATAAATTTCTCGTGAGCAAATTGAAACTTCATAGAATGTCTTTGCAGCACAAAATTAGTCAGTCAAATCAGAAATTGCTGGATTAAAACTCATATAATACTGTCAGAAAACTGGTATAGTAATTTAAAAGTACTGTCAATGGCAATTAGCAATAAGCATTTAAGTTATGGGACACTCCATATCCAAATGCTTTGCAGCAACACTTATGTTTATAAACTGACAGCCCTCGTTTTCTCTGCTGTACTCATTTCTCAGTCTCATTTTCCTGATATACTCAAATGAGGAAAAGCCTGTAAGTTACCCTGCCATATGAAAGATATAAGTTTATTTTACAGATTTACTACTCTGAAAATGGCCAAAAAGTAGCTACCACGATAGGTTTGATAGGAAAGAGGTCTCATGAAAGCAGAAGTTCTAGACATGGTTGGTTCAGCTCTGGTCTCTATCACATTTGCAGGATTTGCACTCAAAAACATTCTCAATGCACACATGTAATTTAAGGGCAGATTCCATGAAAATTCTGTATAGTTCTGGGTGTCAGATGTTGTGGAGTAACATCAGAGTAGCTCTATAAAATCTTCCAGTAACAGTCCCTCTTCTTGTGCCAACCAGCTGGAAAGGGAATCAGATACAAACAGCTGCTCTCTCACCTAGTAGCTTTCACCTTACTTCCATCCAGCTTTCCAGTCCAGTGTTTGTTCTCCAATATCTTATCCACTACCAAGATAACCAAACCAAGGCAAACACTAAAAATATCACTTGGGATTCAAAAGAGAGAGAAAGAACTCTCAGTCTTAAAACTATATATGAAAATGTACAGCAGCCATTAATTTATTTCTGGGCATTTCAGAGGCATTAACTTAGTTTTTACATAGTCCAAGTAGAATTAAAAAAAAAATACTTAAGACCTACAGGAGCCAAAATATTATTAAATATCGATAGGTGCCGAAACGCCTCTAATAATTTTGCGCTTTCTCTTTCCTTTTTTTCTTTTGTGTGTGAGATTTTGCATTCTTACAGAGCAGACACATTATTTTATATTAAAATACCGGTGCAGCTGCTCCTACCTAAGGCTTTAGAGATTTATGGATAATAACACAAGTGCAAAATAAAAGAGTACATTTGGATGCATATCAAACAGAAGCTGCATCAGTCAATCAAACTGCTGGACAACATATTCAACTCTACAGATAAGTGTGAAACAAAATAAAATTCCTCAGTGAGACCAACTTCTTCAGAAAAATACATTATGCATTTCCCAGTACTGACATGGATAATGTAGTACTTTTCTCCTTGACCAAAGCATGCCCCAGAATTTGTTTTCTAAGCCAACATGTGTCAAAGCAGAAAAGAACAGCCATTCTTCTGAACTGCTATCAATAAAAATGTAGCAACTGTATCAGTCAGCTTGTGCAACAATAAAAACCAGATTTGTATCAATGTCAGGATCTCAGCACACCCCTCTCTGCACACAAACATTCTCAGTTCATATACAGAGTCACTGTTGCAGGATGCACACACTGCTGCTTCCCAGTCACTTCACTTGTTCTGACATCTAATTTTTATGGTGTAAATACCACACTCTGCCCAAACAAAAACCTCTCTGTGTATGCCTGTTTTGTCATAAACAAGAGTCCAAAATAAAGGACCAAAGCAGTCCCACTCAAACCCGACAACTACACGCAGTTGCTTTTTAGTCTTCATCAATCAAAACCACTGAAATAAAAATAACGGTAGAGAGGAGAGCTCTGAATTGAATTCTTGATTGGAAATCTGTACCAAAAGCCAGCCTTGTCTGAACACAGCTCTCATTAACAACCTTGGCAGTGAATGGCATTTTGAGTTTACCATGCACCAGGGAGGAGCAGATATAAATCAGGGCACCCTGTGGTCATCACCTAGGGATTAACATTCCAGTGCACTGATCAGGCAGCTGTGTCAATCCCAGCTTTCCTTCCACTTCTAGCTTTTTATGGCCAGCAATTTAAGACACTCAGCAATCTCAGAGCATCCCAAAGCCCCTGTTCAGCAATGTGCCTGACCCCAAAGCCCGACCCTGACCATGAGCCCAAGGCAGCAGCAGCAGACAAGGGCTCTGCAGACCTGAACACTGAGTTTGTTCACATCCATCACACTGAGAATGACCTTCCCCTGCTCCTCCTGGCCTCCTACCCCTGCTGCTCCACTGTCTTATACAATTAAACCCCCACAAAACTCACCGTAAAATGTAGAGTTTTTCTAGTATTTCCCCACTTGGTTTTGTGGTTTTTTGAGCCAACTGCTGAAATATTAATCTACTCCTACCACATATAATCTGCTGGTAAGGGATTTTGTGTAAAGAATAAAATAGGAGGTGGTTAGGCAGTAATATTAATTCGTTCTCTGATCACATATTTTTCCACACTCCATCCTCCTGAAGAATAATGCCTAGTACACAGCTCCATTTACTACTTTTTAAACTTTACTATCGCTGTTGGCAATAATATTTCCTTTGCTGCTGCTCTTTCTTCTGCTCAGACAGGCCATCTGCCATCCTGCTCTCCAAACTATTTGTCAGCTCCAATCTCTGTAGGCACTGAAGATATTATAGGCAGGAATTACGTTCATATTGTTCTTCCTGTATTTTGGGTTGAGAACAGTACTATGTTGTAATGAGACACTGACTGCAGAGAAAAAGCAAAAGCTAGAACAGAAGGTACATGTCATAAATTTTCAATGTGCCCTTCCTATCCCTTAAAACAAACTTACTCAAATTCTCCCTGGCAATCAACTTTAAATGGTTTTCAGCACATGTGGATGTTAGGCAAAGTATTCCAAGTTACACACATTAGGTTTTCTCCCTAAAACTGACCAATTTTCATTAAGCAAAGCAGAAAGATTTTTTCAGTGAAAAATGTGTAGATGATATTCAGATTAATCAAACTGGGAAATCTTTGGAGTGATTTCAGTGGAGTAATTCTAAGGATTGAAGCTCTGACAGGCAACTTGTCAGCCAATGAAGGGTTGTTGAAAGAAATGTACATTGTAAAGATGAGCTGTGACTACTAAAAATTTTGCTTTATGTCAGTACATAAGAAGGAACATTTATATATACAAAAGATCAAAACGGGAGGAACTCAGCCTGGTTGCTCCAAACCACTTGATTTAGGGTCATGACTGGAAGGCAGAGGAGATCAAGCCTCTTTTAATACATTTTTATTTTTGAGCCTTCTAAACATGAATAATTTTTATTTTAAGGTTTGAGTAAGTCTCATTCTGACTTAAGCTTCAGGAATTTCCATTTTCAGGACAAACTCAGCTGGGAAGCCAGAACATACAGGAGACTTACAGGTCTTATTCTGGGCAAGCAAATCCTCATTTAGAATTAATTTTAGCAAGTCTCTTCACTTGAGCAAAAACTAATTGCACAGTACATAGAAAAAACTTTAAAACAACAACATTGAAAAAAAACTCCCACAAAAGCACTTTTTAAAAAAAATCTCATCCACCTTGTCCATCTTGAAGGTGCTGCGCAGCTGGGGAGTGTAGAAAGATCTGGATTTCGTGTAACACAGGAATAAGAGGTCAACTATTAAAATTCTGCTGAGTTTTAGAAAGTTTTTATAAATACTGAGCATTATTGACCCAAGAGGCAGACTGCTAACGTTGCATTATTCCATTTACTTGAGATATACCTAAAGCATCCCAAATTAAAAACCTAAGCAAGGTCTAGTTTAACCTAGCCCAAGACTAAATATTATATATATATAGTCTAAATTTTCTTTTTTTATACAAGCTTTCTTGCCATCTCCCTTTCTTTTTTAGTTTTCTCTTACGGTTAAAAATAAAAAAGAAATAAAAAAATAATTCCATTTTCATACATGCTGAACTCCAGCAGTCAGCTTTGTGATGCTTCCAAGTCACTGAGTTCAGCTGAGCATTTCAGGATTTGTGATGTTTTGCCAACACAGCAGGGTTGATGTCCCTGCTTCCAGTGCAGATCTGCCCTAGCAGATACTGAATAGTTTCCCTGTACTAAGGAGCAGACAGACACTGAGCAGCTATGACTTTGAGTCTTCCTCAGGTTGTCTTACTGGAGCTTCCTAAGTAGTTAGAAGACTTAACCTTCTCTACATATCACCTTATAACATCTAAATTTGGCTTTTGCTTGATTTGCCATATTCTGATTAGCCTCTGATGGAGCAGGAAAATACGTCTCACCCATTTAACTACATAGGAAAGTTATCTTTATTCATACATATGCAGGTATGAAAAATCAGGTGGAGCTTTTACTGCTTTCACAACAGCTTCTGGTAAAAGCTTTCTGCCTAATGCAGGATTGAGGAAAGCAGAAGTCCTGAAGGGAGAAATATTCAGGTTATCCTGAATGTACCTTCAAAGGCACAGAAAGCTCATAAAACAAGAACCAACCGAAATGGGTCACGATCTCCCCAAGCAGATGCATCTCTATATTTAGCAACCACTATTATAGTTGTTGACATCTTAGGAAAATGTCCTTATCACCACCCCAACTGGGCCCAACTTGCCATCTTCCACTTACAAACTCATGCAGTAACATTGCCCCTCAGAACCACCCAGTCACAAAATCGTTTAGAAAAGACCTTCAAGATCAAGTCCAATCACTAACCCAATGTTGTCAAGTCCACTGCTACACCACGTCCTCAAGTGCCACCTCCAGATGCCTTTTTAACACCTCCAGGGATGGTGACTCCACCACTTCCCTGGACAGCCTGCTCCAATGCCTGATCACCCTTGTGGTAAAGAAACTTTTCCTAATATCCAACCTAAACCTCCCCTGTTGCAACAGAGGCCATTTCCTCTTGTGCTGTCACTTGTTCTTTGGAAGAAGAGACCAACCCCACCTGTCTACAGCCTGCTTCCAGGCATTTGTAGAGAGTGGTAAGGTCTCTCCTGAGCTCCCTTTTCTCCAGGCTTTACTCACCATGTTTCCAATGCCTGTAAAATGAGTAATAAATTACTGAGAATGGCATTGGTAAGCAGCATTTTTACTTGGAGTTCTCCAGACATCTACATATATGGCTTAACCCAGTTTCTTCTGAAATAAGTGTGTCCAGAAGTGTACAGATCATATTTTAAGGCTTTAAAAGCATTTAAATCTTTGAATATTTACTGAATGCTAAACAAATCCTGACCACAAGGGTAGCTTCAAACATGGAGACTGATAAAGATAGCAAATTAATAGTGCATTAATAGGAGACCAAACTGTCAAAGACAGCTAGATCAGACTGAAACACAAAGTCTTCACAGAAACAAAAAAAGCTTTTGCTTTCATATATATCAACATATATACAGGTATTTATATTTACCATTGCTAATCTCCACAGACCTACAAGCTTCTTCAAAAGGACTCCTCCCCTGTCAGTGCACTGCACTGTCTGCCAGATGCAGATGGAGCCATTCAGAGGCAGCTCCTCCAGCAGCAGGAGCCAGGCTCCTACATTAGAGATGCTCAGCTTCTAGAGAAAGTCTTTTCAGAAGGACTCATTAAATCCAGAGTTAAAATGCACTAGGTCATCTCATTATCAAGAAAAGGGCAAATTTATGATGTAAACCACAAATTAATGCAAATAATTCAGCTGGATGCCTCAAATCTCCTCTACATCTTTTATTTGAGTATTTATCTTGAGAAATGATACCCACGAGTAGATTTTTTCAGGATCGAGACTTAAGTCAGAATCTCCCATTTTGTAAACTCTAGCACCTTCTATAATATAGATGACCATTAAGACAAAATTCTGTGTTGTCCTCTGTCTAGGGTAGGGCTATACTGCAAAAACACACATTTCACTACAGTAGAATTTTCACTCCAGTAGAAATTTCAAGTTTACTGAGTCACCACTAGAACTAGGCTGGGAAATAGCAAGAAAAGCTTAGTCTTTCTCTCCCAGGAAAAAAATCTACAACCACAAACCCAAAAAAAACCATTGACTAACCCATTTCATTTTCTGTGCTGTGATCTAGGCATTCACCTGCAAGAGAGCAAAATCAGGTCAAGGACTTGAACCTGTGTTTCACCTCTCATGGACAGGTATTCTGTTCTCTGCTAATTCTGGGATTTTTTTCTGTACCAGATAAGGCTCCTTCTGAACCTGAAAAAGCTTTCACAATAAAAGCACTGTTGAGACACATAAAAACACTCTATATGGAAAATGTAACCTTTTTTTTCAAGAAAAATTCAGTTTTACTAAAAGCAAACAAAACAAGAATCCGAGTTAAATTTTGATGCTGCTTTTCACAAACAGCCCACACAGTGGATATTTTCTCCTGCTAAGCATCAGGTATTAACCTCTCCCTGTATCTTCAGAGATAATTGGAGCCAACTCCTTTGGAAACAAAATGAAACAACGACATCTGTTCATTGTAAACATTTAAAGAACATTTTGGATACTAAATTAAACTGCAAATTATATTTTTTATTCCATTATGGAAGAAAACATTTCAGATAAGGAAGAAAGGGGAGCCTGAATGAGACAGACCAGACAGCCCGTGAAAAGCTACTTGTGATTAAGACATTCATCTGGAAGATGGAAACAGAGGACCCAAATCTTGGTGTCAGAGAGGAAGTAAAGGCCACATAGACTGAGTGTGGGAAGGAATCACAGCAAAAGCACGTGGCAAATATTGGGTGGGGGCAAAGACAAGCAGAGAGAGAAGACTTACTAACAGAAATGTAATTCAGATGCTGAAGGAAAAAGCCCCTCACAAATGGGGAGGGACATAAAGTAGATATGTTGGGATAGAACGTAAAAGACTAAAAAACCAAACAAACTGGTATCTTAGCAGCATATGTAGTACAATCACATCTTCTCCTCTCGCTAACTCAGCTGAGGTGTTAAAGTGGTTGGGGAAGACAAGGTAAAGAGCAGAATTACTTGCAGAAAGGCAATGGGCAATGACAGGCAGGGCTTTGGCTGTTGCTTGTTCTGTGTTTCAGTACTGTTTTCTCTGTATGACCATCCAGAGCTGGATTGTCAAACCTGTTACTCAGGCTCTGTGCAGAAGTCACAAGAGAAACTTTTGTTTCCCAGGCCCCTTTTTAACTTGTAACTGTTGATGGCAGCAAACAATTGTACTTCCTCTCTACAGCAAACAGGTACTTGCAGGGAGAGCAAAGAGCCAGGAGCCCTGAGAGCACGGTACTCTCTGAAAAGGCTGGAAGTGAATCTGGTCCTCCAGTCTCATCAAGAACTGCCTCTTTGAACCAGCTCTTTGGTTTGCTTCTGGGACAACACTGATCTGGTTTTTCTTTTAAGAAATTCCTGCCATGGGCAAATTTATCGCTTTTCTTTTTAGCAAGAAAATGAATACATACGCATATGGCTGACAATTTTGACTCCCTAATGGTCGACAGAAAATCCACTAGAAAACAGTAGTCATACACAACATAAAAGTCATGTGAGGACAATGCAATCTTGAAGGATTCATTAACAAAAGTCCCAGTGAGATCAAGATTTTATCATTTCATCTTTCTGATCCAGGAAATAATAGTTACATAATTTGCTGGGTTTGCACAGTAAAGTTTTAACCAGAAATGGCTATTCCCTGTTGCTAAATATAAATGTTTTTATGTTAGGCCTAAGAAATGACCCTGGAAATGACGTCAGGAGCCTCAGCACTATTTTTATTCTTAGCAAAAGACTATAACTTTGATGTGGTAATCAAACTCATTGTCCTACTGACCCATTATGTTTCCAGTAGGTTTGCCATCCTTGTAGGCAGGTATGTACATACACACATTGCCCTCACAGAATCTGGTCTTCTTCAGCAACACAGAGCACTCACTACTTTAATTCTGAATTATACTTATTCCTCGTTTTCCTTTATGAGCAGAGATTGTTCAAATTACCTGAGTCAAGACTGATAGAAACTCTAAGTGAAGTGAAAAATCTAACAGTAATTGCCTTAATAAGCATCCTTGTAGTGGAGTAAGGACTTAATGTAAAGAGTGGAGATGAGCTAAGAGCACAGAGGCTCTTCTGAGGTATTCATTTTGGGAAGACGATGAGCACACTCAGCAGAAATCCTCTTGGAAGAAACTTCAGCTCTCATGGATGAACCTTAATGGTTTTACTCTCAAGACAGTGAGTGTGTGTTGGACTGATCCTGAGCTTTCTGCTTGTGCAGTGCAGAATTTCTCTTCCTGCTGTTCACTACTTAGTCATGAAATTGTACTTTGAGCAAGACAGATCACAATATGAGGAACCCCACAGCTCCAGGATATACCTGCCCACACACTACTGCATTTTTTACTAGAATCATTTTAACGCAGAACCACTCATAGGAGATGGCAGAACATTCAGTCCAGACTTATTTAACACAGACACATTCAAAGACATAGGACTAACTGTCAAATAAGAGAAACCCATCTCTTTTCTCCATGTATCCTTACTAGCTCTTGCAACAGGCAATGACATCTTAAAGAAACCTATACTGCACCATCTCAACCAACCATGAAGAATTTAACTTCAGAAGTGTGACGTAAAGTGATACAGTATTGTTAAAGTAAGATCCTCTTGGACAAATGAGTAGCTAATTTACAAAGACAAGAATTCAACAACATGAGTACTTTTCAGCTAAATTACAGTCATGTTTTGTGCAATTTTCTTATATGTCATCTCACGATGGCCCATCTTTCCTTAGAATTTTCTCTCTGAGCATGAAGAACTATGGTCACTGCACTGCTGAATTTTCCTCTTAGGAGGTCCAAAAATGTGATCGGACAAGTCAATGATTGATGGCACCTTATCCATCCAGGCAAAGTCAAAAATTCCTCCTGAAAGACCGTGGGAGATTGACACCAACAGTAATGTGTTGTCAGTAGAAGAGTGCAGGAGTCAGAAAAGTTAGTTACTTAGGGTAACAGGCGAAATTAGAGGCTTCCAGGGTGTCACAGAACACAGACTTCAACTATATTTGTACTTGCAGCTTTCCAGACACGAAATGGCCAACAGCAGGTGTAGGAAATCATAATGTGTTTGCAAGACGGATAGGAGGAATTGCTATTTCAGAGGCTCATCACTTCAGAAGGTGCTTGTTTCGGGAGATCTGCACCGCCTCTCACAGACTCCGGGATGTTCCTGGGGGGAACGGGAATAGCGATTCCCCCCAGCCCGCGTCCCTGTGTAACACTGTAACCTCCATTCACAGCCATCTGCTGGGGCTCTGGGGCAATCCGACTCTGCCCTCAGATAGTAAACTTCCCTAAAATACAGGTGCAAAAATCACTACACAAAGGCCCAAAAATTCTTTAGCTAGACACAAGTCCCACATTTCACAGATGAATGGTAGCTTGGAAAGGCAGGCTTCAAACTCCTCTGCATGAGGTCGCTTTCATTTCCTTTTTGATTTACAGCAACCATGGCTTACAGAAAGACATGCTAATGAAAACTTCATGTTGGCTGGGATTTGTATTCCTAGAGATCCCGTTTTCTTTCTTCCTTGGGATTGTACTGACTCCATATAAAATGAATTGTTGAATTTTACTATTATCCTTCCACATACATGCAATTTTTAAAGAAGAAGGAAACAAGGGGTTTTGAGGTTTGTTTAGAGTTTTTTTCCCTGCTGTCAAAGATACTGCATTTGCCCATTTCCAGCTTCTTTGAAAGAATGTCTACAGAGATGCAGCCTGCACAAGCTGAATTCCAGAAGACCATCTGTGGCCTAAAAGCCATGGCAAACACAGACATAATTGAACACTCCAAATTAAAAGTTTTGAAAATAGAAGTGTTGAGTAACCAGATGCCAATACATTCTGGTCTTCCAGGAGAAGAGATGAACAGAGAAGAATAAGGAACTAATGCTCCTTTAAAACTAATAAAAAGATTTTGGTCAAATTCAGATTGAATTTCTCTGTTTTCCCAAATAAGCCTGTATGACTTTTTATTTCAATGTTCTTTAGCTAATTCCTAAATTAAGATCTCTGAATTTAACAAAGGCTAACTTGTAATTTAAAATTGAAATAATTAATGGAAATAAACTGCAACCTCCCTACTAATATTTCCAGAAAGAAAGACAGAACTTGTGGGCAGTAGTTGTGCAAACCCATTGCTGCTTGCTTTTTTTTTTTCTAAAAGGACTGATAATTCAGAGAAAGTAGGAAAAAACCACCACTGTTATTGCACACAAAAGTAATGAAAGCAATTCAGCTTAATATTTGGCAACAGCTCTCACATGAGTGCACTATCTTTTTTTGTTTCGACTTGAGGAGAGCAACAGAAATTTAGAAGACAAATGAACTCAAAACACTCTCCCCCCCTCATTAGAAAAATGAGGATCCCCAATATCCTGTGATTTCAAAAATCTGTTTTGCAGTACTGACAGAAAAGAATAAATTAAAAAAAAAAACCTCAAAAACACGTATACTGCACATTTTGTATATGTCACTGTTAGCTTATCCATAGAATCAAATATTATTAGGTGTTTCCTACAAATTTAAATTTTGCTTTAGGATTGTAAGAAATAACATTATCAAAGCTGGTAGAGATTTTCTTTGCCCATGGCATTAGCGGCAATTTTTGACTTCAATTAATCTCTCTTTGACTTTAATGTTTCAGGACATTCTGATAACGAACATGTTCACGCTTCTAGTTATCACCGGTGAACACTTTTACTGAAGCTTTGTTAATGTCCCACTTCTGGTTTGGAACATTCCATTCCAGTTCTGCAGAATAAAGCTTAAGTTCTTATTTTAGGGAAAGGAAAACAAGACCAGCAACAAAATAAATCAAGAAGTTTCATACTATTCACAGAAAGTCAAATTTCACAGCTTCCATACAACTTGAATTTGAGAACACATCATCTTTTATTGACCATACCCCAAGGTTTTTACACACCTGACCAAACAGGAGAGAAAACATAGCCCTCATTGCCCCAGGGATACATTTTCCTTCTAATTTTACCTTGCTGATGTTTCATATTCCTCAGCCTCTCTCATTTGAGGCATCTTTTCTCACCTACAGTTAAACTCATTGACACTCTTGGAGAGACTGTGTTGCTTTTCTTCTTTATTACTATTTCAATTGAGGCAATTCCTTCCTTTCAATCCATTAATGCATCAAGACTAATTTAGGTTAATTTGTGATGCATTTGAGCTGGAGGAACTCTGGTTATACATCTTTATAAAGAGACTGCAATTCAGAAAAATGTCAGATCCACCTGATGGAAGCTAACAGATCTACTACTGACTTGTCATTTTTGGGGACTTCCTTTGAGCGCAGCCACCACATCTTTAGTTCTCAAAACCTGATTTTACAAGCCAATAAAACACCACCTTTTGACTATTTCATTTTTGTAAAAAGCTTAACAGCCTAGAGCAACATTAAATTTTTTTGTGAACACACAGGTGGTGTAGGACTCTGCCACTGGTTTGATAAGACAGCATAAAATGACAGCCATTATAAAAGAAGACTGGTCTACAACCTCTCCCTTCATATGCTTTTTCTGAATAAAAAAGCTCTTGAACAGATGAAATAATTAATGCAGAGGGGCTTAAAACTTTTTCTTTTGAAGACTAAGTTAAGCCACAAAATTCAGACTTAGATCTAGATTTCAGAAGTTCTTTCTGGGATCAAATAAGTCCCATGTAAAATCTGTTTAAGAAGGACTTGTCCTCTGCAAAACTCAGATATCCAACTCTGGGTAGTCAGTCTCCCACTCCAAACTGCCCCTATTTCCATGCAACCTTTGAAGTCTTTCCAACAGCAAAATCTTATTTTCTCCTATGCCTTCTAGAAATAAAAAAGGAGAAAGAAAGCAAATTCAGAAGGAACTTTGACAAATTCAGAAAGGTTAAGTCAAATTGACAAATAAATTTTTCAGGCCCTAGAAAATCAGTCATTCAGTAAGGGGCACAAGTTTAATTTTATGTATTAAAATTATTTGAAAATATATTTTAGAGATATTTCACAATGGTGATGCTCTTTATCCTCTATTTAATAAAAGTCCCTTTGCATAATGCCTTTGTAGTGTCCAGTGCAGTAGCACAGACTTCAAAGCCAGCTCTGCTTAGAGCAGGAGGCTGAATTTCCTAAATTCCCCTGACTTCTCTTGCAACATAAATTATCCTATGATCTCACATATACAAATCTAGATAGGGAAAAAAAATAAAAATAAAAGCATAAGATTTTTTCTGATTTTCTTCAGAAGCTTTTTTTTTTTTTGAGGATGTTAGTGGGGGTCTTCAGGATTTGAACACATTTTTGGAAAGACATTTTTTCATCTGTAACTTAGCTATAGTTGTTTTTCTTATCTACAGTCCCAGTCTTCCAGAAGAGGGAGTTTGATCCTTTGCTACAGAAAGAGGTAATCTAAGAATGAGCAACTGCAGGTTCCAGATATGACACTTGCAGGTTTCTCTTTGATGAGATTAAAAGAGAAACATGTGTACCATGTTGTCACAGGTTAAAGCGTTGTAAGACCACAGGCTATAGCTCACTCAGTGGGAAGACTTTTGACATTTGAAAAAGCCCGTTTAACAAACCTGAAGCATAACAACATGGAAACCAAGAGAAAAAAAAATCAAAGTTGAAATAAAGCATTTTAATGAAGCACAAAACCGACACATTTTGGCGTAAGGTTTGTCTGGAGGCTGGAAAGTCTTGAAATCCTCAGAGCAGGGTTGTTAAACAAACCCTGTTTCAGGTGGCTGGTTCACAGGGATTACAAGTGGCTTACAAGTGAAGTATGATCAGAGTACAGAAGAAATTACATGATGGGGTTGGCTGCAACAGCAGGAGCATGGCCTGGTGACTTATAAGCTTTCCAGCCCACTTTTATTCTTCTAGGAAATAATGCATTTATTCTGCAAAAGGATTGGATAAAGTTCCCAACATCTGATAGGGGATAAAGTAAAGGTCTCTCTTTACTCAAGCTTCTGAGTCAAACGGGACAGCTTGAATGTTAGTATGGTAAGTACAAAATTAATACTCAACATTATAAAATTGAAATACACATTTTGCATAGAAAAGTAGCTTTCAGTGCTAAGAACAATATACTTGTAGGTGAAATAGAGCAATTTGAGGTAATATGATAAAGTCATTTTCAATGCCTCATTCCTCACTTTGGAATATGCCTACAAAAAAGTCAAAGCTTTAAAGGCTTTAATTTGCCTCAGTACAAAAGCAGATAAAAAGAAGTATCTGTAGCCTACATACAACTTACCTTTCAGGACTCATTGCCCAGGCAGGTCTACTCTAGAACACTATAAAGGATAGCACAGGAGTACATTTCTACAATTCATTTTGTAAATAAGTTCCCAATCCTACAGATACACATAGGGCTACAGAAAAATTCCTTGTACATGAAGCTGTATTAAAGTTGTACTTAAAATGTTGAAAATGTCAGTGTTCTACCACTGCCATTAGGTGTATTTATAGAGGAGTTAGCCCAGACAAAGAAAGCTGAAGTAACATTCTAAATATACTCCTTTCCATCCAGCCTGTGACTGCTTTTTCTGTTTTCTGCCCCATTATTATTTCATTGATATAATGGAATAGACGACTGAGAGAATGTTCATGGACTTCTTCTGCACATGAGTGACAGATTTCCTCCTCTTGACAGAGTCTGTGAGCCTGGGGTGGCTTTGCCATGAAGCCTTTTCCCCTATTGGTGACATTAATTTTGTTAGATTCCCACATGCCTGAGGCTCCCATGGTTTAGGCAAGTTTCTCTCATATTCCAAGATTAACAAACTTCTAAGCTACTTGTTTTTGGATTGTTTTGGATTCTTTTTTAACAACTTTCTCTTACAGCCATAAACCTTTGTTCAGAGTAGAGACATTAAGGGAAGTGGAAGCTGTTACACCTGTGATGCTTAAAGGTCCAGTCAAAAAGCCTGTGCCTGGAGTGTTTTGACATTGGTCTCTGTATGTTGTATTTTTTTTTCCTTAGGACTTTAATCCTGTCTTTGAGCTGAAGGAAGGTAGCAGATCTGACTGCAAGAAGCCACGGATGCCAATTCATGAACTCTGAACCACCATCAGGTAGTTTCAAGGGTGTTTCCTGAAAACAGAATCTTAAATACCTTAACCAGTTAGTTGAATTAAATCACACATACATGATCTAGCATGCACCAATCCATATTAAGCGTTAAATAATTTGCATTAATATTTGTGATGTAAAGTCAAAACCTGCCTAACATACATCTAGATTGAGGTAAGAAGCTGGTGTTAAAAATATTGCAGAACCATAACACACTATTTTTCAGTTTGCAAATAATATGCAGATATTAACTACACTGAACAAGCTTGGTTTGTTCTAGCAAGCTATTTAAAAATACAGCATAAGAAAACAAGTACCAAAAAAGTCAAGATGCTTTGCCCCATGTGTGTAAGTACAATTTTATAACAAAATTGTTGCTATTTACTAAGTGACTGGCACAGATTTACTTCCCAGTCATGACAAGGGTATATTCTGAAAATACAATCTGTGGTATCACAGGCAAGGTAAGACAAAAACATTGTTTCAGTATTTCAAACATGCAAACTTCAAATAAGTTAAATGCTGGCAGATATGTCATCAGCAGCGCATTCACTACCAGGAACACCCTAAGCAATCCCATAAAACTCAAATGAGCTGGACTCGTTCCTAAAGCTTGAGTGACACCAGCCAGTGCTGGCTACCTGCAGCCCAGACAAAAGGACCCTCATCTCATTTTTCAGCTTTTGGAAATTTAGCGTTGCATTTAAAAAATCGCTTCTTTCTGAAGCCACCTCCGAATTCACCCTCCAGCCATTCTCTTTCTAATCCAAACACATTCAACCAGAAACCTAAGTTTCAGCAGTGCAAACCCAGAGCCTTTGAAGATGATAATACTGTGCTTGACTGCTGTGTCAAATACTTTTTACACTCCTCAGGTTATGCAAATAACAAACATTTCTGCCCACCGAGTGCTACTTATCAGTGTGGTAATGATTTTTTTTCTCTCTCCAGAAGGAAGATAACTACATTACTGATTTAACTCCTGAACAAAATGTTCTCACTGTCCAGCTGCAGCAGAAAGTTCAATTATATTCCTTCCAGGCTTAACATCCTTAGAACAAGTGCACACACATACACAGAGATATATCACATTATGCCAACACAGAGAAATAGACCTGAACTGGACCTATCTTTTCCTCTTTTGAAAACAGACAAGGCTCAAATAAAAGTTAAATTTCAAAACTGACTAGAAATGTACCTAACTCATGTTAACCTTCTTCATTCATACCAAAAGAGAGGCTCCTCCTGGGCCATGGGTGTGTCCAGTGGATCCACGATAATGTCAAGCTGAAACCCCTTCTCCTTATATACTCTAAATAATATAATTTTGAAAGAAAACCTCAACAAAATAAAAACACAGCTTCTGTTTGCAAAAGGTGTAAAAAGGATGTTTCAACAGAACTTAGTTCACTGAGCAGGATCATGTGGCTGAAAAACGCTCTGGAAACAATAAAGCCAGAACCCAACCAGAGCAAACATCTAATAAAGGGAAGCAAGTCTGTGCAATCAACACAAAGAAAGAAACAACAGCACTGTCTGCACCAGATAAACACTATGGGGCTTTTGGTCTTATTAGATGCAGCTTAATCTAGGAGCCTTTTTTGGGGCTTTGTGTTGTATCTGCACAGATTTAACCTCTACTCTTGAGAGAGTAAAGCCAGAGTCCCCTCTGAAAACCAGGTCAGACAGGTACCACCCTGTCCTGTTGTTAATCAACTGTCCTTTCCCACACTTTTAGGATACAAACTACCCTTCTCTTTGACATACACACAGCTTCTATACTGACACATGCACACAGAACTTGGCTGAGGTAAAATCTGCCTGTTCACTACAAGCTCTGCACTTTACCATTAAAGGTCAAGCTAAGGAGAAAATAAACCAAACACAAAGCAAACTGTAATGGGAACTCCACAACACAGATAATTACAAAGCAACAGGTGCCTTTGGAAACAGGGTTTCACATGGAAAAGCAAAAGAAAATAAATTTTAAAAGCACAAAGACTAGAAAAACAAGCATTGTTCTTCAAAAAATGAAACAAAACAACTCAAATCTAACTTTAAAGAGCACCCAAAACCAGAACACTTAATATGTTACAGTTTCCAGGTATATGAACAAAACCAAGAGATTGGATATGACCCTTTGTTGTATGTCACTTCATTTAAAAATGTAAGATAAACTTAAGTAAATGGATTCACCTTCAAAAAATTCATCTTGGATAATATTTTTGACATAGTTTTATTAGCTGAGAGAGTTTAGAAAGGGAAACAGTGGAGTAAGAGAAGATATATGCAGATGTTATTCTGACATGTATAAATGGTCAGTGTAATAGAAAGTTACTTTGTCTCCACATTACTACCTGAAAGTACACCTTTATTATTTATCATTTATGCAAATAGACAACAAATCACTTGTCAAAGTGAAAAATAATTAACTATCATGAAAACTGATATAAAGTATTTCCAAGGAGATTATAATCTCTTCAGTGCCACACAATGTGCATTTATTTCCTTTTGAAGGAACTACTTTGCACTCTATATTGGGTTTCCTTTTAGATTATGTAATTTTATTTGCTGTAGAGTCAAAAGCAGAGAAACACAAATGTTTTGGCTCTAAGCAGGGACAGTATCACTCCAAACCATAAGGAATCACATCCCCTGATGGACTGCCCTGCTGGAGCAGCACACGTTTTACAAGAACAGAGACTGGGTGACGTGGTTTTATCCTGCCAACAGGAGCATCGCTGCTCTAAACACGCAGCTGCAGTGCCCACAGCACGGAGTGGCTGACTACAGGCAAAGGGTCATCTCACATGGCAAGAGCAGCCTCCAGCATGGATTGAAAATATAAGAAAAACGTTTGACGTACTTGGATCTGACAAGATTGAGTCGGTTTTCGGCAAAAATTGGTCACAGCGGACTCCTTGGTAGCCCTCTTTGCACCTGAGAAAAAGGGGATAAATGACAAACATACGCATGCGGTAGTAAAAGGTTAATTTTAAGGTACCAAATCAAGCCTGCCAACACTGGAAGGGACTCACATATCTACAATATGCAAGTTACTTCGACTATAATGGGAGCATGGTTATTACTGGAACACAACGGAAGCAGGGAAAATAATCTGTATTTCAAAGAAAGTTCCCCTCAAACTGTTCGATTATTTTAGAAACTATGAAAATAAACATCATTTTAGCATAACCATTCTTTTAAATATCAATTCAGTGAAACAACCAAAGAAAAAAACTGTATAAAATACACATATTTGCAAATAAAATGAACTCTTTAGGTAACATAGCACTTTATAAAACTTCCATACTGCACAAACCATGAGACAGACAACTATCTTTGGCTGTCTGAAAGAGCAGGGAACAGTTAGCCAGCCATTAATTTTAATGCCAGTTTATGCCGTGCTTAAAATATAAAATGATAGACATCATCAGGCATTGTTTGCAAGCAGAAAGTTTAAGATGCCTGTGAGATTAGATTTAAAGCACATAAACCAGAATACCCTCCTGCCTCAACAAACAAGAACTGGCTTTGACTGAGATTGTAATACTATTATTTATCTTGAAGCCTTACTTTGAAGCAATTCCATTTACTGCTTTTGAACTGTTCTCAGAAGTCTCATTTCAACTAAGTGTATCAAAATCAGATCTTTAATTATTTACTCGTCAAGCAGTTTTTCAGAGGAAAGTGATGGACACTTTAATTATAAATGATAGCAACAGGGATTCCTTATCTCCCAAAGCTCTTGCACATCACATAAGCAATATGCTCAAATCAGCACCACCAACTTTCATTAGGGTTGACAACTGTGGCTTGAATGATGTGATAATGTCAGGAGGAGAAGTTATCTGCTCCTTCACAATGTTTTTACTCAGGCTTCCTCTAAATGTTGCCTTTTAATATGCTTTTGGTTAAATAAATTAAGGGTTCAATGAGAAGTGCATATCACCGGCATTGACTCAGGCATAGGAAGACCATTTGTGAGAAAATATGTAAATTATGTTCCCATCAGACCCAAAAATGTAGTAAAAATCTACAGTAAGAAAAAGACTTAAAATCCCCATACATATATAATATTTCATACATATATCTCAACGTATAATATTTCAAAACCTCCCTTTTGGTCTTCCTCCCTGATGGATTATGAGGTACCACTTTGGAGATCAGCATCCTCCCAGTACTTGCCTATCTATAAAATAACTGCCGTGAAAAAACTGTTCAGGTTTTGTGTCATTCAGATCCCATGACAGTGGTCAAAAGTTATTGGTCAAGGAAAAAATGTTCTATTAATTAAAACTGTCCACTAGTCAGAAAAACTGAAGAAGTCCACATATACTCAGACACTGCTGCACACATCTTTTGCCTCTGATTATGAAACATCAGAAGCTGCCTCACATCAAAAAGAAACTCTTCTTCACAGTCTTGAGAGGAATTGGCAGACCTCATACCAAAACTTAAGTACAACCTGCACTGGTGGGGATTCTTGCCTTTCTGTGAGCATTTTCCATTAACTTCTTGACATACCTTGTCCCTGCCTTGGTTATAAATACCATATTACAGACTTAAAACCCTCTATCCCAAACTGTTTGTCATAAAAGCATGTCAGGAGAGAGTCAGCGTGGTGTCTCCTGAAGAGCTGTGCCAAGTGCTCATCAGTGTGTGTGGACATTTTCATTTACCTGTACCTCTGACAAACAGGCCACAAGGGGAATGCGCTTCTTTCAAAATTTAGTACAGAGGTGGATGATATATCAAAGAATAATCTTTTAATGTAACACCATATCCTTATACTCAGATAACAGCTACTGCACCTTGACTCCTGTGTCCAGTTCTGTGGCCCTCAATACAAGGGAGCCATGAGTTATCAGAGAAGCCTTGAGAAATGCTCAGGTGCAGTTCACCGTTTCAGAAACAAGCACTTGATTGTGAGACAAACCAATGTTTATTAGAGATACCATAAAAAAAAGAGAAAAAATAGAAAAAAAATAACCTGGGTAAGATATTCTTTGTAGTGAAGCAAAAGCTCTCTGATCTGCACGTGGGACCTCTGCAGCAAAGGCTGGAAAGGACAGCCTAAGATCCATTCCAGCACCAGGAATGGCTCCTCTGCTGAAGCACTGCCTGTATCAGTAGGCTTGGGCTTAAGTACACACCATGGCAAAGGGGTCTAAAAATGGTGTTAATTAAAGCCTCTTTGCAAAATTCATATGAAAAGGGAATTCTCTATTTTGCATTCAGATTTTCACCCAAATGAGTATGTCTGTCTACACTCTAGACCAAAAATATCAACAGGATTGTACTGTATGAATGGAATTATTTAAATCCTTCTGATTAAATGGTATGAGAAGAGAAGCACAGGTAAAACTAATCTGCAGCTGCTAAAATGCTTGCAAACAGCATATCCCTAGCTGGTAAGTGCTAAATTCAACTAAGATTATTTCATCACGTCTTCTTCACATCTTTTTTTGGCAATGTACTTTCCCAGATGATTTTTTAAGGTCACCAGTAACAAACTGCATTGTGCATTGCACTTGGTGAAGTCAGCCACAATGACCTCTGTGTGAAAACATACCCGCAGAAACACATCTCTCATTCCTCGTGAGAAGGCTTTTTTTTCCTTTCTACTTAGGCACATTTGCACCTAAATATTAAAAAGTAAGTAAAGTATGAGACTTTACTCATTCTTTCATTCTTCTTGCTACTGTTAAATAGTACTGATACATGTATGTTCTAGTCAAAGAGATCACAGACACTTTCTGTGAACATTTTCCAGAACTGTTTCTTGTACAACTTTATGGAGCCAAGGGAGATTTCAAATAGATGACTGTGTCACTATAAGACTAACACAGCAGTCCAATTTCTGAGCTTTCAGGTTGGATGCATTTGAAAAAGTAAAGTGAATGGGGGTAAGGGTGGGACAAGTTGCCCAATAAACAAAGATGAAGAATAAAATAGATTTAAGTCAGCGAAAGAGGAAGAAAAAGAACCTACTCAGAAGACTTAGGGTAGGACACAAAACTTACGGCCAAGAAGCCAACACTATCACAATTTACGTTTTCCCCAAACACCTCCATGTAGAGCTCTAGATCCCTATTAAGCCTAAATATTAACTTATCAAGGGATAGCAAGGTAGGAGGAGCAGAACCAGCAAACTGCAAAGGCTATGAAAGATGGGAACACTGTGAACCCCCACCCCCTTCCTCCTTCTCTGTGACATCCATCCATCTGAAATGGAAGCAATTCTCCCTCCTCCCCAAGTGGGGTGATCACATTGCCTCTGACCATGTGAAGAAGTACGAAAATAGTTTCTCCGTACAAAGTCCTGAATTTGGCAAACAAAAAATATATGAGTCCATCTCAAATGAAAAATTTGAAAGTGACAGTTTGCATCTCAAGGACAGCCTACAGCAGAAGAGAAAGCTGTAGGACTTTCCACCAGGAAAACAAGCATGTTCTAGGGCAAAGGTGATTTGTGACATAAAAAAAAAGTCCTAATAGCACAGTGCCCAAAAGATTAATTTATATGAACCTATAATCTGATTCTAGCCTCATAAACAGGAGTAATCCAATTTGAAAGATGGAATTAATAGTACCTATGAAAAATGAAATTTAATTTTTGCAGTGAATCCAAATCAACACACATTTCCTTCCCCCTATAAAACTGCAAATTGGCAGTCTCAAAGATGATATCAATTAGAATGATCCATCTCAGCGGATCAGTTGGAAATTATTTTCTCCTGACACCATTATATCCACTGTACTCATGTTCAGATGCCAATATGAGAACATACTGCAGCTCTTATTTATTCTCTAAGAGAGAAATCCAAGATCATGATAAAAAAATATTCTAATGGTCTATAAATTTCGATCAAGTATTTATTTTCACACAGAAAATACAATACTCTTTTTCCTGGGTCAGAGAGTCAGTTATACAACAAATCTATGATAGCAATCTATGACATTATATAGGCCATTGGACTGTCCCACAGTCTAGCCTGAAATATGCTGGAAACAATGAAAAATAATTCCTGTGCTCTGCAGGTAAGCTAAATATAGATTTCTGTGCCTGCAACGAGAATGACCTTAACTGAAACACACAGAAATTTGTATTTATTATTGGGATTGTTATTAGGTGAAGATTTTATTCACAAGGGAAGAAAAATTAATCTTAACAGTGAGGGTCAGACAGGATGTCTTGTCATTTAACACATGCAGCCAGTGTAAGTAGAAGTGAAGCTTCCTTGGTTCCACAGATCAGGCCCCCAAATCACGAGTGAGAGCACTGTGCTCAAAGACAGAGAGAAAAGGAACCCTTCACAAAAATCAGTAGTTTGCAGTTTGCTGGTCAGGTACCTGAGGTGCAAGATTCACATTCAGTTTTTGGCGTGAAAATGAAGCATTAGAGACTGGAAGCCAGGTTTTCTATAGTGCAGAAATGTCCTGATAATTTGAGTATTATCTATTCTGAGAAGGACTGCTCCTTTCTTGAAGTTCTACCCCTGTGGTCTGTGCTGTGCACAACATATAACCTACTAACTAAAATTAAACTACATTCAATGTAAACACATAAAATTACACTAAATTAAAGTAAAATGAATGCATGGCATTAAAAAGAACAAACTGGGGATCCAATAAGGAACTGGCTAAAGACATACTGTTTCTTGAACATACTCACAAATCCCTTCAGATGGGAAGGTCTGAACAGTAATCCAGGACACTCACCCTCCTCCTATACTCCTTTTTTCTTTTTGTTTCAAAAAAGTTAATTTTAGATAATCCCCACAACAGAGAGGCTACTTACTGTATTATAAAGGTTTCATACCAGGGTTTGAACATAATTTATTTTGTTAAGACCTTGCAATCTATTATGTGATTGAATTAAGATATCTGCCTTTTTTCTTTCTTTCCTTAAAAAAATAGTACAATTCTTACAATATGGACAGCATCAACTTTAAAAAGAAAACCAAAAACCCACTTGTCTGTCAGTTTTTTTAAAAATGTTGTTGCTATTAAAAATAAGTAGAGCAAGTAACCAGAAAGAAATTATGCTGAAAAGGCAGACAAAGAACAGTAAAAAAAGGGCAGGTTTAACATTATTTTCTGTAGAACCAGGCCAGCTGAAACACTCTACCACCACAGAGAAATTACAGTCAGACTTTTAAAAATCATATTTATGATTGGTACCACTCACTATATTTCAGTATGTAAATTGCCAGTGCAGCTCTCTAAAATAGGGAAGTACTGTTATGATCTCAGAGTAGATGGCACAAAGATTAGAGGTCACAGCTACGAAACCCTGAGACATTGCCTAGATTTAGATAATGAAACTTCCAGCTAATTTGTTGACTCCAGTGTTTCAGGATCCTTTAGCCTTGGAGAAACTAAATGGGGGCACTTTAGTAAATCCTCTGTAGGAACCACTGACCTAAATGAGGCTTTTAACATTTAAAAAGGAGTTATGTGGATTTGACTTCAATGCCTCATCCATAATTATGCTGGAGCTACTGAATTACCATTCCTCTCCTGATATAGGTGGTTGGTCTTCTTTGTCTTTCCTAAAACATAAGTCATAAAAAGAACTAAAAATGAACTAGATATGTTAGTAAAGACATTCAAGTCATCCAGACCTACAACAGCACCTGAACTATATAATAATTTCCCTTCCCTCAACAACAGACCAATTTCCTCTAATTTGAAGGTGTTCCCTTACAAAAAAAGAAAGAAGTTTCATATTCTTAATCAATGCACATGGCCTAAGCAGAATTGTTACATAATGGTTCCAGACTGCCCAATTCTCTTGAAACTCAGGTTAGGTTTTGCATCCAAAGATATATAAATATATTATTAATAGTTACTGGGTATCAAATTCATTTGTGGCATATCCACGTAGATAAGCATTTCACACTAATACACAGCCTTCCTGCTTTTCAAGGGATAAGAATTTAGCCATCTGCCTTAATCTCCTTAAAAACAAACTTTCATCTGTAAACCACAGAAAGCATTAGAAACTGTGAGTGTCATCTAATAAACCCAATGTTTAACCAAGTAACTGAGCAATAATTTCTTTGCTGTTTTGAGTTTAACCAACCAGAAAAACCAAAAAGTTTGATCGGGTTTTTCCAAAAGATACCTCTGTGATCAATGATTTAATATGGATGATAAATGAATATAGTCTTTCATTATCTATGGCATTCATCAGCCATGAGAAAGATTTTGAATAAATGGAAAGTGATTTCATACCATATTCAAAGCCTCACACAGCTATGGCACAGATGAAAGCCACATTCAATACTTGGGAAAAAAAAAAGAAAATGAGACCCTTGCTTTATATTATATTTATATTAGCCTGCCCAAGGTTACCATCTTTATAAATAGAAACCCTTCAAAACTCTTCTTGAAAACATTGGCCAGGGACTGGACTTAAGCAGAAAAAAAAAGTCTAAGAAATCAATTAAGAAGGACAAAAAGATGTAAGATTTATATCTGACATCATGGTGTTTGGTGCCCTTCAAGAGGCCATTTGTTAAAGATGGCAAGTATAACAACAAATTAGGTAATTGTAAGGAGACGTGAAAACTCACTCCTAAGTGGCTTAACAGGTTTGCTGGATGTGTCTCTTCCCACTTTCCTCCTCAAATATTACAAGCCCAACATTAAAATCTTTTGCTTCCAGCTGCTTAATAAAAGCAACAGCTCTGGACTTTTTTCAAAAACCGTCAGATACATTTTTCACTTTATTACATTGAATATTTCCCAATTCAAAAGAGCAAAAATTACTCAGGGAATTTAAGTTTTTTGTTTCAAGCCCAAGTTCTGCCACCACCTGCCAAGCCCAACAAAAAAGAAAACTTTGAGGATTGGAATATTATGAAATAGCAGTAACTCCAATAGGTAGCCCAGATCTGACATGCTTGCTGCCAGAACATACTGGTCACACATACAAGATTCTTGCTTGATTCCATTTTCAAACAGATTCTTTGTTTATCATGGCAAAGGTGTGCAAGATTTCCAACCTGGCCCGGCAGAATCAAGACCATTTTTCAAATTGAAGCAAAACTTTCTATTTAATTTTTTTAACAGAATTTAAAATACACGCAGGAATTCAGACACTTGTCTAGTAATAATATCTACATTGAATACTGCTTGTCACAGACTCCTCTACTAAAAAGCTCAAGGTCACATCAAGCCAGTGCTTACCTACAGAGACAGAGTGCCTCTGCCAGAAACTCAAAACCCCTCAGTAATTCAGTGAGCTATTTGCTTTGTACCTGTTTTTATACCTGGTTTGAAAAAAATAATTGGAGCCACTCAGAGGTGTCAGTTAAAATATCCCTAACTACCACCAGATGGTCTACACCAACAATGCCCTCTGACTTTATGGCAGGAGATAAACATGCCTTTGCTCCTATATTTTCTATGGTCTGCACATGTTGCATTTTAGAGATAAGAACAATTTGACATACAGTGTAATTGCCTACCAAAGTTCAAATACAGGAATGTTTTGCAGAATAACCCTTCCTTAGCATATTAAATATCATTTAGAACCCAGAGGAAGAACAGTTTTAAAATTCAAACAGGCCATTCTCTGGAGACCTATAAAACTGCTGACTGAAAAACTAAAAATCTTTGAAGTTGCCCTATTATACGGAAAGTTTTAGTCTTGTGTAGAATATTTTCTTTTCTGAAGAGAAAACTCTATGTATTTTAATGACATTATGGCATTTGTATCACTACATAGATTTAGCCTTCTGAATGAGTTTCTTGTTTGACTTAAAAGAACCTATGCCATGAAAAAGTACTACTTGACACTAGGAAGTCAACTGGTTTTGTACACAAGTTATTGATGCAACTTTATTAAGTTTCACCAGCCAAAGTATTTGTAATTTAGTAGGGTTTGGATGAGCATGCTTCAGACTACAGGATGAGTATTAGCTGCAGGAAATAACCCTTGAATACAGATGGTACATGACCCATCAGTGACATTATTATTTATTTGTGCAAAATGGAAACTTTTTTCCAATGGAAAAGTAGAAATGTAGTTATTTTCCATATAAGATAAAATCATGCACAGAAAAGAACAGCGTTCACAAAAGAACCTACTACATTTGAATGAACAATTTTCATCTCTTCTCAATACTTTTTGTAAAAGTAGGCAATTGCATGAGAAGCCACCCATGCTCTACCACCACCTGCCAAGCCCACAAAAAAGAAAACTTTGAGGATTGGAATATGATGAAATAACAGTAACTCCAATAGGTAGCCCAGATCTGACATGCTTGCTGCCAGAACATACTGGTCATACATACAAGATTCTTGCTTGATTCCATTTTCAAAATAATGGCAGCAGAAAGCAACAATCAGGAAAGTCATTATGTGCCATCTAAAATAATTTCGTGGTTTAGAATTAGTCTCTGACAAGATGTCCCTATGAACTTTGACGACTACATTTGCTTCTCTTGAATTCCTAATCATAAATCAAGTGAACTGAACTCAGCTATGTGTTCCTGGTAATTCTCTTCTGAATTCTGGTGAAAGAAAGGCAGCAGAGTTCACACTGCCTGTAGACAGTGCCACCAAATCCTTCGCATCACACACACACAAAAGGAGTAGAACAGGTCATTCTGACTGTATTCATTCTTATTTCAAAGGAACTAATTTCTAAAGACTAAAACCTTTAGAAGGAAAAAAGCAGAGGTTGCCTGCTCAGCAGCTCTGCTCCTGTGTGACCTTCAGCCTGTTACTGAACAGCATCATCCCTCCCAGTGCTGCTGGAATGGCAGTGTCATAAGATCAGCACAGCTTTCCCCGTGGCTGGAATTTTGTGTGGTGAAATTATTAAGAGACATGCAATAATGGTGGCAGTGTAAACACTAAAGCCATTCAGGTAATAAAATAAATATCCCTTTGTCATTTTCTGCAGAAAGCAAAAATCGTGTCTTGTCAAGCTCACTTATTCATTATGTTTTTCTTCAGAGAAAAAATATTAAGAATTTTTATAAAGTGAAGCTATGTTAATGAAACATGCATTAAACATTGATTACAAGGAAAATTAGGATATTCTAATTTTCTTTTTTTAGACTGAGCTTCTGAAGCATTAATATACCAAGTAGCAACAAAGCAAATCTTGGCATTTCCATCCACTGTGATGTAGGATAGGAGTCCCTTTCTAGAAACAGGATATAAAGGCTCCTTGTGTTTTGGAGCACAGAAGAGAAATGTGATGGTTTTGCCTGGAGTAGAGTTCATTTTCTTCATAGTAGCTGCTGCAGAGCTGCATTTTGGATTTGTGCTGGAAGCAGACCTCACACACAGGGATGTTTTCCTCACTGCTGAGCAGCGCTTCCACAGGTAAGGAGGCCTTTTCTGCTTCTCACACTGTCCCACGACTGAGGAGGCTGGGGGTGCACAAGGGGTTGGGAGAGGACACAGCCAGGACAGCTGGCCCCAAATGACCTCAGGGACCATACCACATGATGTCATGCTCAGCAACATAAAAAAGCTGGGAGAAGGAGGAAGAGGGTGACATTCGGAGTGATGATGTCTGTCTTCCTCAGCCATTTCCTGCCTGAGGATGGGAAATGGTGAATTGCTTCATTGTTTTGCTTTGCTCATGTGCAGGGCTTTTGCTTTCCCTATTTAACTGGCTTTTCTTCCACCCACACATTTTCTCCCTCTTACCCTTTCAATTCCCATCCCTTCACTGGGGGAGAAGGAGCCGCTGCAAGGTGCAACTTGGGGTTAAACCACGACAAACAAGGAGGGAGGAAAGCTTTGTGTCATCATCTGAGGCTAGGTGGTGGCTATCAGCCAAACCACAGACATGCCAAGGCCAGGACAGATACATTATCCAGACATGCTCAGCTTCACCATTTAGCTTCAAGAGTTTTGCTGTTTTTCCTCCTTTGTTAGGGCTTTAATGCTAGTAGTGCCACAGAGATCCAGAGGAAAGACTCTGCAAGTTGGTGGGGAGCAAATCTGCAGAGAAAAAGGGGCTGCTGGAACAAACTTGCTCCCTGTAACTCCCCTGTAATTTTCCACCTGGGTAGACAAGGAGGAAAATACTCAGCAAATCAGAAGAACTTTCAGGGCTGCCTCTGGAACAGAGCATACCAACAACAGACCTGCAAACAGCACAGGTGGGGGCTCCTGCAGGCACAACTGCCAGCTGAGTGCTCAAAAAGCACTTTGAAAACAACAGTTCTGCATTTCACCCAATATTCAACTTGTCAAAGTGACAGCACTAGTGTCTTTATGACTTACAGGTTAGTTACATTTCACTGTCAGAAAATTCACTGACTCCACACTTCAGTCTCATCTCACTACCTCTCCTGGTATCTTGTTCAATTCTCTAAACATCTCAGAAACAAAAGGTTTTGTTGTTCCACTATAATGCTATGGTAGCTATTCAAATACTGTTTATATCATGGCACAGAGGCAGACAGCTCAACAGAGATTACTACTCACAAATTTACTGTGGTTTTTGGTAACATTTGGCAGCCCAAGGTGTGTTCCACAATGCAGCAGTTATTTTATTAGGATTAACTGAGTCAGCCAATCTAAGGTTACCTTGGACATTTCTTCATTCCCTTTGTTACAGACTATTCTAAATAAAATATTGCCACCCTTGATATTTTCACACCGTTGCTATTTACTGGCATTTCTCCCCTCGTAACTGCACAGCTAAATAACTACATTTAGATAGAAATTGATTGTTCAAAAGTCAGACCAGCCCTGCAGCAAAACAGTTTATCTCGCTTTTGTGCATGGAATTGATATATGAACATACTTATACTATGACTGGAATAATTACTCTATAAACTCATTATCATTATACATTTACCTAAGCCTCTAATGAGGTTTTTTTCCTCAGCTGTATGTAGTAAGCTCCTTTAAATGACAGTACATGGATCAGGAAATAAAAAATGACCAGTCTTGCTTTTTCCAATAATACCAAATAATCTTTTCCTTCTTGGTTGTCTTTACTGCCTTTCACATTTATTAGAAATGAGACACTCATTAATTTTATTTATTTTACCAATTCAGTGTGTTTCTAAGCAGAAGAGAACAGCTTTGAAAAAACAGCTCTGAAAAATATCCTTATCATGTTTTGCTTATTGCTGAAACATGCTGTCTTTTCTTTTTAGAAGTTTTTCCCCCTTTAACCCCCTCCACGACTTAAATGATCTCTCTATAGTAAATTTAATTTGGATTTTATCCTGCTAAGATGGTGTATAGTGTATTTTTCATACAAAACAATACTTACATTTTGAAAAATGGAAGAAGCATAAACCTGGTTTAGAGCTATGCTATTCCATTTTACAGAAAAAAAGTAAGATTCAGTAACAAAATAATGCCTTGTTACATGCACTTGAAGAGCTGAAACCCATAGTTCTCCAGTCCAAATAGGTTCCTAACAAGTGCTTAGTGGGGAAGAAAACTTCTCAAAATATCTGGCTAATATTTTAAAGAAACTGTTAGTATAACCAGCATAAAGTGAGGGAATCCATGTACTTGTAGTTTAAAATACTCTTAATTTACTTCATACAAGTCTGAGTTCAAGATTCATAAAGAAAGAAACATCAACTGCACTTAAACTTAGTATTGCTTTCAATTTATGTTGTGCTAAATCTGTAAGCAATCACATGGGACTTACAGTGAAATGGCTTCATTTGATTTGATATAAATTTTTTTAAATGGACCCTGATGCAATAGAGATTAATACAGCTGTGTTACCAACTTGAAGTTAGCACAATGACTAAACATCTCAAGCCTTAAAAATAACATTAGGGAAGATACACACTGCTGTCCTCTTCTTTTATACATTTATTGAACTTCTTAAAGATTGCACTATTGATTTAAATCCATGGGTTTTAAATCCATGTTCACATTAACTTGATTCTATTACTCCTCTGGAGTTAAAAAGAAAAACAACCAAACCAACGAAATGAATGAAAGCAGATATCTCTGGGGCAAAAGTCCAGTTAAACCCGAGCTAGAAATCAGCATTTTAAAGTCTCAGGTTAACATGATCTAATGTAAAGCATAAAATTAACTACTTAGGTTTGTTCTTAGCCATTTTGACATGTCAGCTCTTGGCCTTAGCCTTAATTACAAGCTAAATGTTAAAAAAAGAAAAACAAAACAAAACAAAACAAACAACCAAGAAAAATAAACTCATCTTGGCTTCTAAATTAGGAAACTGACATTATTCCACTGATTTCAGAATATATTTCTTGCATTACAAAGCATTTGGCTACCACACAAAAATAATATAAATAAGTATATCTGCATTAATTTGAGCAGTCAGACAGGTAAAAATATTTTTGTATTCCAAACAATGCTTTTCAAGAGTCTCATCTTTTGATGGTAATCATAAACCCAAGAAAATTGTTCATCTTCATCATCTACAAAAATATCTTCTTGGCCTCATAAAAAATGGTTTTCCCAGATACTAAATATAAAATTATGCCTTATTTAAACAAACTCAATCTGCCAAGATTTACAATTTAATATAAAGGCTTCTGTCTCTAGAGCTGTATCACAGGAAATTAAATCCATCAATCCTGAATTTTTTTTTCCTTTGAAACTTCAAAATCTACTCAAGTCAGGGAAAAAATTTTCAAGTAATTAGAAGAGTTTTGCATATCTATCACTGCTAATAACCTGAGTCCCAGAGTGCTATGGAAGGGAATCAGTGAAGTAAATAAGTAATATGGGTGTGGCAGGGAAGAACTATTTTCCTCAGCACCCTCCTGGAGCTCCCTTTTGGTGGGCCCCAGGCCTTTCTCTCTCCTCCTTTCCCTCCACTTTCTGTAGTTTGCTTTCATCAATTCTTACAGTCTTACAGAAAGAGAATCCCTGGTAGCAGGTTTGGAACTCTTCCCCTGATACCTTAGGCAGGCTGACCTGAAAAAGAGACTGGATAGAGCTAGAGAATAAAGTGGATGTTTATTAAAAGGCCTTTAAGGATACACTCCTTGGGCAGCACAAGAGCCTGACCCAGGGCTAGACCCAAGGTGCACTTAGAATGGTCACAAAAATGGCTAACTGGTCATGAAGTCTTATTTTTTATAAGTTTTGGTCCATTTGCATATTGGGGTTTAAGTGTCCAATTACAGCTTCAGGTTGAGGTCCCAATCCTTCTTGTCTCTCCCTTCAGCCCACCATTGTTTGTGCTTTTGGGCCTAAAATCTTGTAACCATTGTCCTTGGTCTTCAGCAGGAAAATAATTTGTTTTGTCTCCCTACTCTGTGAAGAGAGCTGACTAACACTTAATACGAGGCTCAGAACTACAGCCCTAGGCAGCACAGAATCTGAAAAACATCAAAGCTAAAACTTAAGGCATCACCCCCACCCTGTACTTGCAAACACATTAGTTGTTTTCCTCCTCTGCTCCACAGGCTGAGCAGTCCACCTCAGGAGCAGCACAAATATGAGTGTCATCATCACCTACATGGTTTGGATCAACCCAGAACTGCAACTCTCAAAAGGCATGCTCTTGGAAGAACAGCACATATGGAATCTCTTCAACAGCATCAGTCTGGCACAAGCAGCTCCATGGTGACTAAAGTGTGTCTGGGATGAGGAGAGACTGAGCTAAGACAAGGCTCAAGAGGGATTTTATTGATGTGCAAAAATGCCAGGGAGGGAGGGGAGACGCCACAGAACAGAGAAATAAACTCTTAGTGTTGCCCAGTGAAAAGACAATGAAACCACACTGAAGTACAGGAGATTCCATTTTAACACCTCTGGTTTACTGTGAGGGTGGCAAAATATTGTAACAGGTTGCCCAATCTATCCATCATTTGAAATATTCAAACCTCAGGTGGAAAGCCCTGAACAGCCTGAAGTAACTGATCTGCTTGAGAGGGGGCTGGACCAGATGATCTGTGGAGGTGCCTTCCTACCTTAACAATTCTCTGATCAATGAAAAGATAATTTCTCTGACAATTACAAGCCTTCCCACTTTAAAAACTAACAAACAAACAAGAAACCAACCCCTTCTCACCCAACCCAGAACAAAATCACCACCAATGAAATCAATTCTAGAGAAGAAACCTTTATTGAAGCCCAGTATATTTCCCTCAATCTCAGTATAATTGTTAACAATCATTCAGCAGCATGAGACACAGATGAGAAGAAAAGATTTCCAAATCTGAAAAAAACCCGTACTCTGCTTTGTAAGCAAAGTGCTCACATGAAAATCAATCACAGAGGTTCCTTTACTTACTAAAGAAATCTAGGATGTCTCTATCTGTATATATAAATATATTGTTTTCTCTCCTCCATGCCCCAGAGCTTGAGGAGGTCTGGTTTTATCACCATTGCTTTCAAAGTAACTCACCTCACTTAGACCCATAATACAATAAATAAATGACATAAATGAAATACCATGTATGAGCTGATTATATTAGTTCCATTTTCTCCCCCTTTTTATAAAAACATTTGAGGACTTTTGACCTTTTTATCCCATTTTGATTGATACAGTAAATTGCACCCTGAGGAGATAAAAAATAGGAAGCATGAACTAAAGCAGAGACAGAGGCAAAGCAAAAGACTGCATACAGCTTGGAGAAAGCAATTTACAGCTAAGCAGATGGTTGTAAAAAACAAGCCATTTTTCTCGAGTCTAGCTGATGTGATCTGTACTAATTCACTACTGGAAAGCAACTACCAAATCCACCAGCACAATAAAAGCATTTGTAAAACATTACACCTATTTTTTTCAACCACCTCTTGTCAGAGGCTTACTGGATTCTTCCTCAAGACACTTATTTCAACAATCACCCATAGCCTTTCTGCATGCTCCTGCTATCTCTGTGTATGGAGCTGAGCATTTCAGAAAAAGGAGGGCCTTTGATGATTCATAAAAGGGAAGCAGCACTAGTTAGATTACAATGAAAGTACAGCAAAACCACTTCTGAAGTTCACTGTGTGTAACTGAGATTATCCAAGCCTTAGGCCTTCCTTGGGAAGAGGAAACATGCACACAGGACAAAGGTTTCTCACAGCAAGTGGAAATGAAAATAAGAATATTAGCCTCAGGACTGCTCATTTAACGTAGAGCCTTAGCTTTTTTTACCTCCTCCTTAGTGTCCAGCCAGTATCCAACCATTATCTTAGTGAAACTGGGGGAATCAAGTTCATTGCACAGCCTTTCTACTGCTCCTCTATTCCCAGTGGGAAAGAATGCTGTCTGCTGTTTCCATTCCCAGGAGAGGGTCGGTGGACACATGTGGATAGTGTGTAATGACACCTGGGTTTTAGCTGGGCTCATACACCCCCCAGGCTCACCCACCCACAGCAGGACTAAAAGACAAACTGCTCTTTTCTACCAAACTGAAGCTTGCCTAGCAATTGATGCTAACATAATGCCAGTCTCGCATGCTTTAAGCCCACAATCTGTTTTTTTCATGCCCATCTCCCTACCACCATTGTAAAACTTTTAAAACTCAAGCTGACTTCCAGCCAGCACAACTGAGGCTACCAAAGAGCTCAGCACAACCTTGCTTATCTTCAGGAGGACTAAGAGCAGTGCTCTCAAAAGACTTTTTGCACTCTAATCCCCTTATCAGTTTAGCACTTACTCCTTCCTCCCCAACTCACCACACATGCTTACGTAACCCCTAGATGTCCCAAAGTTTGCCTAATTCAATTTTAAAAGGACAATATTACCCCTTAAGCATTCTGCTCTACTTCCAGATGCAGCCACAAGAGCTGCTGTCTGGTGGTGGGATGTCAGTTAATTAAATCAGTGTTTCAGGATTTCTGGCCATCTGCTGAGACGATAAAATTTCCTTGCTACAGCAGAGAGGAAATGTGCCCAGCTGAGCTGTACTTACCAGTGCAATGACTCCTGAGTAAAACCAGTTCTTCACTCTCAGCTCTCTTGACAAGCAGCCTGGCAAGACCTTTTTGAGAGGAAGCAGCTCAGGCCAGGGCTACTCAGGCTACAATTCAGGCCATGGCCACCTCAACGTTTTGGCACACCAAGAGCACTGTAACCTGAAAAGCCTGCAGATCACGGGGCAAATCTCTTTAGCTGGAATGAAGTCTAAAAATTAAAGCATACTGTGGACCCACACCTCTCATGGGAACATCATGTTTTGGGAATCCAATAAAAATGCAAAGATGCAGACAGCATCACCAGAGCTAAGGTCTGATTTTAATGCCTTCTCCCACAGCCTATGCACTGTGCACTGAGGCTGAGCACTTACACCACTCTGAACTCTCAATAACTGCAATAATTTCCTTATCTGCTGCAGGGTGGATCAGGCTCCCTTCCTACTTGGTGTGAGACAGAGCCCTTTCCATAAGCCAAAGAGTAAGTTTAAAAAAGAAAACTACAACTGTAGAGAGAATGATATAATCTTTCTTTTTCTCCTCTTTTTATGCTAGCCCTGTACTAGTTGTTTGGGACTTTTTGTTTGCCTGTTTGTGCACCTACTTGAGCTCTCAGTAAACACAGGTATCACAACTATAAATAAAACATATATGAAATATGTTGCTGTCTACAGTTTCAACTCCCTCTGCATCTTCTTAATCTGCATTTTATGCAGCCTATGTTCTGTAAACACAGATCCTGGGGCAGTTCAATACTCCTGTGGATGCTCCAGCAGAAGAGGACTGCTGTCATGTCCAACTATTTTAAAACTCTGAACAGATGTTCGACTGCACAACGTAACAAATAACTTCAGACGAGTACGATGAGATGATTTTTCCAAGACATTCATAAAGTTCAACTATTTTTTTTTTAAATCCTGTAACTGTTCCAAAGCCAAAACCTGAATTTTTACAATAAGGTGGATATTCTATAGCCTATCTGAATTTTTCATTGCCCCTAAAATACTTTTGTTTAGTGACAGAGCCTACAGGAATTACATAAATATCTTTTTTAATATAGAATATCACTGAAGGTCCTAAAATGATGGTTTCAATTTTTTTTATTTAAATCACAAAAGAAACACCCTTTTTATGCATCTGAATTATTAGTGCTTATTTTCAGTGCTGTAATATGTGAAGGTCTAACAGTCAATGGAACTGGCACTTGGCCTCAGAGAATGATCTTGTCACACTCCGAGTTTATTTTCTTGCTCTAAAGAAGAACTCAACCACACCTAACTTTCAATAGAAGCACTTCCACATCAAAATTTAAGTGATTTTTGGAAATGCTGGATGAGTAACATCCCTCATATCACAAGTATTTCCTGATTAGGAGCCCTATCCCAAACCTCTAGCGGACAAACTACAGCTTCTCTGAGGAAAAAACAACTCCAAAACCCCCTCCAATTCTCAAAACTTTGATGCAGATGTGTCCAGCATCCATTTATTCTGAGAAGTGCATTGTACACATTTATACAGGTAGGGAGCTTCCCACTGCTTCAGAGAGGACACACAAGGCTCCCGTCAGTAACAAAGCCTCAATACAACTGAAGTAATCCATCTGGGATTTACACTTAATCTAGGATCTAAGTGGGCTCTATTTTAGGGCCTTAATCTAAGACTTAAGTGGAATGGAGTTCACAGCTATTTCCTAACTTATTTCTGAATTTTCCTGCAGAAGAATAACCAGTGATTTCTAATATTTATTACACAATTTACCTTGTGCAGGTAAACCAGAAAATTATCATCACTGTAGTCTAAGCTCAGCCACTTTCTAGTGCTTAACCAGTAATCTCTTCTTTTCCTTAATGGAAAAAAACAGAAGTCATGTTTACTGTTTTAAATGAAATACTAGGTGTATTGATCAAAAATGGACCGAGATAACGCCACCAGGCCTTAAATACACAAATTTAAGCTATGCAAATGATTTTAAGTTGTGTGAACCAACTCAGTGAAGCTGGTTTCAATATGAACACATGGGTATAGAAGCTCAGAAGTGCACACTGTTTTGGGGTTGTAAGAGAATTTCTGAGAACACCTTTAAAGTAAATAACAATAAGCCCAGCTAATATTGGAAAGATTCTCAAGAATGCTACAACTTTTTATAGAGCCTTTTATTTACAAAACCTGCCTTTTTTTTGAGAATGCTATCATCATCACTTTCTGCATCTTTTGTTAACAGAGAGATTTTCCCTGCTGTATATGATTTAAATTAAAGTGTCACTTATGAATGAGGCTCATGCCTCTATGGCTTCTAGGATATCAGAGGCCCAAGAATAAATATCAACTGATTTTCTTCATAAAGGCTGATATCCACAAACAAGCTACAGTCCATCACTTATTAGACATACACAGAAAGACAGTAAGAATACTAAAATATAAATACCTAGAATGAGGGTGGAAAGCACAATCAAAACATTGGTCTGTCATTTTCAGCTGTGATTGACCACAAGCTGCACAGTTGGCTTTTCTAAAACACTAATAAAAAAATAATTTTGAAGGTGCCTTGCAGCATACCCAGTGATATCCTTATGACAGGCTGGGAAACATCTAGAACAGTTTCAGGAGATCACGTGCCAGGAACAGCTGGATAGGAACCAGCCACCCAAACACTTCCAGTAATTCAAGTATGCATTCATACATTTTCTTTTTAAAATAATTATTCACATATTAAATGAAAAAAAAAAAATCATGTCACAGACAGGTGGATTCCTCCCTCCCCCCAACCCCAAATCTACGTCATTGAAGGATCTGCTCTTCTTTATTCCTTTTCAAATGCAATATGGATACACAAAAGTGCAAATTTAGCACATAGAGGAAGTTAGCTAAGCAAAAAAGAATGGGGGCAGACCTCCCTCTTCCAGATAAATCCAGGAATAGCTAATGGTGAAGCTTTTTCCTCATTCTAATTTCAATTAATCCTATCATCTGGTAGGAGTCACTTTCAGAGCAGCAATCTCCTTGTTCATTAACTCCCAAAAGACCATCATCACCTTAGGCAGAATGAGACTGCTCTCTGTCTCAGCACTAACCTGGAATCACAGTGCAAAGTGCAGCACAGAGTGATTCTCTATTGCTACTNGGCTCTTATTCTTTCAGCTTGTTTGGGGAAAGAAAAAGGAGGTTACTGAAACACTTTAAAAAGAAATAAAAATTATACTCAAATTTTTTATGATGGAAAACAATCATGGCAGAACTAAAGCAGGTGTCTGAAGGAAACTGGAGCTAGGTTAATAGGAAATCATAAAAATTTTCAATTCTAATTGAATAATAAGTTTTTAATAAATTTCAATTCTGAATAAAATTCAATTCTGATTAACGAACCCTTTTATATCTCTGAAGGAGAAAAGAATAGCATTAAAAACCCCTCCACATTGGAACTACTATACTGAAATAAGAAAGAAATCACTTGCATAAAATCATGTAGACAATAATGGCAAAAACTACAAGGAGACTCCATCCCTTCTTTCCAGTAAGCGTCTCTAAGCTCTGTATTGCACAAATTCATAAAATTGGTATAAGGTTTACAAGACAAAGTAATAATTATGCTTTATAGCAAAGTCGGAAATAATCTATGGCTATATAAAATGAAACACATCTCACTGCAGTTTAGCTAGCGCTGTTTACAGTTACGCAAACATTTAAAAGACATTTACTTGATGCATCTTATTCCAGTTTTAGATTACTCTTCTCACATTTAGTTTCCATCCAGGAAAAACTGCTGCCAGAATTCATGTCAGAATTAGTCCTTCAGACTGGGCTTATGGAAATGGCTGAAAAATTATTTGTTCATTATCACACTCTGAGAACATTACAAAAAATAGGCACTTAAGGGTTATAATTGAAGTTTTAGTTGTCAATGCCCTTAGACAAGAATTTTGCAGAGACAAAAAATGTCACCAACTACTCCCAAAGCAGATGAATACATAAAGTAAATCTTAGCCTGAAACTCATATCTAATTCAGAGAAATTTCAAGAGGGAGTCAAAGACTCAAAAAGTCTAATCGGTTAATAAGAAAAGCCACTGATGAGAGTCAATCACTACTGATCTGTCATGTCAATTAAAGCTGAAAACATACTTAACCACTGTGAAATAATCCCATATCTTCAAAATAAATTGCTTTCCTGAGTGAATATAAATTCGAAGAGGAGCCTAATTTAAGATGATTTACTTTAGGATCCCTAGCACATTGATATTTTCTCTGTGTTTTTGGTAAATTCAGTCCTGTTAAAACACAGAAGGAAAAGGTTAATGCTCACATGTCAGCTGACAGATTAAATCAGCTTTGCATCAAATGGGAAAAAGAATGGTTTTGTGACATTTTGCAGTCCAGAGAAGGAAAAGTTTGAAAAATCAGCTTCAGCGAGAGCAAGGAAAGTGGGAGAGAGAAAGCTAGGCATATGAGGAGGCATAAACCTTAGCAGTTGAATAAAAGGAACTGTTAATAAAAAGAAAATTGTGCTTGAATCTCTTTCTTAGGAAAAGAAAATGAAGTGGTGGGAAACATGTAAGAAGGAGAAATCATAGTACGAGGAAATAAAATTTGAACTTTAATGAAAAAAGAAGAAAAAGGAACCCATTGCAACACACAGAGGCAGTGAGAATCAATGAGAAGTCGATTTTCCAATATTTTGAACTGCAGACAGAATTCTTTTGGCTGAGAAGTATCAAGGACCAAACTCATTAAAAACAAAAAAAATTGTGAAGTCCTACATTAGTTCCACAGCTGTGACCTCTGAACAGAGACAGAAGAACCTAAGCAGAAAACATCTTTCATGAAATAGCTTGTTTTGTGTTCAGGAATAGCTCTGTTTAGGAATCAATAAAAGCACAAGTTTTCTGAATGTAGATGGATCCCACCTCCATCAGAACACAAAGTGCTGCAAGATCAGTGCTTCAGCCTCAGGTGCCTCACAGAAAGAGTGAGCCTGGGAGGGACCACAGTGGCTCATCCCAGAGCTCAGGAATCTTCGTGGATTCACGTTCCTTGTTCCCTCCACTGGGATGCAAAGTGACTGGATTTCCAGAGGGAACCAAACCCATTTTCAAAACTGAGAGTTTAAGACCACCTGGCGCAGAAAGCTTTTTTCTTCCTACCCATTACACACAACAGAGCTCAAGGTTTTTCTGCAAAAATAAGAATAGCCTGCCTCCTACAGAGCCCATACTGTTGCTTGGCTGAATTTGCTGCAGAGGAATTTCTGCACCCTTTAATAATCCCAACAGATACAGAAAGATGGACATATGAGAGAATAGGGTTTAGTCAAGGTTTATTTCCCTTTCTCACTATCATTCAATAAAATGAAAAAGTGACATATACTGGATTAAATGTCCTAATTGTATTGCATGGCTATGACTAGTTTGGATTAAACGTGTTATAACAAAACAAAATATGTCCCATACAAATGGACCCGCCTTATATCTTATTTTTGTCATGAAAGCTCAAGAATTTAATTACAGAAGATCTTGAAAATGTACTTTATAGTTCTCCAAATCATTCTTATCTACGATCTCACAGTTTGAGTATGCAATACCTTAAAGAGCAATATTGCCAATCCTGCCAGTGTTTTTTTTCCTTTTTTTTTAATCTCCAAGTAACAGAGAGTTCAAAATCTCTAAAAAAAAAAACAACCCAGCTCTAACTTTTAATTTTGTGGTTTGCATTAACTGACATCATCATTGATATCATTAACCTCTTACTGCATTTCTGCTGACAAAAACCAAGACTCATTTATAGCTATGCTCAATCCCATAGGGAAAAAGAGAGAAGAGGTTCTTAACTGAAGATGTGGTGACACTGACTGGAATATTTCAACAAATTTCAATACAGTTTCCACATCTGTATCAGCCTAACAGGAAAATAGGAGTCAGGTGAAAATACAGTCGATCAACTGTAGTAAGAAGAAAATTTTGTGAAATATTCATCATTTGTGTCCTACTTGACCCTGAGAAAAGGAGTTACTTTACAGAATGAGTCTATTGCTAAACTGATCCAAATACATCTACAACTCAGAAGGAACAACCTGTTAACTGAACAAGAACAATGATACACACATCATATATAAACACCACCAGAATTCTGTGCCTGACCCTGCTCCAGCCAACTCAAGGAACAAAACACTGAAACAACCACTGGATTGAGAGAGAAGCACACCTTACTTGGCCAGACTGTGAACAAAATAATCTAACATTAATGCCTTTCAGTGCAACCTTCTATGACTAAGAGCCTGAACTACCAGCATTTACAAGCAAAACAGGTATTTTTTTGCTCCGTGAGCAACTTCATTATGATTTCAGCCTTGACCCCTCTGCTGTTGAATGAATAAAGGGCAGATCATTTTAAAATGGAAAGACAAAGTGAATGAAGTAAAAACAAAGTAAATCTTTAATTAGGTAAGTCCTCTTTTGTTGCCTGGTTTGGGCAAAAGCAGCAGACCATATGTTTCAAGTGTCTAAATCTGCCTTCAGGTTTGGGATGAATATGTCTCTGTGGGGCTGTTTCTGTCAACGGCAACATTTTTTTTACAGCTTAGAATTTGCTTGCTAGCAGCCACCTGCTAATAACACCACTACAAATTAGTAGGGTGCTTGGGAATTTGGACACAGATTAAAAAGTAATTGAGAGGGTGGACTAAATCACATCTCAGAAACCATTGTATCCACTTCAAGCTACCTCCTTCTTGTTTTGGAAATAATTTCTCTTTAGGACATTGAAGTCATCAATTAATGAGTGGAAACATGGGCTGTTTTCAGTTCGGTAACTGAGCAGTTACCAAGCTGCATTTCCAATTCCCTCCCCACCATCACCACACACCTTTTGTTTCAGGCATGCACAGATACTGCACCAACCTCAGTGGTGAGGGTTACTATGAATATCAAGCTATAATAAATTCTCATCTCCTCCATGTCACTGCAATGCCACAGCACATCTAGAAGATGTAGAAATCTAACCATGACAGGACACTCAGATAACTGTGGCTGAGCACAGCACAGGACCTCATCTGCCTCTGGAGACCCGAGATGCTCCCCAAAGAAGTCTCTCTTCTGGCTGAAGTCTCTTTTCATTAGCTCCTGCCAGTTACTGCACTCCTTCCAAATCTGTTTTGACTTGTTCAGCCTTGCACTGGGCCAGGGAGCAGCACTAACCAAAGGCACCATCACATCACTGGGATTTACAGCCCCCAGCACTCAGCCAGAGACACCCTGTGCACATGTTTGTGCTTTACCTTGAACCTCACCAAGCCTCATTTCTCACAGAGAGACACCTCAGTGACTGTCAACACTTGACAGAAAAGAAACTGTGGGCTACTGAAAGACCATCAGAGACCCTTGGGCCTTTTATCTTAATAGTATTCCAATAAATACAGTGGCTTCGTAAATAACTGGAAAGGGCAGCTTCCATGGTATTTAAGTTTTCTACAACTGCCTAGTAAGTGACTGTAGTTTGAAAAACAACTCCTATGAAGTTCAGCAAGCACCTTAGAAACCTACAAAGTTTGATGGTATGGGGTTTTTTTTTCTTTTATTTTTTCTGTTACAATCTAAAGGGTTTATCCTCCTGTAATAGGTAATAATGAAAAAGAATTCTTTAAAGGTCAGCAGGAAATGGTCTGTTTTTACAGAGCCAATGAAACGTAGCGGGTTTTTATAGCCATTGATCTTTGAGGACTGAGGTAGCTATGGATAATATTTATTTTTAGCCATATTTATGTAATCATTTGTGTAACACCTGCCCACAATAAGGAGAAAAAAACCTCACTGTTTCTGCAGTTTATATTGTTTTAATGATTGGACACAGTCTATTTGGGATAAAGTCAGTGGTTACACAGCACTAGGGTTTATTTCAACAGATCAATAGTACCCTGTGGTGCAGTAACCCTAAAAGAACAGAGACCATGGCTGTGTGTGACCCAGCCCTCATCCCTGCTGACTGTGGCACTGCTGCAATGACAAGTCCTGGTGAGACCAGTTTCCTTAAAGCAAAGCATTACAACACTCCAGAATTTACACTTCCATCTAGAGTTTACTTTTCCTACTTCCACCGTGACAAGAAACAAATCTGAGAGCAGCAAAGTGCAGTTTGCTGAAGCAGAAGCAAAGTCCTCCAACCCTCACGTTGGCAGGAAATTGAGGGCACACAAAATAGCAAAATATTTATCAGTTTGACTTGCTCTGCCTCCACTACAGAGGGCATTTATCACTTCCAGAAGGGGTAGGAACCCGCTGCTTCTAGTTAGAAGTGATGCCAACTGAACGTGCTTTTATCACTGTGTACACTGGACTTTCTCTAGGATTTTTTCTTCAGCACTTACTCTTTTTCACATTTGGAGACCTAGTGTACCCAAACACATCTACAAAAGCAAGCCTCACTTTTCAGAAGAGAGCATCTGAGTTACTTTCTGGATAACTTGGGAGAAAGAAATGCATCTCCGATAACTTCGACAAATTCCTTTCAGGGAAAAGACAATTTATAATTGACACACAAAGAGCAGAGTTAAATAAATGGATAAAAATTGGAACTCCACCTTACTGAAATACAGATAGGCGCATGAGTCATATTTATTGACACAAGTAAGCTAGATGCAAATGACCATTTGAGGCCCCAAAGACTAAAACTGAGGTTTTGAAGCTCAGACCCCAGACTTTCTTTGACTGAATCGTGTTTCACTTGGTAAGTCTTAGTGGGAGTCAGAAACATGCCTTCATCTTCACACAACAGAATCAGAGAGACAAAGAAAGAAAACTTTGAATGCTGAAGTTCATTTCTATTATAAATCCTTGCACAAAAGGCTTGTTCTTTGCTAATTATTGCCTTAGCTATGATGAAATGAATTCATTTGTAGTAGTAAAAAAATATTTCGGTAACATGGCATGATTAACATTTAACTCCTCAGATCAGTAAACAGTGAAAATTGGTGCTAGAGTTTAAGTGGGTACTTAACTGAAAAGTAAATGAATACAGAACTTTCCCACTGCAGTAAAACACATATTTCACTGCATGTGCGTGATCAATATTTTTCAAAACACTGACATTAACAACCAAGCAAACGACACCATTGTTCTCTGTCCCTTTCCTGCTCTTTTCCTATATGATTTTCCTTGAATTGATAAATTAAACTTACAAATTTTGTAGAAACTTTCACTAAGAATGTCAAAGATCTTTACAGAGTGAATTAATCAAATAATCAGAGCATCACAGTGAGGTGTTTTATGCCAGGATATAGCAAAATATAAATGCAAATCTGGAATACATATAAAAGAAATAAATTCAGATGTCATGAGAAAAATTGTACATTGTAATTTGGGTGTAATTGAGCCTGAAGATTGGTGAGGACATAAAAATAGAAGGGCTTTAGTAGGGGCTTTTTTTTTTTTTTTTTTTTTTTTTTTTTTTTTTTAGTAATCCTTTATTTCAGCCACAGTACAAAATGAGAGAAAAATAAGGAAAATAGAGTGCTGTGAAAAGTCATTTCCATTCTTTATGTGATGGTCTTAAAGTAATCAGCAAAATCTATATCTTGAATAAAATGACTCCTGGGTACTTTGAACTGTGCAGCTGATTATAGACTCTGCTTTACTGTTCACTTATTTACCTTTTCTAAATCTTTGGAAGGACTGGCTGTGCCTGTAGCTCCCCCACAGCAACACAAACTGGGGACAGCTCCTCCAAAGCCAGTGACCTCAGGGGTATTTGGGACAGCAGCTGCACCACAAGGCAGTGTCAGCATTTGGCACTCACTGAAGGATAAACAGCAATCATATAATTAATCAAAATATTACCTATGGCCAGAGGCCTCATACCCATACTCATTACATTAAGTACTGACCAGTCCAGAAAGCTGAAGTGGAAGAAACACACCAACCAGTCCTGCTGCAGCCACAGAATACAAGGAAGCATGGAAGACATTCCATAATTTCATTTATGACACTATAACATGAAAATTGCTACTTAACTCCTCAAATATTCTCACAAGCATTGATATTTAATACGCAACCCTGCCACAAACACCTGCTGGCTCAGGTGAAAAAATAAGGCTTGCTAATTCTCAAATTCAGCATAGAAAACTAAGAGAACTTCAATTACTTTTAATAGGTATGAAAGAGTAGAAATGGACAAGTTTAGGCTAATTAAAAAAAAAAAAAAGATTTCTTCTTAAATAAGCTTGGTTATTAGTGTAATAATTAAAAAAAAAAAAAAAAGAAGGATTTCTTCTTAAATAAGCTTGGTTATTACTGTAAGGAGATAGCAGAAGTTTTCCCTAGGAGCAGAAACGAATCAAACTTGAAGGAAACCTACAGAATCTATAATTCACCTTCTGTCTCTGCACATCATTGTCTGGAAAGTTTATGTGGCTGCACAATTGACCAGGTAATAGGTTAAAGTCTGCACCACAAAGGTACTTCTGTCTCAAATTATAAATCATGAATTTTCTTTTGCTGCTATGGTGGAGTCTATGGTAGGTCAAACCCAGCTTGTTCATGCTTGACATATTTCTCATCACAGGCATTAGCGAAATAGTTATCAAAAGTATTACAGTGTGAGAGTTTAACTTAAAAAAACCTCAGCAAAACGTGCTAATCAAGCCTGTGAATTCAAGAGAATCAGTTATTTTCTTTAAGTGATGTCCTTAGATCAGGACCTAAAATCCAAATCCCAGTCCATAGCTTTGAAATATGCTCGTGGTAGACTTTCCTTTAATTTTGTGTGCTATGCATATCACACACAAACCTTTCTAACTTCTCTTTATTTTGGCTCAGAACAAATGATCAAAAGTATTCCAGAAGAACAAACTGCACAACATTGTCATTCTGGACAAGACAGAATGAAGTGTGTATCTCTACATGAAACCTTGTTTCAGATAACATTATCCATTTTCAAAAATATGTTTCTGATTCATCAAGCTCTAATTATCTTCTCTCCAAACCAAAACTGTTTAGAATCACATTCATTTTATGAGTGAGTTTGTGAGTCACCATTACTCCTCCTGCTTTTCTAGGCACAGGCAAGCTGCATCCAAAACATATTTACACTCGGCTGACCAAGAAAATCATTGATGGAAAGCTGCACAAAAAGTGGAGTCTCCCAAACTTCAGCACCATACTACACAAGGAAACGTTTTATTTACAAAGACCTGACTAGAAGTGCTTGCTCAACAGGCTGCAACAAGAGACAAAATGCTTCAGAACAATAAAGTTTTTAGTCCTCTCTTATTTAGCACCTCTCTCAATTAGCATCATTTCTGCCCTGCAATGCAGGGGTGCAGGGAATGGGGCATGTTGGACCTGCCACTGGGATTAGATATGGTAATATCTGGGGAAATAGCAAGAAGAAAATGTTGGTTGCAGTTCTATTTCACAAACCCTAAAACTGCAGAAATAATTTATTTCTGTTGCAAAACTACTGCCCACACACTCTTTGCCAGCTACAAATTCTGGCTGCCACAGAAACCCTGTCTCGCCCAGTGCTCTGAAACTCAACAGTGGCACCCAGCGGCTACTCTTTATCACATCCAAGTACCTACAACACACCAGGGAGGTTGGGAAGCACTTAAAAGCAATTTTTTGTTTAAATATATGTACAAATTATTGTCATTAAAAAAGGCTCTGCTATCTCTGCCCCCTTCTATGAAGTTAATTTTCTCATTTTGGATTTCTATTTACTTCATGTTCTCTTTTCCTTTGCTTGTTTAGGTTTTTCTTATTTTTTAAATTTTTTTTAGATTTTATTTTATACTACGTCCTTCTAATTAGCTGGGCATTATTTTACCAGCCCTTCTCTGCTCTGTACAACAGTAGGTGCTGATTAAGCCTTCCCCCTGTCTGAGAGTGTTTTAGATTGCTTAAATGTCTCTATTCAAAACACCAGAGTACTAGAATTCTGCATTTTAAAAATCAAATAGTAACATAAAAGCTAAGTAATACAGAAATTTATTTATTAGATTAAAGGAAAAAAAAAAATAAAAGAGAGAGCTGCTAAACCTTTTTTCTATTAAATACTGTGCCAGATCTTTCCTAGAACCCAAAGCTGAATTCTTTTCCATAGTAGTTTACAGGTATGGGTCCTAAAATATGACAAAAGTCTATAAACCTGCACAAAAATGATGTACCCATCACCAGTCTGAGCCTATTAAATTGCATTTAGATGTGTATTTGTTCTAGGGTTTAAAAATTTACCATCATCCTTGAGATCAAGCTTTAAGCTCAGAACTCAACATGTCAGATGACAACAGTGCACACATGAAGGAAAATCTCTTCTGACAACCCCAGCTCTGAATTTACAGTACAAATTTGCATTTATTACTTCCATATGAAGATGCCAGGAATACTTTTGCTTCCCTTGCCTCACATCTGATTCCCTGAAATATCCTGCTGTTGTTTTCAAAAAACTCTTGCATTTGGAGGAGGACATAATAAAATATCTCATCATCACCATCAGTATTGTAACAGGACACTGGGAAGGGCTCTGGAAAGCTGCTGAGGAGCATAAACTGGTGGGGGTGGTGGGGGGGGTGAGGGAGAACTCCTTCTTCCCTAAATTTTACAGAGCATAAGAAGCTGCCCACATTTTCAGCTGTGCAGGGCAGTACAGTCCCCTGAGCAACAGAAATGGCCTGCTTGCAAGAAGTAGACAATTCACCTGCCTGTTCTTCAGGAGGTCAGTGGCCAAAGCCTTCCCCCCTGGAAGCTGCACTTCACTGATAACCACACAAGAAAATAAAAATTGACCAAGGTTTCCATGGACACTGTCTGAAAGGAAGCAGTGTCTTGGTGACAGAGCCATTTCTTCACTGAGATTTCTCAGTCTCATTGCAGGTCTTGAATGAGGGAAACACCACACTATCTAAAAACAAAGAATTAATAATTTACCTTCAGTATAAATATTCAACTTCTCTGCCACACCACCCCCCGCTCCAGCACTCCCCACAAACCTGACCAGTGAGCAAGGTGCAGCAGGTAAGAGTTCTGAGAACATCCCACTCTATTCCAAGTATACATAAGGACGCGATAACAACTTATCATATTATTAAAAATACACAGCCATATATAGGACAGCAATCTAAGGAAACGCAGAGCAAGTGTGGTTTATGTAACTACCAAATGTTTTAGACATATGGTAAAATATTGGGCAAATACCTATCCCATTTTAAAAACATTTTCCTGAAAAAAGATGCCTCTAAATCCATTGTAACCCCTTCAAGCATATACTAATTTTAATCAGAACTTCTGCACTGGGTAGAACACTCCTTACAGAATAAAAATAGCCAAAAGAACCAAAACAGCAGGAACCAAAGATGATGTAGAACCTGCGGAGCTGGGACCCAAGATTACAGACTTTCTGGTGTAAGGTTGTATAATGTTACTGGCTAACATTTCTGCCTGTCAAATCAGTACCCATCTAATGCAGGCCGAGCAAAAATTGTATTATTCCAAGAAGTCCTCAATTTTAGATGTTAAATACCACAGAACAACAAAGGAAATTATTCCAGGCCCCAAGCAAAAAATATTCCGTTTTCGACTGAGAATCTTAAGTAAGACTTATAAGCTTAAATGCCTCATTTAATCCAAGTCCTAGCATACAATGGAGGATTAGCTCTTACCTACGATCTGAGATGCTGCTTCTCAGGACAGAATAATTAATCTCCAGATTGACACTGGTTTTGTAGTCCCTTCCTACTTCAAATCACACCTATTTGCAGTGAAATCCTGGTAATTATTTCCATATCAGGAAAGGTGAAGCCAGGATTCTTCTCCATCCTCTAATTCCAGCACTCCACCTCTTTCTAGTGGAGAACTAAGCCTTTCTCTTCCTCTCTGAAAAATCATGTTTCAAAGGGTTTTGTTAGGCTTCTTTTGCAATAAGTGCCACCCTTCCAGAAGCTGGGATCTAAACTGGAAAGTATAAACTCATGTTCATGTTAAAAAGGAAAAAAAAACCCATTAATTTCCAGTTATGTTTTACATATATGGCTCTGCTGAATCAAACAGTCCCTATACTTCAGATCACTTCTGCAACCTCTGGCTCCTTACACTGCAACACTGAAAACCCCTGAGGTGCAGCACACAACAGCAACCTCTGCCCTGGGTTTTCATGGGGGGCTGACAGGGTTTGGCTGGGTGAGGTGGTACACAGAGATTCACTTTGCCAAAGGTTTGGAAAATCAGAGAAAAAAAAATCATCTTCAGTGTTTCTTTACTGTCCATAGTAGCTCTGAAGTGTAACTAAAATTCAATTATTTAGGTCCTTCCTGCCCTAAAATAATGCAGCAGCTGTTTTCCAAATGCAGTTGTTTTAGAAAACTCTATGTATTTGGAACAATTATTCCAAATATTGATAGTAGTTCTTTGCTATGATTATAACAGAAAAAAAATATTATCTATTACTAGATATTTTTCCTTGAATAAGCTACATCACTACTGCTTTCTGAAAGGCATGAAAACAACACTTTACAAACACCTCTCTAAAGCAGGCTTGTGAACTAGGCTAACCTAACCTAAGGAACTCAGCACACAGCTCCCGTTGAGAGGCTGTGGATTTTTCTGAAAAGCCAACTCCTAAACTAGCAGGATCCCATAAATACAATTGCATTTGTAAAGATACATACAGATCCATGCTTTTCTTAAATAATAAGTGTTGACATCACAATCTCTTTCAAATCATCAGATTTAATTTAGCTCTTGCTTTGCACCAAAGCATATATAAAGAAACCCTCCATCTGTCACTGCAGGAATGACTTCTCTCCCTAAAATACCTTACATATCCACAGAGAACCAGGCCTAAATAATGATTCATTGCACAAAAGCCTGCTTTAGTATCTCAAGTAAGTACTCAAAATACATTAAAAAGTCTAGTGTGCATTGATAGGATTCCCAAAGTTATCCAGTTGGAAGTGGAAAAAAGTACTCCCCTTTCCAATTAAGAAGCAAATGAAAAATTCAGTAGGTGTTCAAGAAGTCAGAGAGTACAAATAAAAGAGCTGTTTTCTGTTATGCTGATCAGTAGTCACCTATGGTGTAACCTGCTTGTTAGAAGAGAAATATCTTGCCCAAAGTCACAGGTCTAACACCTAATGCGATGTACCACATCCACTAATAGGCAGTAGTGGGCAAATTATGGGCAAATCCAGGTAGGACTCACACACTATAATGTGCTTAGCAAAGCCATTCCTTCCAGTAGCTGCAGTTAACTATGAACCACAGAGATCTCACATCAACAGTTTGCTCAGTTAAAGCCTCGTTTTGTTTCCATGCTGGTTTTATTGTATCTCAGAATGACTTGAGCCCTGGAGAATGTGATCCAGCCCACCCTTTCTCAGGCAGAGCAACCACAAGGTTCAAATCCAGGAGAAGAGACAGGTGAAAATATTAGTGGGGTGAAAAGAAGGCAACACCAAACCTCTAAAAACTCACTATTCCCTCACTTGGGCTTGTCTATTCCCTGAAAAAGATGAATCAAAAGCATGACAGTGTTTGTTTTTGTCACGATTGTTACTTATAATTGAAGAAAGCATGGGAGAGCACACAGCGCTGTGGCAACCATGTGGATCTGCTCACCTGCTTTCCTAGCTATTGTTTCTGCCTGCACAGTGTCCATCACTGGATGGCTGAGGACACTGCCAGAGCCTGAAGGAAAGTCTAAACAGGTTGCACAAAGCTCTGATCAGCTCCTCCATGCCATGCCCTGTTAGCACAACTGCTGGGAGAAACCAGCTTCACACAGTAAGACCTCACTCCTCAGAAATGCCAGCATGGAACTTTCATGAATACTAAATTCACTTGCAAACGGGAAAGTCTTTAAGGTTCCCATAATGTAACTTCGTCTGTTGAAGATGTTGATTCAATATGATGGAAATGTTTCATACATTTGCATTCATATTGTATTCTTAATGGCTCTAAAGAGTTATTTAATGTCAATTAAATGCTATTATAGTGTCAAAGGGAGTTAATTTTCAATAGATATTATTCTTCCTTAATACTCTGTTGCAGTAGTTCCACACTTTTATTTCAATAATAGTACAGCAAAGTTAAATGCCTACAAATGAACTGAAATAATGAAGAGTACAATTTTGTCCCCAAAGCAAATTATACTGGCACTTGCCTGTTTGCCTCCCCAGTCTAAAACGGACTTTTTGTTTTCCAATGCAGAACAAACCATGAGGAGTAACTGCATAAGAAAATGCAATAATATATGAACTACTGTCTGAGTAGGTCCTCTTTCTCCTCACGTGATTTCTAATGGTGCATTACCTCTTTTTTGGCTTCTACACTTAGCTACTACGGATAAACTCATTCCTTTTTGCCTTTTTATCAATGTGACCTTTGTCTACCCTTTGTCTGGTTTTAGACTCTTTCTCATTGTAGGGATTCCTGAGGTATCTTCCTAGCAGTTTCTTGCTTCCTGCTTTAAATTAACAAGTCACAACAGTAGTTTTCCTCAGTTTTCCTCCCATCCATTAATTGGAAGCCCATGATTTTACATCACACTCAAATGCATTTTTTTGAGCTAAATCTGGTGTAAGACCTCTTTCAGCCACTCCTTGCACTGAAACTCTCTACCTGTGCTCTGTGTAAATTTATTTAACTAAATCTGTGCTTTTTGTCACCTTTGTCTCAATAGCACGACACTGCTATGGGCCAGTACTTGTTAACCAGTCTCCAACATGCTGCGAGTTTACTTTATTATTTATTTATAAATGCTTTCAGATAGGTCTCACATCTGTTCCATATGAATTGGCACAAAAATGACTGACCCTGTGCTGCAACAAACATGATTGAAAAGCATGAAGTTCTTCCCAGGTTACATCTGGTCTGATGGATGAAGGTTAAATTGACAGGGGTGAGAGAACAAGACTGAGTACTTCTCTTCTCCTACATGCCCTAGAAAAAAAGCCTGTTTAAGTGAGAATTCACAATTTGCTGTCCTCTGTCTCTGCTAAAAAACATGTTTCAAATACGTTGTCAAATACATCCCCCTTATTTCATGTTTAGATGCACTTGCTTAACACAGGAATGCAGTTCTGGAGGGTGGCAGGGGAGCAGTTACTGAGAAAGGGTAGAAAGGGTCAAGTTTGCAACAGAACACCTCACTCACAGCACAACACTGCCCAGCACGGCTTTTTCCAGCAGAAATCACCATACTTGGCAGGAGAGGAAAACTGAAAATGAAGTCTCATACTGACATACCAGACTACTTCTAAGCTTCAGGTTAATTAACCTCAAAGCTTGTGATTATCCTCTTTCCTATATCTTAGACAGAGCTGCTACCTCTTTTGCCTCAAGAATGTCACATATTTGAGGTTTCACGATATGTGTGAACTATTATGATGGGGTCTATTCTAATTAATTCACAAGCAATTACATGAAGCCTAATTATGTAACCAGGGCAAAAATTGACATATTTTCCCAAATATTTTGTCCAAAAGCAACTTGTACTCCTAAGAACTTGCTCTCAGAAGAATTTTGCACAGGACTTAGTGAAGGCTGTGCTGTCTTTCAGCAGCCTATATTCCCAGAGTCTCTGACTGGACTTCCAAGATAGCTTTTTGTTTCTGTTGCTTTCCCGCTTTTCTCTTAGTCTAGTGCCTTGACTTCTGCTCTTTTACAAATGTAGTTACTAACAAGGGGTTTTAACAGTTCTTTATGCTGAAAAAAGTATATAAATGGCAGCTAGATTGCGCAGTATCTTAAATACAACCTGTGTTTGCCTGAAAACATCCCCAGTCATAGCACGTTCAATCACAGTAATATATAATTTCCCGAGATGACTCGAACTGTAACATGAATACATTCCTGAACATCATGCCACAGTAAAACAAAGACACATTTAACTGAGAAAAAAATTACATGAAATTAAAGTGATAGGTATTTGTAAAAGCAACTGTGGAACTCAGTTTCGGATACAAAACTCTGATGAAAAGTAAATAAATCAGGAGGTTACTCTAAAATATTTCTGCAGGAAGAAATGCCATGGCATTTTGAATTTGGACTTGCAAACAGAGAGAGGATGCCATTTTCCAGATGTGATTAAAGGTGTATGGATACAGAAAGGCTGCTCACAATACAGCATATAGCTAGAAAAATGTCCAAAATCTGAAATATACAGGATTAACAGTGAATATTTCAAGAATAATTTCCCTAATTAAAAATGTCTTACTGTCACATCTCAAGCAGGCCAGGATATATTAAGGTGATCTACAAGCTCACTTGTCTTTGGGTAATTATATCTAAGTGTGGTGGTGAGTCTCACAAATGTGCACACAGTAGCTTTGGCTCTGTATCTCAGGAGAGACTTAGTGGAACATTCACAGCATACAGACTTGAACAATCTGGACACGCTGGCTGCTATGTTATCATAGTAATTATAGAGTTCATGGCAAATATTTTAAATTACAAGAACTGTGATCTTTCTTATGCCTTGCAGAGAGATTTAGCAGAAGTTAGGGTTCTTTTAAAAACAGCAAAAACATAAGTTAGTTGACCAAAACTAGTATTTAATTTTTACACCTTTCACCCTCCTTTTTAAAGTGTTTATTTTGTTAAATATTTGAATTAGTACCTTGGCTTTCCTTTAGTTTCACAGTGAATTCCAAAACTTCTCATTTAAGACACAAACTATAGCATAATACAAAAGTGACAACAGTAATTTTACCAAGTAGTTTTTCCCAAACCAAACAAAAAAAGCCTAACGCTGTTTCTGGAACTAAAGAAACAATTTTTCTCCTAACAATTCAGATTTAATTTCTCCTAAAGATCCAGACACAGGAAAGTCAGACCACAGTAAAGAGGGAACCCTCATGAGCTTCAGCTTTAAAAGTAGCTTTCTCCATTTTTAATTTTTTTTTAAATCTAGCTTGCTGCCAACCATCAGACAGCCAAGCACTCTCAGTGCTTCCCTATTCTTCCTGTGTCAGTGGCAAAAATGTTCTATTAATATAAAAATGAAACTGAGCAGTAGGCTCCAATGCAGGCTGCCTTTGCACAGCTCTGTCAAGAGAACAGAGGAGTAGAACAATCTTCTGTGCAGTCACAAACCAGACAAAATAACTAAGAAAAACCTCCTCAGAAGAGCTCAAAGGGATTTGCTGAATAAAGGCAGCAGCCATGCTGCTTCCCTGACATTTTATGAAAAGATGACCTCTCTGAAGATTTCAGATCTTTCCTATGAACAAACACAATTGTTCCAACCAGAATCTGAAAAGTCATGATTGCAAAAAGGGATAAAGACAAAAGGTTTTAACTAACTGAGGCTGTATTTAATGTCTTAAAATACTTTTAGCAAAAATATCCTTCTGGCTCTTTGAGTCTTCACTGGAAAAAAAAAGCAGCACATTTTACAAAGCACACATAGGCACAATACCAAGCTTACTGCAAATAAATACTTTTCTTTTGTGTTTAAAACAATTCCTTAAGTGAATTTTCCAAAATTACAATTGAAATTCTACAAACTTTACTTATTTTCTCATATGCTGAATTACACTCTCACCTTTCCTGCTGCCTATCTTTTTGGAAACAGCAATAATCCTGTGATTACATGGAATGGTTTGGGCTGAAAGGCACCTTAAAGACATCTAGTTCCATTCTCTGCCCAGCCTGTATTTGTGTTGGGATTCCTCTGGTGCTCATGGAGGACCTTGTCCTTGGCCTTGTTGGAATTCCTGAGGTTTGCACAGGCCCCTCTGTCCAGCCTGTCCAGGTCCCTGTGGATGGCATTCCTTCCCTCCTGTGCACTGGCACAGATTCCAGGAGGATCTGCTCCATGACCTTGCTGGGCACAGAGCTGAGGCTTACTGGCCTGGGGTTTCTCCAGTTATCCTTCTTTCCCCTTTTAGAAATGGGGGTTAATCATACATCATAATCATACAACTAGGCTTTCAAAACAAGCTTTTCAAGAGCCCCTTTAAGCCTCTGCTTATCTCAAAGCACATTAGCTAAGTCCTACCAAACTGGGTCAAACTCTTGGGATTTGGCACTACAGAACACAGTGCTACTATCAATAAAGGTGATTCCATTATTTTTAGTCACTTACTACCAGAAGATCAGATTTCTGATGTATGGAGCATATGAAGTTTTAATTTAAACTTATTACTACTGAATATCTGCTGCAACATTAATATTTTATTGTAATACACAAAGATCTCCAAATATCTCAGGCCAACGTGACTCAAAAGGCTCAAAGGAAAGCGGAAAAAAAACCCAAAACCCATGCCAAGAATCATAACAAGGCTTTCAGCATCTGCTGTTCTACTTGGTTTCCCATAGCAATATTTCATTATAAGATTGCACATTACTCATGCACATTCTTTCTTCCCTATTTTGGGCCTCAATTTTATGAAAGTGTCTCTAATTTTGAATGAACAGGTTACCTTTTATATTCAATTCAAAATGAATGACCCTTAGAGAATTAACCTCCTGTAGCTCAAATCTCTTTTAAACATAGAAATTTAACAGTGATATTATTTCAGGAATATTTCTGGTTTTATTCTTGTGAAAGGCAATACCAAGGAAAAATCCAAAGAGGCTGACAAGCAGGAATAAAGCACAGGCAAAAAGAATACTGAAGAAAACAACAACCCACTAATAATGAAACACATTGACACAGCAAATAGACATAGAATTCAAAAGTAAGGTCATGGACACATCTACTATGTTTCAGTGAGAAGCAAAGACTTTGTTGCAATGGCTTTAGGCCACCCAATAACAAACAGGATGAAAAAAAATCAAGAGTAACTTACCATTTAAAGGATGGGCTTCACTGTATTTTGTTTAAAAGCATGTGCCACATTTCAACATCACAGAAAGAGCTTCTCCACTAGACCTGGTACATCAAAATGTTCAAAGCTCTTAAAATATCTTGCTTCCTTTGATTTTCACATTGAAAAGTATAACCTATGGCATGTGCAGAATACCTAGGCCACTTATCATCCAACGTGTATCTTCTGCATATTTTTATAAGTTGAGACTGTTGGTGGGGCTTCTTTTAAATGCAGAGGAGAAGGTAAGGCTGTTTGCTTGTGTGAAAATGCATCCATCAGTAGGACTATTACAGTGTCTCTGGAGCATTAATTTTTTAGCTCCTCCTGAACTTGGACTGTGCTCCTAAAAATAAGGCTTTGTTTCAAGATTTGACTCCCGGAGGCCATCTCAGTGTTAAATAAATAAGAAATAAGAAATCTGCATTCACGTCTGTACCACACACCATACAAAACTTTATAACTGAAACTTACAGAAATTCCTCCCTGGAGTTTCTGCTTTAGTGTTTCTCTTCTCTCTCTTAGCATGAACATCTCTGAATCAGTTTGTATTACAAGGCAGTAGATGAGTCAGGCACCTCGGAACAAACAAGAGCTCCAATTCCACCCAGGCCTGGAGAAGTCTGGAGCCCTGGGGGAGAGCAGCCTCACCCACCTGCAGGACTGAGCCCAGAGAGAGGAAATACAGAATCACATTACAGGACAGAGGAAACATACTTTATTAAGTTATTGTCTGAATGCCTGAACCACCAGGATTATTCCAAAAATGCAAATGGGCACTCCTCTGCAAAGACTACAGACTCTCCACAGCCTGTGAGTTCTCTCTTCATAAGGTGTCTTCACTGGTAAGATTTGGGTAACTTTGCTGGCTCAGCCACACAGTTTTCATGAGGATAAGCACAGCAGAGACTGATGAACACAAGGGTGAGACTACGGTGATTAAGTAACTAAATTTCGGTTTTTCCTATGGTTCCCACGGTATATTTTGGAGTGCTGCCTAAATTCAGTGAAAACAAGAACATAAAAAATTTGGAGCTTGCATTCCTTCATGCCTTTGCTTTCTGAACTTCAAATGGCTGTTCCTCACGCATTTTTTGTTCTGAAGCAGCGAGGAAGCATTTCTAGGGCACTAAAAGCATATTCAAGTGCTGACATAAGCTGAGTGCTCCCTATTGACATTTAGGGGATTGGAGAGTATCAAGCTAAAGCTCTTCTGCGTCTGGAGGGACTGATTTCAGCAGCATGGTTGTATCATGTGTTCACTGCATTAGTCCTGGGGGAATCTTCCAGATGCATTCCTAAAACTGCCAGTGCACTCAGGACAGAGGTAGGCTGCTCTGCCAGCACAACTAATGGATAATAAATTAATCAATTAGAACCTTTACAGGATAGGTAATTATCAGGACCTTTAAGAAGAAACTAGAATATCTAGCATCACTTTCAGATCCTTGACATCTAGAGTCACAGACTTATAAATCCTGACACAGCTACTACAGGCGAACCAAATTTTAAAGAGTCTTAATGATGAACCACAAATGGGCTAAAAACTACCCAAGAAAGAAGACTTTTGTTTTCCTTTTCATGCAATCACTATACTTCTGTCTAAAAAGACGATAAATTAATCTTATCAGAACACAAATATAATGGAATTTTACGTGTTTTTGCAAATAATCTTTCCCCAGTAATAAGCAGTAATCATCTGCTACAATTATGTATAGCTAGAATTATTAAATATAAATGTGTAATGTCAATGTTTAATTTTGTCTGTTCCTCCTGTAAAACATGCAGAAAGATTAACATTTTAGAGAACTCATACTGTAGATACATGGCAGAAACACTCTTAAACTGTCAGATTAACGCAGAAGAAAATCAGACTCATATATTCTGGTCTTTTCTTCTTTCACACTCTTTTTATTAGGATTTAGGTAGCAGTGTGATGTTTCTGTTCCACCTACCTGTCATCTTTGAAGCCAATTTTTAAATCCATTAACCTGATTAGTCAAAGTAAATGGTAGCTTGAATAGTAATTTAAGCCCAGTGTAATATAATTTGGAGAATACAGAGTTTATTTTAAATGTGAGTTCATAGAAGTGCATATGTCTCTTATACATACTAAAACAGGCACAAGCATTTTAAATCCTAAGGGTAGCTCTACATATTAATTCAGTCCTAGTCAGAAATCGTTAGGGAAGTTATATGCTCCAAAACCAGATTTTAGGTAGTAACATAAAAAATGTATTTATCAACTAAAAATATCTAAAAATCTCAACTGTATTAAAATTTTAAGGAGATTGTGGGCAGATGACTGGTTCTGGGGCAGAACATTTCAAGACACACAACAAATAATGTACAGTATCTTCAATCCATCCTTGACATGATCCTTGGACAGAGACACCACACACAACCCTGTGGTCCCTGGGATCTTTCTGCAAACCTGAGGTGACAAGTGGTGACACCACATCAGTGGCTGCCTGAATCCTTTAGGAAATGCTGGGCTTCAGTAACTTTAAGTTTCTGGCCATACAGAAGTCAAGATATAAGCAAAATTTACATTGATAAGAGTTTCAAATGGAGAAAAGCTTTTTTTTCTGCACAAGCTCAAGGCAGTGTAAACAAAACACGTGTCAGGTGTTTCATTTTCAGCCACACAGCCCTTTGTGGGTCTCCTCTGCCCATTGTTCATCTCTTCACCCCTGCACAGAGCCTCTCTCAGGCTCTCTCCACCAGGATGAAGGGTTATTTATAAAGCACTCCTACTAGCCAGGGACATTAGACAGCATCAGAGATTAGATTTTAGGACCATTTGCAAAATCTGCTTTGGCAGCCTTGTGAATTCTGGAAGCAGAACCAGGAAAACACGAGACTAAAATTTTCTGATACTTCTAAGCTCTTCATAAAGCCTCTCTTCAGAGGCCTTAAACTAAGCTGTAAACTAAACTTAAACTGCAAACTATTTCCCCTTGGATCAGCACACTGGCCTAAATACAAGAGGAACTACCTCTTAAAATTTATTTAAAGTTAAATTAATTAAACCAAAAGATGGTGCTACCAAAAAACTCCAAACTAATTTTTCAGGCTGCTTGACTGACATATATTTACTCCACAAACATTTGCTATCCCCCCTCCAAAGAATACTGTGCCTAAGTTTGTTTTTTCACTTTTGTAATAGTCATTGATTTGTATTAGAAACAGTTTTATTTTTGTCTTTAGAAATTGTATTGAGATCCTCCCAGCAGTAGAGCAGTTGTCTTCCAGAAAAGAAATAAATGATTGTGTTGTATAATGACCTATACAACATTGGAAGCATATGATTTTTTTATGGAAGATATTTAATTTTGTGAAAAAAACCTGGTAATTTTAGCCATTGGTCTCTGAGGCTCTAATACAACAATTATACTCTTAACTATATTTCAGTCAATCATAAAAACTCAGAAATAGATTTAAGCAAACAGTGGAGCTTTTAATAGCCAAGGGAAGTATGAAAGATAAAGAATTGCAAGGAACAAAGGATGACACTTGAGCCAAGATGCAATAGGAGACTTCTGACAAAAACAGAGAAAAGATTTTGTATAAAGTCTTTTCCAAGTATCCTGCCGAGCTGCTCAGGTTTTACAAAGAGGTCCTGCACTAGGGGATTCCTAATCCCTATCATCATCTTTACTAGAAGAGGTAAGAATACTCATCGGGATTCTTCTGCCAAATGAGTCCTCAAGTGGTCTATTTCTTCCTAAGATACCAATTGTAAAGAGAGTGCTGCTTCTTTCCACTGCAAGATTGTTGGAGTCTACAATCTGGGTATTTTAAGAGCTCTACTGAATAGATTCAGTTTTGAGTTGCAAGTGGATAAGAAAGGTCAAGTATGTCAGATGCAAGATATTTTAAAATCATAAAATTTCTGAGGTAACAGCTCAGAAACAGTTTCACTAAGAGAGTGATTAAATTACTACAACAGCTATATTCTCAAAGTCCTTAGCAGGATGTTGGAGAAAAATGCATTTATTTGATAACACACACTAACAATCATGACCTACTAATTAAAAGTATTTCTCATTAAAATCTTCAAGGGAGTGCAAGGATGTAAACCTGCAATCCTGCTAGTATGGGGGCTGCCAAAGGAATAAAAGCTTTCTGTTACATGTTGCTGAGCTCAGATGGTCACACCTAAGACCTGAGCTGTCTCACAAAGGCTTCCCTTTACCCAACATGGAGAAGCTCTCACAATAAACAAAGCTCCACTGATACAATGCTACTGGAAAAGGCACTAATCCAGATGATAAATCCAGATGATAAAACGGCCCACAGGAAAATTGTGAGGAATCAGACACTCTTCTCATTCCAGCAGGCTGCTGTCATGCACATCTCTAGCTGAAATCACAAACCAACCAGGAGACTGGAGACAGACACACCAGTCCTGCAAAAAAGCCCGGAGTACAGTGACTGAAAATCCCATCAAGTAAAGGTTTGTGCCACAGTCACTGCCCTGCTGCTCCAGCCTCTTGTGCCCCCCAAGAGCCTGAGCCTGCTCCTGAGCACACACCCATCACAACAAAAACAAAACTATGATGGCAAATGGGGCCCAGCCAGCAAGACTTTTACTTCCTGAAATACGAGGAGTTAATTTGCATCTTCCCAAATTACTTTTGAGGTAAATCAATCAATCTTCGTATTTTAATCTCACCTGGAAGCTAAAGAAGTTCCTGACAGAAACATGCTCACAATAAGGGTTTACTACCAAAAAGTACATAAATATATGTCAACTTCTTCCAAACAGTCCTGCCTGGCCTTTGACTTACTGCTTTCTCAACTCAGCAAGACAATTACAGAATTCACAAAGATAATTTGTATTACAGCTTTATAAATTACAGTACTGTCAAAGTCAGTTCAACTTCATTTATCTGTGTGGAAGTCCACAGGTGGGTGCAGGCGATATCCACAGTGAGAGATCCATCTGATCCACTCTCCAAAGAAAGGTTTTGTTTTAAGAAGGTTTCCGTTGTGTTTTCATATGCTACAGAGAGATCTTTCCATTTGCATGGATCATTCAGAGTGCTCATGGAGCACAGCCCTGGGACTTTCTGCTTGAGCCCCAACATTTGCTACTTAGCTGCTCTTCTCAGATGATTACTATTATTAGCTTTTGCAGGATGTATGATTGTCTATTTATTTGCAACCTGTAGTGGATCTAACTCTGTGTCCTGCAATATGATAGCTGTTAAAATGAGTCCCTTAAACTGCTCCACTGAATATCACTAATTGATTTTAGATGTGATGATCATAAGCTGTCAGACTCTTCCCTCTAGAGGTCTGCCTGATTTAACAGCAGAATGACCAGGCTAAAACATATTTAAGTTTTAATAAGCTGCTTAAAAAAAATCTATATTATACATAAAATAGCATCTTTCATAGCAACAGTATATATGAAAAATGATAAATAAATGTATCAATTACTTGTCCACCTATTAAAAATACCACTGCATAAAACCTTAACACAAAATGAGAAGAAAAACCAAACAAAATCAACCAAAGTATATGCCACTGCTATTGCTTTTTAGGGAGTTATGGACTAATGCAAGTGCTAACATGAAATAACACTAGAATTGTGTAATGCTGACAACCATAATTAATGAACATTTTGTGACTGAAAAAGAGAAAATAGGATCATGAAGGAATTTAAAGGTAGAAAAGGAATCTGTGGCTAATCACCAGAAATACATCCCTTTGTACATTGTGTAGTACCAGAAAAGCATCATCATGAATGATCAACGTTATGCCTGATATTTGGGTAACTACCTTAAAATATCAAACACAAAATATTCTTACTCTTCATTTTTGCCTTTTTTTTTTGCTGGTGGATCTTCTCCTAATATCCAAACATCTAAGCTAGTGCAAACAGACAATTTCTTTCCATCCCACACACAGCCTTTTCAGAGAACAATCAATCACTTTACAAAACTATTCTGCATTTTTAAAGTTCTGCTCATATTCTGTGAAGTCTTCTTTTATATACAATAAGACAAATGTAATCCATTAAAATTTCCTTACTTTATTTAAATTGACTGTTGGTGTTTCAATGGAATCTCTTTGACTAGCAGAATTTTTTTTTTAAAAATGGCTCAAAATCTGGACAAAACCTTCTAGCTAAATGCAAACCAGACTTTTGATGATATATCCTTAGAAGGCAATTACATCAATTTACAACTTTATTAATTAATTAGGGAGTCAGACATGAAACATAGAGAACCATTTTGCTACTCAGCACTACTTACGCTTCAGAGTTGGTCTTGCTAATAATGGCATTTTGTTATTTTCAGGGACTGTCCTTTCAATTTGTCAGAATTACTACCCCATACCCAAAAATGTTTACAAGTCCTTCTATATTGGCATCATTCACAAATGCTAAGCTCCACTATCAACATTAAAATTAAAATAAACCACAAGAACTAGGTCAGGATGCTAATCTGGGTGCAAAAGAAAACTGCTGACAATTACTTTTTGACATTCATTTCTAACCAGAGGTGTGTTCCCTTTTTCAGGTTTCATCTTGAAACATACCCTAACTTCCTTAAGCACACACATCCCTATCAAGACTCAGGTACTGACACATAAGTTCTTCCAAGTTATTCTTTAAATCATATATTCCAGCATGGAAAAGGAGTTCATCAACCTCCCCAGAAGCATAATTGTACCAAAGCCCCACCAAAAGAGCTGACAACAAGGTCGCTGCCATCAGGACTACAATGCACAACTCAATAAAAGCAAATTTTTTTTTAATGCTAAGAAAGAAATCCACTACAAGCAAACTGGTTTTCAGCATTCATTGCATGTAGATGAGCTACTGTCCTTTTTAGCAGAGAAAGTAAGCACAAACGAGAGAATACCTCTCAAATAATGCTCATTTACCTGTATTTACAGGTATTTTAAGAACAGATAAGTATTACATACATCTCCAGCTATAAATTGGACAGTCTTTTTTATCAGCTGAAAGTTATACCTCATTTATTTTGGCTAAATGTTACATTTCTGTCAATTAAAATGACAAAGATGACAATGGACAAGATTCCTGTGGGTGCCAGGGATGAATACAGTAGTACAGCAATGTAAAAATGGAAATAAACTGCATTTGGCATGCTTCATGAACCCATTAAAATAACTTCCCCCTCCACTAACAGGCACCTCAGTCCAAGTTTGTTCTTTTAAAGGAATAATCCCAGCCTGTCTTTACAAGCCAGGTTTTCACTTACTGCTTCTAATAAAATCCACCAACCAAAATAAGACTTACAAGTGTCCTTTTGCCTTGAATTACTTCACACAGGCAGACAACCAAATCTGACTCCGGATGGCTGCATGGATGTCACACAGTGTAAGAATAAACACAGAGATGAGCAAGGAAGGATAAAACCTCAGAAACCCTTTCTTGTGACTCCACAGACTTTTCATCAGACAACACAAAAGTAGAAAGGATGGTATGCTGAAGACCATTTAAAAATGCTACTGGAATATTTGAGAAGGTTATTTTACAGGTCTAGCTGTGATCTACTAGTCTTGAGGTATCTTCCGCATTTTCCACAAGAACAGACTGCAGCACAAATTGCAACAGTGACTTGAATCAAGTATAATAACAGATTTTTCAGATATATTTTCAGCCTTCAAGGACTAAATATATGTGATGGATAAAGCACCAGGTAAATGTGTACTCCCACTACATGAATTTAGGTACAGGGGTTACCTGAGAACTGAAATACTAAATAAAGAATGCAGACTCTACTAGACTGAGTTTGTTTTGCACAGTGTTATCTTATACTAATGCCATCATTAGTTGCTTGTCTGACATTATCCCATGCCTTCTCAACAAATTTATTGCTTACTACGCAGCTATGCACATAGCCTGGCATTTGAAGAAGAGTAAAAGTCGAACCATTTCACATGAGAAAAGGTAAAGGATCTCAAAAACACCTTTTGGGGAAGAACTTTGTGTGGTCTTGGACCAAACGAGCACTCGGCCCTCACGGCTGCAGAATCTGTATCCTGCTCCACAAAACTACTTCCAGCCTGAACAGCAACTCTAGAGTTAACAGACTGTAAAGAATTTACAAGAAATGTATTAAAAGTCCCCTATGGTTTCGTCAAAGGAAGAAGAAATATCTAAATTTCAAGTAAAAACTGTTCCTAACTCGCCCAGATCCAGGCCTTTACAGGCTGTAAGCTCAGCAATCCAGCTTCTTCCTCTGTTGTCTGTGGAAGAATTCCTCCAGCTAACAGATCAAATCTGTCCTTACCTTCTGGGTAAGAAGAACTTATGATTTCTGGTGGAAAAAAAAAAATCAGAATTTCAGTAATGATAAAGTATGATCTATTTCACAGTAAAATTCGCTAGAATACATTTATACAAAATTTCATAAGCCACTCAGATGCTTCTCTTCTATTCAATTTTCTCCACCAAGCCATATTTACTCTCACCAAGAATGTTTGTTCCAAAGGAAAAGCACTTGATATCCTGATCTCCTAAGCATATGCTAGGTGGATGAAAAGTACCATGTGGCTAAAAAAAGCCTGCATGCAACACTTCTTCCACTTCAATGAGAGACGGGCAGTCTCCCAAAAATTCTGAAAATCTTTTCACAAAGAAGGATAATTTTTGTACAGAATTCTAAAGACAAAAATAGCAGATTAGGAGTATGTTTATACAGCAAAACACTCTGTTTAAGGATCCCTGTAGCAGATCAGGTCCATAGCACATGAAATGGTTCTCCTGGTAACATGTTTGGGAACATGCAAGGCACAGGCATTTCCAAAATGGGTCCCACATGCACTGACATGAAGAGTTCAATGAGTCTCTGCAAAATTATGTGGGAAGAAAATTCAGATGTCTCCCTAATTCTGTGAAATCAAATCCATGTCTTGGACCTGTGGGTCCAAATAAGCATTTAGAGAGCACAGGGATGAGTCCTCCCGACAGCCCGATCCCCTGGAGCAGGACGGCACTGTGCACACCTCCTCCCTTGCTGCCCAGAACAACTGAGGTGGGTTTTTACACAACAGGAACAGAGAGGAGAGAACCTCACACTGACCTGGCACAGAAAGGGGTCAGAGATGCCCCCTTTTCACTACATTTTTTTAGGCACACAGTATTGTAATTCAAAGAAACTCTCTGCTATCCTTCTCCTTGAAGTGCAAAATTACAAAAATGGTGACACCAAGCTAACCTTTGTGAACATTTAAAATGGGAATTTATAACAAGACAAATAGCTCAGAACACTCTATGATATATGCTACACATGAACAGAAAGAAAAAGAATAGTTCCTCGTCAGCAGCATGAAACATACTGGATGAGATCGGGATTATGGCTGTCAAAACCTGTCAACAGCATTTAGAATTTTCTGTGTTCCATTGCATATCACTGCAAATCCGAATAATATCCTCAATGACTGGGGACCAGATTGGGATTTACAAATGTCAAAAACTGCTTTGTACCCTGATCATAAATAAAAGTTCATCAACTATGCGTTGCATAAGAGCAAATTACTGCACTGCTTTATAATTACTAAATTCAGAATTTTATAAAAATTTGAATCAACAATTAAAAAAAGAAATGTCTCCTATTTCTTCTCTACTGTATAATCAAAAGAAAATTGCATGTAGGAATGGAGCATGGACCTGCAGCTAATGAACAACCTGCCTTGCAATGATGATACAAAAGCTGATACAAAATTGTCTGTCAGTTTTGCAAGACTCCAATCATTTGGATTTCTAAGCAGCTTTCAGGAGACAGCTCTTTGCATAGCATTTCTGTCTTCTCTCAGGAGAATGACATAAGCTGTTTTGAGATAAATTTTGGAGTTTGGATCAGATCTTCCAACCTTTTCTGACACTGTACACTGCCTCAGAAATAGTCTCAGAATCTAATGGGTTTTATGAGCACTTTAGTCACTGCAGAAGGACTAACAGCTGCGTGATCAATGATTAACATTTCTAGCAAGAACGTGAGAGCTGAAATGAATTCTTAGCCAAAAGGTATTAATGTTAATAGGAAAACAATAATTTCTATTGTTTCTTTACCCATTAATAACTAAGTCCTACATACATACTGAAAATAGACAGCAAGCATTTATCACCCCTTGCTACCATCAACATAGTGAGTAGCATGAAGAGAAATTTTAAAAACTGCCCTAGCAATGCCCTTCCCAGCACATGTTCTCTGTCTCTGTCCTGCTCTCTATGCCATCACTTTATTATCCAAGCATATGCAGCAAAGTAAAGATTCCTGTTTGGACTTATGAGAGGTACTTTCCTACTCTGAAGTTAGGAGAGGTAGTTTTACATTGACAGGTACTTTTCACTGGAGAAGAGGAAAAAAAAATCACTATTTTGATGGAGAACATCCCTCTCTCCTGAGGCCAAAGAAAACACTTTCCTCTGCTGAATGAAAAAGCTGATCCAAGAACACTCAGGCCACTGCCAGTGTGTTTGAAAAATCAGTTATTTTGACACATATAGGTCTATTAACTGAAAAAAGCTCAAGCTGGCTCTAACCTTGGGAAGGGACACAGCACATTTATTAGAGTTCTCATAAGGAAGGATGAATGTTAACTGTGCGTACTGCTATGTGATCAGGCAAGTGATTACATGGGAGGAACATTTCAATCAGAACAGTATGGCAGTTACAAGTACAAAAAAGCAGAAAATAATTTTCAGCAGTGTTACCAGTTCTGTGATTTTGAAGGAAACACACTGCAGGACAGCATAGATTACACACAAAGAGTTTGTTATGCCAGAAAAACAGAAGTTTCTAGAAAATTTTAGTTGGAGACAGTTTTTTCAGAAAAAAAAAATCTGCTTTCATTTCATACAGGAAGACATAATACGTTTGCCACTTAACAGAGGATTAGTAGGTCTTCCATAAACCTACACATTAGTGAATGAGTTGTGAAGGTAACATTGAATTCAGCTGGATTTCTACATCTGAATGTATTTTGAGAGCGCAAACTGAAATGTACTTGGCTAATAACAGCTATGAAAACAGAAGCCTTGTGCACAGAAAGGTAACCAATAAGCCATTGCAGATGAACATCTCAAAGCAAAAAGCCTGAGATTTATGCTTGTAGTGGGCTGACCTTGGCTGGTGCTCATCAAGTTGCTCTATCACCCCTCTCCTCAGCAGGAGGTGAAGAGGAGGGAGAAAATAAGACGGAAAAAATTCAATTTATTTTCTACTTCCCATCAACAACGGGTGTCCAGGCACTTCCTGGCAAGCAGGGCTTCACTAGGCATTGCAGTCATTACAAAAGACAAATGTAATAATGAGTGCCCCTGCTCCCCTTTCTCTTATTGATGAGCAGACATCACAATGGCATGGACTATCCCTTTGGTCAGCTGGGTCTGCTGTCCTGGCTGTGGCCCCTGCCAAGATCTTGCCCACCCCCAGCCCACAGGCAAGGGGGGAATGTTGGAGGGACAGCATTGCTGCAGTGCCAGCACTGCTCAGCCAGAGCCAGAACACTGGGGTGTGAGCAGCACCTTTCCAGGTACCAGCACAGCACAGCTCAGGGAGGGCTGCCATGTGGAAAATGAGCTCCAGCTCAGCCAGACACAAGGCAGTGCCAAGAAACAAAACTGCTTCGGCTGATAGTTACTCTCTTTTCCCAGCAAACCTCAAACCACTTGCACTTCTACCTGTGCTTCACACAACTTTTTCTTGAGTCTCCTTCCTCCTGTTTGCAGGACTGAGGCTACTCGGAAGGAACCAAGTGACGATTTTGGGTGTAAAAAGCTGTGGAAATCTCAAATTAACTATTTAAGAGAGAGTGTCTGCATGTAAAAGTGGCATTTTCACAGACAGCTGCTCATCTGATAAATACTAACATTTTGTTACTTCAAAACAAACACTTTTTCTAATTAAAAAAATTATTTCCCAGAATAAAATACTCCCAAGTTTCACTAGAACTCTGAAATGAAATGAGATTGTGTTTCTCTACATAATTAATTATAACACATAATCCTAAATTATTTGGAAAGTTTCATGCACTTTTAAAATTCATAAATATATTCCATATTTATTTCAAGAACTATTACAACAAGCACTATTAATTTCTCTATTTTGATTAAAAACTGTGAGGAAGATTAAAAAGCTTGGTTTTTGTTTTTCCCAGGCAGTTTATTCCCAGGCACAATTCTACTTACTCAAGTAAAATGTAGCACTTGAATAAAGTGGAGATTTATATCCCAGGTTTCACAAGAGGAAAAACTGGAAGCATCTCATTTTTTGCATATGTTGATTAGGTTTCAGTCTTTCCTGATGTTTCTAATATATGATTCTATTTGTGTCTGCATATATACACATATATAAATGTGTGTATATATACACACCAATTGTCACTGTTGCTTATTGTAATTTTATCACTTTATTAATCAAAATTAAATGGAAAATATCTATGTAAGTCCAACACAGAAATGTTACTGCTACATATGCTGTTATCTAATATTTTTGTATTGTAACATACTGTAACATTTTTTAGTGCTACTTCTTTATAAAGGAATCAAAGAGAGAATGCTGGGGCAGAACCCAGCAATTCAACAATATTCAAATTTACTATGAACCTATTATTTCTGAGGAGATTACTTGATTCATCTATTTCACTTCCAACAAGATCTTTGTTTGAACCGCTAAGAAATATATTTTAGTGACAAAATTCTTCCACAGATGTTCCAGAAATGTCACCTTCAAAATGAAGTAATTGAATCTGATTTCTATGGTACTCTGGTTCAGGCTGGGGCAAGACAAAGTGGCCCGAACATTTGTTTTCCAAATGAAACACTTAAACACCAGAAAACTAAAAAACCCAGAACTGAGTAATCACTTTCAAATACAAGTTCAAAAAGCAAAAAAGTCACCATTCAGTACCTTTCAGGGACTGGAAACTTTGTGTGTATACAAATTCATGGCAAGTTTAAAGGACTAAGAATATGGATTAAATCCCTTGCCCACTATTATTTTTTTTTTCTTTTTTATACTGAAGAGCAGCCAGAAAGAATAGAGAAACTTTGCATGAATCCCTTTTGGCCTAAGCTTTCATCAGCAGGAGGGGTTGGTCGGTTTCTCCAACGCCCCGGAGTGCAGACACTGTTGCTGTGGTGAACCTGCAGTGTATTTGCTCAGCCTTCAATATGGACAAATGCAAAAAACCACTTATTTTCTAGAGCAACACTGTAAATAGAATTAATGTTTTAAGCTGCCAAGTACCTCAGACCCTTACAGACACAGGTAACATTTGCAAGAAATGGGGGTCACGCCCTCAGGAGTGAAAATGCCCCTCCATCTCCTCTCACCAGCAGTAACACCAGGGTTTCAAACCTTTCCCTTCATACAAAGGAATTGGCTCACACCTTTTTAATGTAAAAGACAACTGCTACCTCTGATAATTTTTTTTTTTGCTATCCCCAACAAGCAGACTGCAAAAACTTCATGTCTGCAAGGTCTCAAATTCCAGTTAATGAAAAAAAAAATCAGAAAACCATAGCATTGTATCTGTTGAGTGATTCATCCTGAAATATCCTTTTTCACTTTCATTCTCTCACATCTGTGATGATTAAAAAAAAAATTAAGAAAAAAAAAAACCTGTGCTATTATTTAACTAACCTGACCTTTACTTACAGGAGTTTTTTCGGGTGTTCTGTAACTTTTGTGCATTCCTCAATTCTATATTTGGATTCTCCATAATATAATTAATAGCAAGACATAAAATGGAGGAGAAGAAACCTTAGATAAATCATATGAAACAGAATGTGATGAAGAAGTCAGTGTTTCATTTTTCCCAGATTGATACTGTGAATCATTAGTTTCACTGATTTCCACACCATTTCACTTGCAGTCTTAAAGGAAAATAAAAATTATTTTCAGTAACAAACATGACATAAGATTCAGAATTCAGCATGGAAACAGCAAAACAACAAAACTAGATTACAAACCATTCAAAAATTAGTTGTACATGAAGGCAGCACAGTAAGAGACTGGGCATCCAACTCTCAATGCCTGAATCCATACAATGAAAAAGCACAAAAGCTACACATTTTTTAAAGTCCCAGTGTTCTGAAAATCTCCAAAAAACTTCCACAAGGGAAGTGAGGGTAAAGATACAAATATTTCAAAAGATGCAGTATTTCAGAAAAATATTCAGAAATCAAGATTCAAAGGTAATTCAAAGGTAAAGTGCAAAGAAGCACTCCTATAATTTTGGAAAATAATGCATCAGAAATTATGGTACACAGATCAAAAAGAAAGGAAAACTATAAAAAGGAAAAATTCTGATGGGCAGCCATCTCACAGGAATCCTTTGAATCGATTTTCTAAAATGACTAAACTTCAGGGCACACATGCCCTGTCCAAAAGGTTATTGAAAAAGTGCCTTAAATTTATGAAGTCCACTCTCCCAGCAGCCTTACATCATGTCACAGCTGGAAACAAAATGCAGCAAAAACTGCATCATGGTGCGTGGTAAAGCTCTTATCTCTTACCAGGTTGCAAAATGAGGGGAAAAAAGATAATTCGCACCAAGTGAAGATTAGGACCTGAAATATTCTGAATCCATATTATAATACAAGATTATCATTTCCTATGTAGCTTATTGCAGCTTCTCTCTTCAATTAACAGCACAAAACCTAAACAGACTGCCCAGTAATACAACATTCATTAGCCAATGTTATCCATAGCTGTGCTGCAGCATTAACAAGTTTTGCTCATCCTGAGGCAGTGCAATCTAATTCCAAAGATTCCCCAGTGTGGGACCTGTGCCCATCTGGCTCAGTGAAAGGTTTTCACTCACCCAGACTTTTCAAGCAGTTTTAAATAGACAGCCTGTAAAATCGCATACTTTCATATCATTAGAAAAATAAGAATGCTTCTTTTTCCATTAGGACGTGGCTCTTGGTTCTAACCTATATAGGTCAGAACAAAATAATGAAACATTATTCAGGGAAAAAGTTATTTTGAGTAGGTTATTTAAAGGTCTCAGACTCATCTTATTTTCCTTTCCCCTTCCCATCTCATAAGCCTATATAATTGATCCATGACACTAGAGTACATTATTTACAACAGAAAAAGCATTAAAAATTGAAAAAAAAACCCAACAAAAAACCTGAAACAACTGCCTCCCCCCAAAAAAAAAAAAAAAACCACAACTTTTTCCATGTGCTAGAATATTTACAGAAATTGAGCAGAGCTTTAAACAAAACTGCTCTCAAAAGCAAGAGACTGCTGGTGACAATTTAAGACAAAGCCATCAAAAGCAAGTCGTCATCGACTTTCTTTTCCATCTTTCCTCCTCTCTTCCATGCCCCAACACTTCAGCTGAATGCTGTAAAGCTGATGGCAGACACCTACTTCTTTGGGGAAATGCAATGATGCACACTGTTCCAGTTTCATCACAATAATGAAGCAAAAGCCTGCTAATTGGAAACACAGGAAAGAGAGGATGAAAGTGGGAACTGCACTGTATTTGAATTAGGTGTGATTTATGGTCATCTCTGTTAAAAAAAATAGATAAAGAATGAGCTGACTAAAAATCCATTTGCCAACTGCTTCATTTTAATGAAAATATCACAGAAAAGTTATAATGTAAAAATGATGGAGAATAAAATGTTTTATATTCAAGAAAAAAAATCTGGTGAGATAAAAAGGGCTATTCCATCTGGAACCTGTGCTACTCTAAAATAAACCATTACTCATTCTGAGCTCACAGGCACTGAGTTTTGTTTGATACTAAAGGGATAATAATAATTGAGTTTTCCAGAGATACTGAAAAACATATTATGCAATGGTGGCTCAGAGCATTTCAACAGCGTGTAACGTAACAGTAGCTAATTTAAGCTTCCCATAAGGGTTTCCATGAATGGAAAGCATTTTGTTGAAGGCTAAAATTTTACTGTTTACTATATTTGCTGAAAAAGACACGACAAATATTTCGGGATTAAAAAAAAAGAGAAATGGCAAGATTTAATCAGAGAAGGGAAGGACGATTCATAACTCAGCACTCACAACAGTCATCCATAACAACAGGTCAAGAATTAAAGTAAATAGTTCCTTGCATAAAGGGGAAAATAATTTATCTACATATCTGACTGTGGACTTGCATTTCCCTCTACAAAAATTATTTTATACAAGCAAAGAAACTTTTTGAACAACTACTGTTTTGTTGTTTTGGACACAGTAAAAGCCATAACACTGCAGAAAAAAATCTAACCCCAACCCATCAGAACAGAAGTGTCATCTATTGTACACTTTTTTCCTGCAAATCAGTTTAAGAAAACTTTCTTTAAGGTGTGTTAAGACATGACATTGTTAGTTGAGAACCAAAACAAAAATGGAAGTGAAGCCAGCACTGGAAATGGATCATAGTTTTCTATTTTTATTCTACTTGAATGATGTGAAATGAGTGGGTATATCACCTTTCTGTTTTTGAACAGGTTTTTAAATAGACCTTTTAGGAATATGTTTATAGTTGACAAATGTGGCAGGGGGAATGGTTTTGGGTTTTAAACTTAGATGATATTTCCTTCCCATTCACTTTCTACAAAGGTGTCTACAAGAGCACAGTGGTCACCTACAAGAAGGATTTGTTGCAGTTCAAGACTTCTCAAAACTTTTCAGTCTCATTCATTAAACAAGAAAGCTGTGGCTGTTTCCCAAATTACTTGCCCTGAATAGTAACTAAAGAGTGTCTCACACTTCTGCTCAAGGTGAACATTCTTAATGTCCACTGAATGTAAATACTCAGAAATCGTTTCCACTAATGTATAGATTATTATTCACTTGGCCAATCAGTCTGGAATGAATGTAGCATTCTTCCAAATTCTGCACAATCTGTAGATCAGCCAGTCATAAAGACAGCAGGATTGTAATATTTTCCTTACTGAACACTGCATGATACAACTGGCAGGTCAAATTGGGACTTCTCTGGCTTCTGTACAAAAACACTGTATGCTGATAATATATAACTACTTTGGCTTGCACAAAGTTTCTAAGCATTAGCCAAAATGTAAAAACTACTCTTAATGTTTCATACTAATGAACCAAATTACATACATGTTGTTAAATGATTATTCAAAATCAGAATATTTGCAAAGAGGAGTTGTACATAAGAAGGGATCCATAAGACGACCAGGTAAAGGTGGCATTACTCCAATTCCAAAGACAGCACTCTATCAACTTACTGGTAACAGAGTTCGAGTATTTGAATTTTTGTTACTGTTACTGGTCTCCTTCTCTCTTATCTCCTCAGAACAACCTCTTCTCTTGTTCTTTTTGGTTTTTTTTAAGTATCCACAAAATATTGCCTTCATTTCCTCCTTGTCCCTTCTTCCCTACAATGTAAGTCAACAGCAAACAATTTAATATTGAACCATCTTCCTCCTTTAATCTCTCCTCTTCCAAAAGTCCAATGTTCCTGAGGGTTTCTCTGAACAATGACTCAGCCATCTCTGGAGTTTGACCATGTAGCTTTAGCTAAAAGAAATTCACCATGAATTATTACCTACAGTGTGCCATCAGCAACAATCCTTCTAATCCAATACATAACAGACAAGCATCATGAACTAAGGGATTATTTAATTAATCCTTAACTGGATTAATTAACTGGTGCTCAATTCTCTTATATCCAGTCAGACTGATATTTTGCAGAGAGAGACACCTTTTGAAAAACAACTTGTGTTTACTCACTTTTTGGTTTCCTTTTCTTTTTTGAACTTTGCCTTAAGATTCTTTTACTTTCCTCCCAGAGCAAGCAACAACACAAATAATATATATCTAATCTCGCAGTGAGCCTTTTACCCTGCAGGAAGATTGTCTTGAAATATTCTCCTTACCCTTCCAATCTAACTCCACATAATCCCTTTGAAAAATTCTCCAGAGTTTTGACTTAGCACACAGCATGAATAACAATTCATGTTGTATATTAATATATCCAGGATAAAAAATAAATTCTACTCCTGATTGTCTTAAATATTCAGAAACAATAATTTTGCAAAGGAATGAAATAAGCAAGAAGGGAAAATGAGAAAAAAAAAATGAAACAAGAGAGTAAAATAACTTTGGAACCTACAGCAACAACCTTAAATTCAGTCTTAAATATTAGCTGCTCTTCCACGTGAGACTAATGTAAAGATTAATAGTCTGAATATTATCTTAGCAAGTCTCACATAAGCCCATTGACTTCACTGGAGTCATGTGCACCAGAGCAAGAAAGAACACAGTCAGTCTCATTATAAATACATACTGTAACATGCCCTGAAGTAAAAAGTTATGCTGTGGGAATGCATTAAGAAATAACGTACAAAAGAAAAAGTCTCAAACATTTAAGAAATAAGAATTCAGCAGTCTTTTCTTCTCAGCATTTCTTTCTGTGTTTTTAGACTTCTTTTTGAGTGGTCAGAGTCTGAGCTAAAGCATTAAATGCAATCCAGGTGCAAACTCAGTAACTGAAAACAGAAGTAATGAGAATTGAAAATTTTGCAGTGAAGCACTGAAGTCTGATCTGAACTGTTAACAAAGTAATTACAGCAAGGGCTAACCAGAGACACAAAATTTCACAGTTGTAGTGAAGAAGTTGTAAGTTAAAAGAACGTGTGGCTTACACAAGCTTACTTTGCCTACAAGCAAACTGAGATTTAGAATATATGTATACAGACATATATGTAAACACACACACACATATATTTCACCTCAGATTTAAGAAAGTCTGTGCACACACATACTGACACTAACAGCCAAGCTGACCTCTAACGAGTGTTTACATGGAAGGAGATCTGAAATTAAAGAAATGCTTCTAATACATAAACACAGAGCATCAATGAAAGCATTTTTTGTTTCTAAGGTAGCAGAGAAGAAATCAGATTATAGGCTGATTCAATGTGGGTGCAAGTGGGAGGAAGAACCATTGAGATTGAGTGAGGAAAACACTAGTATAAATTTATAGGCAATTAAGGTCTTCTACATGTCTTCTTTTCTTTTTCCTCGAAAAACATCTGTAATGCAGACAGCATTTATCAAATGGAAATTCTGCAGATGAGTAAAATAATCAATTCGAAAGAGACTACGTATAATATTACCAGAATAGTGCTGCTCTAACTCACCTGTCATTGTAAACCTTAGTTTTTTTCTACATTACTGGAACCCATCCCCTCATCTACTTCTCCAATCTACACAGTGCCATTTAACATCATACCACACACTTAATAAAACTTATCTATCATTAGAACCGTGAAAGAATCCTAAACTGAATTCATCAAGCAGTTTTCCTCCTCAGAACCTGTAGGCCTGTTCAGTAATTTTTTGTCTAACAATTTTAACAAATAGATTCAATACCTATTTATAATTTTTGCATGAGGAGTACATATACATAGCACCTTAATTTTCTAAGTTGAAATTATATAGGACATGGTGGAACTTCCAGCTTGCATCTCTGATTGCAGCATTCTGGCAGTAATCACTGGGTTTTCACATGCAAATCAGGGTGCCAATCTTACAAACCAGCTTTCCATGGGCATTAAGATCCACATGGATACTTTTGGGCACAGCTGTATGAATTGTATGCTAACAGAATGACTGGAACCAAAATACAAAAAAAAAATCCCCCACAATTTTTACAATATGTATTACTGTAACTACACATTTCATATCTGGTCTATTTCTGACATCCTTGTTTCTGTTAGAAGGAGCAGAATAACCAGAACTAATGTTCACACATTATAGTATTTTGAGGAGTTTATTTTATCATTCCCCTAATCCCCTGTTCCAAAAAGATGTCATAGCACTGACCTATTTTAATGGAAAGAAGAAAATTTACTCTCTGGTTTAATAGGAAAAAAACCAAAACCAAACAAACCCAAAACCTAAAGACGGTTCCAGACTGAATTGCAGGACAATGCTGATACAAAATGGAAATAAGGTACACTTTTTAAACCAAGACCAAAACATTGCATTTTCCTTTCAGTGAAAACTTGGAATTAAAGTTGCATGCTTTCTGAAAAACATGTGTTAGCACATTTACTTGGATGAGGGAGACCTGCCCATCTTGACAGCGGGTGGACTTTGTTTATTCTGCAGGTGACCAAAGCTGAATTGGTGATGTAAAAATGTGGCCAAGGTCCAAACAAACCACCTACTCCAATTTCAGCTGCATACCTGTCCACAGATTCTGTCCCCACTTTTAGCTCAGTGGAAGTTTTCTTGTTCTCAGTAACTGACAAAGGTCAGGTACATGCAATATCTACAAGCTTACAGAGCACTCTGAGACAATTTGGAGCCAGAAATACTACATGACTTTATTTTAGAGTCATCTTCCTGCAATTTCAGTTCCAACTCAGTTTTATGACTTTAAGACTGTTCTTAAAGTTAAAATTTTAAACAGCACAATCAAGCCAGTCACTTCTGAAGTTAAGTGCAAAAATGCAAGGTGGTCTAATTATTCTACTATGATTTTTGGTATCTAGAAGAATAAATCTGGCCATTTGTTATTTATATTCTACCTGATGTTTAATGGAAGTGAAGGACAAATATGCAGCCATTACTTCTTGTTCACTATGGGAGAAAAAACGTCTAATCTATTTCAGTTACATGGATTGGATTTCTTGATACATGCTCTAACTTATTTTCTTTTATACATCTTCTGACCTCTGAATCCAGAGAGACCAAGTAAAGAAACTGAATGTAACAAGAACAAAGGTTTGATGTGTTAAGAAATTAGGAGGTTGTTCTGACCTTTAATTAAGTATCTGAGGGGACTGGGGAAAAAAAACCCCAAAGAAATAATTTTAGTTTTCAGAAAGATCCTCAAAACACAAATGAGATTACTGAGAGGTCAGGAACAGTAAACTTGATTTGCCCTTCCCAGGCAAGCCAAATCGACATTTGCACCTCAAAGCCAGCTAAATCTGGTGTTGGTTTCCCTTGGCTGGTACAAAGAGAATGAACATTAGGGAGTTCCTGTCTGGTCATTTTTTGTAGCTACAGTTAAGAACACATGAGCAGATGTAGCAAGATAATTTGGGTATACTCACACCAGCTGTAATTACAAGAACTGAAATTGCATGTGTCCTGGTGGAGACAACATACATTGATGAAGTATAAAGATGACCAATTGAGCCTGAGGGTAACTCCATGGTTACATAAATCCTGTAATTGCCTGGGTTGGAAGGGACCCTAAAGATCATCTCATTCCAGCCCCCTGCCATGGATAGGGACACCTTTCACTACACCAGGCTGCTCAGAGCTCCATCCAACCTGGCCTTAAACATTTTCATGCCACCAAGAAGAAAATTAGTGCTGAATTCTCTCAGCTGATGAATACCATTCTAGGACTTTTCTTTCCAGATGGGACCTATACGTTAATATACTTGAATAAAAATCAAATCTCAAGTACTAGAGGTAATTTGTGAATTCTACCTTCACCAACTTAGTTAAATTTAGCCGCCCTGTTCCCCTACAACAATGTAAACAACAAATGAAACAGTCACATTTTACTCCCATACACTTTCACCAGCATGATCATGAAGATCTCAGGAGATGCCAAGCTTCTCCTAGTGCTAGGAAAAAAGAGGCAACACAGGACACTGAGTGGCCAATAAATGACAGATAAAATAAATACAGAAGAAGAGAAAGAAATACAAGTGAGGAATTTTTAAAAATATATCAGTAGTTGGTCAGGAATGTAAACTGGAAGTTTGGAACTTTCAGGAAAACAGCACAGAACTCATTTTGCTATCGTCTACATCCATCATCTATCCATGTCAGTGCTGTGCATCATCTTGATCTCCTATCTCAAAACAAGACACAGTAGAACTAGAAATTATTTGTAGAAGGGAAACTTCAGGTGGACAAAGTTAAAAGAACTTCTATACAAAAAAATCCCTACATAAAGCAAAAAAACCCACCCCACTTCAGTCTCTTTCCAGAAAGACATAGCTCAGGGGAGAAATAACAAACGCCTATAAAAACACAGTCCTCAAGGTCAAGGTGATAAAAATTGATTCTTCACTCTGTCTTCCAAAATAAGGAGCAGGAGGCATCAACTGAAACTAACAGGAAACAGCTTCAAAACCAGATGATGTGACTCATCACCCAGCAAACGGCTGATCTGTGAACTTCCTTGCTAATGGACGCTTAGAGAGGCAAAGGTTGTATCTGAATTTAAGGAAGACTGAACACATCTGAGGAGAAGGAGGTTGTTAAAGATTAACAAGTACACAGAAACTACATCCAGCCCTGCAGCGCTTCATGTAAAGAGCAGCTGGAAAGGTAAAATAGATACTTCAGCCACTTTTCACAGCCATCATAGTACACACGATGAGGGTTTAAGTGGACCTCCAGACTGACCTGCTGGTCACCCTGATGCTGTGTTGGATATAAAACTGTAGTATTACAGTAAAGGTTTAACATTCTTCTGTACCATTAAAGGAAATTTAGCAAACCAAAAAACTGCCACATTTAATGTAGGATAGAACAGTAAACTGAACAACTTGATAAAGCTCCAGCTGCAAAAGTACTTGGAATTGTTAACTCTTTGCTGTGTATTTAAGAATTTTATATTGCTCTACTACTCCCCAGCCTAATTCAAAACGTAGGATTTTGGGGCCATTACTACATAGCTGAAGTACTTAGGAAAAAACTACATATTTGCTCTTAATTTTTTGTAAGCAACATCTGGCCATTCTCTCATCACACTCCTGTATTGTGTATTTTTTGTGGATGTTTATTTCAGTTCTCTACATAAAATACAACAGACTCTATCAGCTCCTGTTAAATATTGTTGTTTTCTCTGTGATCGTATGTACAGTTTACATCCAGATCTTAGAGTCTATCCAGATAAGAAGCTACAGGTAGATGTCGGGATGATGGGGTGGATAGGGAAGGTGCAACACAAAATAACATTTTCCAGTGTATTTTCCATGACCACGTACTGTACATACTTCTGACTTTCACAGGAAAAATGAACAGTCTTTATAAATTACTGATAAAGGTAGAACTTAATTTTCAAAGAAAGAAATCAAGATAGATAGAATATATTAAATCTCAAAACAATGGGTTGGGGTTTTTTTGCAGGCTTGTTTTTGTTTTGGTTTTTGTTTCTGCCTTTTTTTAAATCCATTATGTTCTGGGTGGAGGAATGAAGGAACACAGAGAAATATCTCCCCCAAACCCATGTCTTCTGGCAGAAGACAGCAAGATGTAAAGGATCACAGTCCATCTGCCTGTCCATACCTCAAGCATTTCACATTTTAAAAACTGGAAGACTGAATTCTGAAAAATATTCTACAGAAGATGAAGCAATTTTTTAATGTTTTTTTTTTCCTTCATTTTTTTGTTGCTATTTTCTCTACCTAACACTCTCAGGCATATGACAGCTGGAAACATCATGTTTTAGCCAGGAACACACATCTTGGAAGCAGATGGTAAATAAGCTTACTGCAGAATCATAACAGACTGATAGAAATAATCATGTCAGCAAAGCTACCTCAGAGCCAGACAAACAAAAGAAATATTTTTATGGCAAAGTTTACAACAGAGAACATTTTCTTCGCATTACACTCCAGATCCTACAGCAGTGATAAAACTGAGACGTGCACCTGAAATTTTATTGTGTTTTTTGAGCAGACTGAGCCTGAGGCAGACACAGCCTATGGTGCTGAGGAGGAGGGATGAGCAGGATGGTGGCTGGATCCAGAGAAGACCTCAAGCCCTTGGAAAGCACAGGTGGATGTCTCTGTCTGGAGAAGCCTCTGCTCAGGCCAGGATAAGAAGTGTCCCTGTGTGTGGTTGTGGAACACTTGCAGAGCTGGTTAAATGCTGCTCCCTCCCCATCTCTGAGCACACTCAGGGCAGGAACTGAGCTCCTACTGCAAATGCCTTCACAGCCTCAAGGCCCAGATTGTTACAGCCCACTGGAAGGAACGTTTGGCTTAGATTGGGAAGAGTCTAACAAACTGACTGTGCTTTATATATTCATTTTAACTCTCTTCTCTCAGCAGAAAAAAAGTGGAAGGATCTAACAATGCTTTTAAGAAACCAGCTGATGATTAAGATTAAAGAACTCCTCAGAAGGCTGTAAGGTTACTCCCTGTGTTACAGAGGATCTGTCTGCCTACATAAAGTACTCTCAAAAGTGGAAAAATTCAGACAAAGCTTTTCACACTCCCAGAGAGATTTCATCTGTGCATCTCAGATAAATGAAGAGCTTGGCTTTTGTTAGTTGGAAATTTGAAATTCGTTTAGTGCAGCATTTGCCTATGGATAATTTGTTACAATTATGCTACTTAATGTATTCTAATAGGATTCATCTTCCCGAGGCATCTGAGTTGTTTATAAGTTGCCCAGATAACACGATGACAAATAATACACTTTTATGAAGAAAATTTTGTATTTCAGCTCAAGATACCTCATTATAACCTTACTACAAACATCCAAAAAACTCAAACTAAAGCACCACAAAAGGATGTTTTATTTAAATTAATCCACATTGGAGAGACTTGCTGGAGATAAGTTTTTCAATGCTGAAATTACAAAGCACTAAATAGACAGGTAAGTGTTTTACCTATGAGCTACTACAATTAACATGGAAAAGTGAAACCCCAGAAAGTCTCTTCACTTCCAAGCTTTAGTAATTTTCATAACTTGCAAACTCTAAAAAAGCTTCTAAACAAAGGACTTTCTTCTGAAGCACTCCTAAATTTTACTTGCTCCACTTTTTTTTTTTTTTTTTTTTAACATGATGGAAACCAATTTGGCTTTTGTCCTAAGACGGGGTTTTCTGGATTTGTTCATCAACGTGAGAAACATACACTTCACTTTCAGGGAGAAAAAAGGAAAGAGTAACAGACAAGTAACAGAGAAATGGCAAGATGCTAATGCTAATAAAATATACAGAAATATACCAGGCTTATGAGACAGGGCTGACTTGGACAACATAGCAGACAGATGCAAAGTGAGTTTGTCACAACTAGTTACAAGCTACTGCAACAAAAATTATGGAATCCAAGCAATTAAGACAAAGCAAGGAGAACTCAGAAAACATTAGCTCAAAACAGCTACCTTTTCTTTTTCCTTTTAATCGCAATTTCTTACTTTAGACCCCGATATAATGAATTAGTTTGGCTGAAAATCACCAAATAGTCAGATTGCTACAGCACATCATCTCTCAGGCTAAGCCTAAATTTCATGGAAAACCCTATTTCTGTCTTCCAGCTACACAGTGGGAGGGTATAGGTATGACTGTCCTCCTTGGTGACAGGATGAGAGACAAGGGATACAAGTTGGAATGTGGGCGATTCCAGATAGATGTATGGGAATTCTGTTCCCCCTGAGGCTGCTAACTCACTGGAACAATTTGCCCAGAGGCATCATGGAGTTTGCATTTCGAGAAATATTCAGCAGTCAGCTAGTCATGATCCTTCTCAATCTTAAGTTAAAAAAAACCAAACAAACCAAACCAAGCCTGTCTGTGTTCAAGAAGTGTTTGGGCACACTTGGGCACAGGGGATGACTCTTGGGGAGTCCTGTGTAAGGTCAGGAGTTGGACCTGATGATTCTGATGGGTCCCTTCCAACTCAGCATATTCTAAAGAAAAACCAACCCACCTAAAAAACTAACTTATTCTCAAAGACTGAAATGCTTAACCTCCAGCACTTTAGCAAGTGTCCATTAGTAACAACACAGTATACTTGGAAATTAATTCCAGTGGATGGTTACAAACATCCAGCTGTTCAGGTACGTGTTGGAAAGCAAACAAAGGTGGGCTGATAACACAATTTAGGTTAGTAATAACACTGGACAAGCAGTGACCAAGTAACACAACCAGTCAGTAAATCATAAGAGCATGAACACATCTTTCTTCCTATGTTTTCCTAGGAAATTACTGTCAGCTTTCTCAAAGACAGGTCAGATGGAAAACAAAAGTTTCTTCCTGCCAGAGAAGGAATGTATGAAATGAAAGGAGAAGTAATGAATTAAATGATTCTTGAGTCTCTGCAACCATCTTGCAAACCACGATGATGACACTGTTTAGCCAGGCTCGAGTTTCAGTTCCCACCTTGTTTGTTTGCTCTGTCTCAGCATTAGAATAATGGAAATCTAATCTGGAAAGCCAGTGAGCCACAGAACCACACCTAGCCCCTGCTCCACTAAATTGTGTGTTGGGTGGATTGGAGGAAATGCTGTCTACCAGAACGAGTGGGAACCCAATACCAAAACACGCTCTCACAGAAAACTCAAACATATGGACCAGCAGTTTACAAGTACATCACCCATTTCAACAGGATTCCTTAGAGGGAAAAAAAAACCCAAACAACCCACAACCAGTATGCAGAATTCCATATGGACACTAATAAAGCTGAAGAAGACATAGTTACACTGGCTTGTGTTTAAGCAAGAATATTGTATTTTAAACAATTTTCAGCACCAAGCTGAATAAAATACAAACTCAGACCTTAATGTTTATTAAATTTGTCATACTTTTTACATTAAAATATGAAAAAAAAGAGAGCAAATACACATTTTTTAGACAAAGGAACATCTGCCATATGCATTTTCAAAAATACCCGAATTACCTAAAATATTTTACCAAAAAACCCTGAAATACTCATGTGAATGAGTTAAATATGAAGTTACATACTTCTATCACTTGCCAAAGAATTAAGCTTGCTTAGCACGAAAAAAAATAGCAGTTACCTAGAATGAAAGGTACCAAGTCATTTGTGAATGAATTGGTAATCTCCCTAAAAAGCCAGTATTAGCCTCCTCTCCTTTACCTTACACAGAATGGCACATCTACATTAAAAAACCAAAACTCCCTCAAAATAAACAACAAAAATAAGAAACCCAAAAAAACCAAACCCAAACTCCAAGAGACCCTACCGAGGAAACAAACAAGAATTTCAAAGCAAGACTAATACTAAACAGTGATCACAGCCGTAGGTACAGAAATGCTTTAGCAAGGTTACTTTTCTTTCTGTCTTGCTGGATATGTAAAAAATTCAAAAGGATGCTTTAGATTTTATGAGGAATATAAACCAGCAACCACTAGTTTTGCATGCTTGTCTAAATGTAAATGTAATGGCATGAAACTATTACTGTTATGCATTCAAAGCCATTTTCTAAACCATCCCAACTGCCAAATCAATCACTGTATTATTAATGTGTCATGTGTGATGTTTTTGAAAAGCTAAATATATCAAAAAAGTCTAAATTACTCTGTTTTACTGTTCATGTTTTTTATTATATATAATAGGTTTCAAGCGCTTTCTAAGTATGAAAGAAAAGCACTTTCAAGAAACACAACGAAGAAGATCTATATTTAAAGTTCCTGGAGTTGGCATGAACCTTGCATTTCAAGAAGAAAAAAAAAAAGAAAAGCGGGCAGGTTAATTCCCCAGTGGTCAATCGTGCAGCCCCTGCCCACTGATTCACCTGATGTTGTTTCAAGTGCACAAGACTCAGCAGATATTGAGTATTGTCAAAGCTGAAAAATCCTTTTCCTTGTGGAAAACCACATTCAGTCCATCAGTAAAAAAGGACTTTTCCAGTGATTGGATTATCCAGTCAATATAGGATGAAAATTAAACAAGGACAAAGTTACTAAAATGCATTTTTTTGGCCAGCTGAATGTCATGAATTGCCTTGCTCACATTTTGCACTTAGCGGTCATCACTGGAAGATTGTTATTTTATAATTGTAACTTTAATATTGTAATTCAAAATACTTGAAATACTAATTTCCTGCATTCTGATCATTATATCTTATTGCTTTTGTGCCAAATATACATTTGAAGACTGGTATTAGATATGATACATACATTTTTAAAAAGCAATTATATATATCTCATTGTCAAAACCAGGCACTAACTCTGTTAAAAAGATTCAACATATTAAAAGCAAAAAAATTGGCACAAACTAATTAGAGTAGATGACATTCACAGAAAGAAAATAATTGTATGAAGACCTCAAAAAAGAAATTAACAAAATCATCCCATCTTTGATAGACTGATAGACTCATCTAGGATGAAAAGAAGACACTGAAGAATCTGAGATGGGACCACAAAGTGTGATTCCACTCAATTAAGCCTACAATTATTGCCAAATGATTCTTTTCTGCGGAAGATAAAAATGATCTAATGCTACTGGCAAAACACTTCACAACACTCAGAAGGTTAAAAACTTTAAGAAAAAAAATCAGTCAGATTGTTCTTATATGTATTACTGACAAAAATAAAACCCAATGTCATGGCTTGTCATATTATTCAGCTATTTCTCAGTATGGGAAGATTTACATACAAATACAGCTCTACAGAACAGGAGGAGGTTTGAGTGCAGAGCTAATGAAATCCATTTGCTTTCTGCATTTCCCCACAAACCTGAAGATATGTGAATTAAAACACCAGAGCTGACAAACAAGTTTGGCAGACTTTGCACGAGGGATTAAAACTGACTCACGTGGTATTTCTGTCAGGTGTACCTGAACACTTTACAGGCATTATTAAAATGCAAATTATAACATGTGAAATTCAAGGCCCTGCTGGGAAAATATCAAGCTTGCAAATATGATCTGTTGTTGCACTGCAGTAACATCAAAACTCCCCGAATGCCAAGTTATGTGGCAGACAGTAGGAATAAGAGAGGGAACTTAGAAAGAACCTGACCAGCTCTCTTCCTTCCCTCCCCTTTTTGGAAATGGTCTCTTTTGGTGACCAAGAGGTGAATCAAGGTGGAATTCCTTGAATACACTGATAATTGCAATAATGAAAATGAAACTGGGTAAAAATGAAGCTTTAGTAGTAAACATAAATATGGCTAATTACTTCTGCTTGGGTTTGTCAAATATTCTTCTTATATTTACAGATCAGAGTTATAGTCAGAAAGTGAATCTTCAAGCATCTGAAATTCTAGATGTTGTCCTAGAAGATGCAGAATCTTAGTCCCAACTCACCTCAAGCAAACTTCTGCCTGGAGTCAACATCTTGTGTCTTAAGCTACACAACAAGCTGGAGCACATAACAGCCAAAACTCCCAGTGTTGCTTTTGGAATATTTTAATTTTATGGGTTATATTGCTCCATCCTTAGTTTATTTACCATAGATTTCTGACTGGTTTCACAACAGAGTAAGCAGAGGAATCACGGTAATAATGGCATGAATTCTTTAAGTTTATGGATAAGCACCATAAGATAAGTTTAAGGATAAACACCAAACAGGATTTTTAAATTTCATTACAAGCCATTCAAAAAAGACATCATCATCAATTAAAAACTCCACATTATCTGTGGTCAAGGTGAAAAAAAGGAAAGTAACTTGTAGAGTATTTAATTCAAAACTATGAAACCTATGCTTTCCCCAATGTCATGCCTCTACTAGTAATCTTAATTAATTTATGCATAAGAAAATGTTTGAACAGGACAAACCATTTGTGAGCTTCCTAACAATATTTTAAGACACTCCCTCACTCCTTACATGAAGTTACACACAAACTAACACTGAAGGTGATGCAGTAGCAATTCCTCCCTCCACCCCAAAAAGGATGGTTCTTTCAATAATTATTTATCTTGCCATAATTTCTCAAACAAAGTACCTTAGTTTACATGCATATTTTGACACTGCACTTTGGTCCCCTTTTTTCTATGGTGAAAAAAGAATGCAGAAAAATAGATGTTTGCTCTGTTTCCCTTATGTGGGAGCAGAATTTTCTTACCAAGAGTCGATTTACCTCAGGGCAAACTCTCAGATGGCCTAAATTCTGGATATTTGTCTCAGATACTCATTCTGTGCTTCCTGAAGGGCTTCTGGATTTAACACTGCTGACACAAGCTGCTTTAAAAGAAAACCTCTAATACTGACAAGCAAGCCAACAACTGTTTCTGTTTACCATCCCAAGCACCCAGCTTTTGAGGCTTACCCTGCACTCCAGAGCAGTTTTTTCCCAGATTTGAGGCCCTGACTATACATTGCTTTCAAGCCCATCTTGATCACCCTGTATGTGTGCGCACCAATTTAACGAAAGCAACTTTAGAAGATGATGTGTTCCAGAGCTTAGCAGCTGCACTGAACAGCCAAGCAGTTTCTTAAGTGAGAACTGCAGCGTTTCTAACTACAAAATTCAGCACATTTTGACTACACTCAGAGACTCAGTTTTCCAACACGTGGGATACACACCTCCTTTTGAAAATGCACAACTGGGAATGCAGGTAGAAACCTCTCTTCTTTAGGGCAAGATAAAAAGAAAAAAGGTTTTACAAAGTGACTGAGCACCATGACAGAGAGTTTAGACCATGTGGTGTAATCTGCATCCCTCAGTCACCAAAATTCCACCAAAAGGGTCACAAGAAACCTGATTTTAGCCTTACATTATGTCTGCTTTGAAGAGGACATTGAACAAGAAGATGTCTCCGACGTGAGAATGCCAGAGAACCTTTCCTCAGATCTTCCCAGTGAAAAAGTAATTACACAAAGCATTTATATCAAGCTCTGCTTCAAGTACAAACAATAGGAGATTTTGATCAGAATTCCAGTAAATATCATTATTTTCCAGGGCTTTATTTTAAACTACAGATCATATACTAAAGCACTTTCTGTTTGGAATGAAGAGATGTGCCCAATATTCCCTTGAAATGCTTTTCAACCACAAATCTGCTAAACGCCAGCCCTGTCACTCTCACAGAGCTGGCTGTAATTAAATAGACAATGTAGTATCTGTCACTATTGTACACAAAGCATCCACTTGGAACCATACTGATAGAAAAAGCAGAACTCTGTGTTCCAAACTGACCAGAAAACAGAATGCTTGATACTCTGCAATCTCCCAAAGTAATCTACATGTTAATTATAAAAAAAAAGTCAAATCCCTTCCCAAAGTAAGATAGATGCTTAAAAAAAAAAAATGCAGTGAAACAAACCAAAACCACAAGTCCTTTCCAACCACTAAAAAAAGGATATAAACTTCTGATTAAATCTGCTTAAGTTTTTTTTCTTAATTTTCTACTCTACTACATGTTCCTACAGTCTCCAATTCTACTTTTTCAATAGTGCTTCAGAAGTACGAAGTTCTGTTAATTCCACTTTGGTACTTTGAAAACATAAACATTTCTTTTCAATAGATCTGTCTTCTAAAAGCAAACTAATCTCTGTTGACCTGCCAATGACCACCACAATGCATTAGGAAAAAAAAATTTTAAAAATATGCTAATAGATAGCTTACATGTCTTTCAGAATCAAATAATTCTACCCCTCTGGCACTTGGCTTTCTTAATATAAAATTTTGATAAATATTTCATAAGTAGAGAATTCCTATTCACAGACAGAATAAGTATTACTGTTTAATTTTGCCTTTTTCAAAGGCAGAAGAAGCTTGGCAAGAGCTGGTTAGCCAAGAGACTCAGAGCCCTCTTCTTCCTCACACTGGCATGGCAGAATATTAATTCTCCTGGTCACTCTGGATCCATGCTTATATTCTTTCATCATGGCCAGGATTGCCTGATAGGGCTTTGCAAAGTGGAACAAACCATGAGAGGCAAGATGCTCCCTGTTAAAAACTGCAACACCACTCAGTTTTGCAGCCCCCTATTAGCAAAGCAGCACTGGCAATTCTAATAAGAAAGCAACTAGAAAGCAAAGTGGCATTTCACTAGAAGGATTGAAAAGGCCAGCTCACATATTTAGACTCTTTAGGAATTGAACTGCTGCATGGTCAGCACATAGAGCTGCCAGGGTTTAAAAAACTATTGCCACTCACTAGGGTTTTCAAACAACAGCCACAGGCCCACACTGATTTTTGTTGTTTGTTTTATTGGAGACCACCTACTCAAAACCAGATCACTTTCAGAGGAATTTTTTCATTATATTTATTATTATTATTTTAGCCCCATATAAGGAACTCCTGTATAATTCATTCCATTTCATTGAGACAATACTTAATCCCAGCCCTACAGTTATCTAAAAATCTGTAAACCACAACCATGACTACCACAAGTAAGCAGAGTTCTGCTCAGATTAACTTAAAAAAAAAAAATAAGTAGTGCTCACAATATAATCTTTAAATTTCTATCAAATTTGGCTTGAAATAGCTGAATAATTGAACAAAATAGTCTTTAAAAAAATCAAACAAAATTAAAAACACTGCAGTGCTAAATGTCAAAGTGCACGGAGGAAAACAAAGTAACAGGTAGCTAATTGAAATTTCTATTATTGCTTTGCAGGAATGGAAGAGTTTCCATCTATTTGCTTTGTTCAGTGCAGAGTTACACTGATACATGATGAATATGAGGGATAATTCGACTTTCTTCAAATACGAAAACAAACAAACCCATGAACATTAATGTCACCCCTTCCAGAAAGGTAAATAAATTCATGGTACTCGAGTTCTCCACAGAGAACACTGCCCAAGGGCACCGTGCTGGACCCAGCTGTGGTCCTAGATCAGACAGACAGGGAAGGATGACAATCACCTGCACAAAATCCATTTCTGACAAAGGATCAAACAGAACTTCATAGCCAAAGCCTCAAAGTGAAGCACCACGAGCTGCACCCCAGTTGGTCTTTCCAGGCTTCGTGCTCCCTGTTCAGAGGAACCAGCAGAGCCCAGGTCACAAAATCAGAGAAAGGACAGAACTCCAGGTGTGGAAGGCCTGGCTTGGCCAGCAGCACATTCAGCTGATCAGGCTTCACAAGGATCAATATCCTCAGAACCTGGTTCTGTAGGACTGTCCTGTGTGCATGGAATCTGCACCTTCTTTCTTTAACTCCAGCTCAAAACTTGGGCACACCCCAAATGGGCTCAGAATTGAAATGGTCTCCCCCTTCCTTCCCAAATGAAGATACCTGTGAAACCCTCATTATCACCTCTGTATTGTAAACTACCTCAAATATTAAATACAGTCCCAGTGCCACTGTAAGTAGGAGTTATCCCCAAAATAGGGACAACACATCCAATTGTGGACACTACAGCTCCAAAAGAATCTCCCAGAACATTACTGCCATAAGGCATCAAAACACACATAATATTAGCCAAGTTTTCTAATTTAAGATTCGTGTATTTTTTTTAGATCTAATTTATACACTGCCAATTTATCTGCAGCAAACCTTATACATTAAGCAATGCAAAGCAGCACAGAAATATGTACAGAGGTCAGATAACTTGAAAGAAGACTCTATATGATTTTTTTTGGTGATATACAGCATATTTATGCTATGGAACAGAGACCTGCACACATAAAAAGTGTAAGTATTCTCCTAGACTGCAGATCTGGAAAAAAAATAGAGAAAAGGCATTAAATCTAAAAGCAGGGTGGAAAAGAGAGAAAAAGATTACTTCCAAGAGCAATTTTGGAACAAGGCATCTTTAGAACTCACTGGTTAGAGGCTTTGATGGCCCTAGATAATCTTTAACCCTCAGAGCTATACAAGAATAAAACTTCACTAAACTTCCAAGTGCAAATATATCCTAATCTAACTATTCCTGGTGTGTTCGTAGAATTCTTATGTAGCCTAGAGCTTAAAATATTTTGTGTTTGTGGCAGCAGATGGGCTCTATTTCTTGATAAGTTTGGTTTGGATGAAAGATAATGCCTAAAATTAGAACATTACAACACACCTTTAAATATAAAAATATAAGATGACCTCTTATGTGTCATGTCTGCACAATACGCTGTCAGGCTGATTTAAAAAAAAAAGATGCAGAATACAGAGAATAGGGTAGAAAGTGTAAGCAAACCAAAGGCACACTGTTTTCTTAACACTTATAAAAGATACACAGATTAATTTTGAGATTCTGTGTCCACAGCAAGAGGTAACTTTCTATAGCCTAAAACTCTGGTAAAAATCCATTTAGAGATACTATAGGTTTTTACAGCAATTAAAAATGTGGCCAATAATGCAGAATTTTTGCAAAACACATATTTTATTTTAAATCAGAAGTCAATTTAATGCTGCTGATGCATATAAATTATGTAAGTGAACATGATTCTTGCAGTATACTAATAAATATAATTTGAAACTCTGCTCAAGAAGCAGGAACTGCCAATAAAACCTATCCCCAAACTGTATCACCTCCAAAAAGAGGAAATTATCTGTATGCAAAAACATTACCTACATGCTCTTGCTTTTCTTCACGTGGCATAAGGATAGCTTTCAGGCAGTAGGGCTGTCAAAAATTTAATTTGTGACTGAAACACTAAATTAATTCCTGAAGAGCCTGTGGAGAAGACATGCAGACTGTAGAAGATAGTGGCTGTTAAACATTACAGAATTCTTGAGTTTCTGGAACGATCCTACACATTGGAAAAGTTAGATGTGCTGTCTGTCACATCCTGCTTCCCTGTGGCATAATTTTTTGCTCCTTGTAACCAAGTTACATGGAGCTCTACAGCAAGTCAAACTTCTTGCTATTCACAGCGTAAAATAAAATAAAAATCTCCACAATGACTAGCAATGCTAAAGCTACAAGAAACAAATGCCCCCAGGCAAGAAAGTCACAGCTCATTTTTTACCAGCAGAGAACAAGCTAATAGTGTCTAAAAGGAAGCCAACAGTCCATCAGAATTGCTGCCCTCAGCAGATGAGTGTGCTCACATCCATGGCTGGGCAGCTGCCTCTGAGACACAGTGAATTTAACCATAATCAGCACACAGAAGTTCGATTTTAATCCATTAAAAAACGCAAGGCTGCTGCACAACAGTAGCGGTGTCCTTGCCACATGGTTCATCAGAGGAATAAATTGAGTCAACTTTGGTAATAAAACGCGAAGTGTGAAGTAAAAATTACAATTTACTGATATTTATTGCTTAACATACTTTCTTCTTCAAGCAAAAGTGGTTTAGTTTTGAGTTCGTGGTGTGTTCAGCAGAATTTCAACTTTTGACTTTAGGAACTTGAATCAAGCAGGTCTCACTAATTATTATGTTTAGATTTGAGTAGGAATGTGACCACATGAGCCACTGTCCCTCAGAAACAACCCCAGGCCACACAATGTCACAGCTCATGCTGCTAATGTAAATGTGCAATTCTCTTCATCCAGTTCTCTGTTAAGTCGTCATCTACCTTTGCTAAACTTACCCTCAGCAATTTCAAGCCAGCTTGGCTGATTTTGAACAGGTAGAATTTTTCACACAGTGCTCCACATCATCTTAATAACCATCTCCAAAGAAAGAGATTTTTCACCTCGGATGTTTTCAAAAAAAACCTGCAAGATCAAGCCCTAAGTAACTGAGAAAGAATAAAAATCAAACATTCAAACATTCACTGAACCATAATTTGGGCAACAACTCTAACTCAGTAGTTCAGACCCCATGAGTTCATAATTCAAGGGGATGCTATGTCCTCTGACAGTCACACTGAAACACAATATACAAAAGGGAAGGCTTGCTCCCTTTCATCTGAATGAAACCCAAGCACTGAAAAAAACTAATTGTTTGAAATATGTCAGCACAGGAAACATTGCAGTCAAATCACAGCAACCAAATCTCAAGAGAAAAAACTGTCCTGCTATGGTGAGGCTCTGCCAGGCAAGGAGAAGACATCAGCCTCAGTGTCACTGCTGAATCCAGCACTTTCAGTTGTGTAAGATCAGAAAATCAAACTACAGGCAAGAGATGTCAGCCACTAAAAGTCATGCACATCTCAGCTGGAGAGGCAAGTGCAGGCTCAGTGCTGTTAATGAAGCTGGGTGTTGATCCCTCCCTTAAGTAAGCAGAAGAAATCAATATAACTGAATTCTGCAGCTGTTTCTGTGCTCTCAGCAATGGATCTGCTTGTGCTACAGGCTTTCACATGGGGGATTACTAGAATTAAAACAGAAACCTTTTATTCATGAAATAAGTGGATAAGTGTTGAAATTATAACAGAAAGCTTCAAGGTTGAGACCTAATAGTATGTCTGGAAGGAGCCCTTATCTTTTACAGTGTGAAGTAAGTCTAAATTAAAATGATTCTATAGTCCAGGCAGCTCAAATCAAGTACCAAAGAGAATTGATTCCTCCTCCTACTTGCAGTAATTGAGATCAATGCCAGAGGATAAAAGCCCAAACATGCCTGCTACTGAATAAAGCACCATGGGCCAGGAGGACTGAAATGCATCATGTCTGACACCTCAGCCTCTGATGAAAGGGTGGATTCTTGCACAGGATATTCTCTTGACCCTTCACATCACTTGTACATGGCTGAAAATACAAGGCACCTAACCTATTATTTCATCTCCAGAATTGTTTATGTGCTCTGAAAGAGAGGCAGGCACTTACCCAGCAGAGGCAAATTACCAGGCAGCAATAGATACAATACTGCAAAGACACACAACAAACTGGCACACAGCCCAGAACCCTACAGAGAAAATAATAGTTTTGGGTCTAAAAGCCTCAGAAGACCATCAGGGTTTTGCACCAAAGAACAGCAACAGGAAACTAACTGTTCTGTAGCCTTGAACTTTTATTTGGAAGAGGAGGCTGGCTTATAGGTTACAAATTACACATTACACGTTTCTAACAGTTCATTAAAATTTGCCTACAAAATAATGAATGTGAATTCTTAAACTCTCCTGCTTATCCAAACAGCAGGTTCAAGCTCAGCCCTTGTAAATTGCATCATTTGCTTCTCTTACACAGCATGTACCACACAGGCTGGGAGCTGGGACTGAGCTATTCCAGGGATTAAAGAAAGCCTCTGATCTTCAGACAAAGCTCTTGGCCACCATGGGTGGCAATTTACTAGTTCTGTTGGTAAGGGAACACAGAGGAGTGTTCTGATAAAATGTTGTGTACATCAATAAACAGTAACAACAGAAACGTGTGTGATTCACATGTTGTTTAACACACGAGAAAAGCTCTCCAGAATGGAATTTTCCACGTGTGTCACTGCCTGCAGCTTCAGATGCATTTGGAAATGATTATTTTTTCCTTAATGGCAGAAACACAAACACAACCAACATATGTGATACAGACCACTGAAAATTATGATTTTTTTCTCATTTTTTCATTCAGTGCAGACATTTCTACTGCTGACCTAACAGGACAGTCACAGCCTGATTATCCTGAAACATGGACATTTGCCTTTAAGGGAGCTGAAGGCTTTTTTCCAGAAAGTTAAGAAAAAATAAACATAAAACAGGCTCACACACATTTTTTTTAACTATATGTATTTGTTGTGCTGTATACATGGGTGCAAAAAATTCCAGAAATACATGAGGATGACTTAAACTTTAGTACAGAAAATAATCCAAAGGATTTCCTCTCTCAGTATTTCCCATAATTGACTTCTTTCAGTGGTACATCCAAGCAAGAACTGTTTGTGCAATAACAGCCACATTCAAAATTCAGGCATAGGTTCATAATTGAAACCTGAAGTCCATTTTCAATGTACATTTTACATAAGTTAAAAGAAAAAAATATGTCAAGAAATATTTCCTGCCCAAATTCTCAGTGCTACATGCAGTGGCAACATACTTGGTTATCACAAAGAGCATGATCAACAAAATAGTGCCTTTTTAAAGAAGAGAAGAAACCCCCACCACTGAACTGAACAACAGAATGAGAGAGGAAAAAAGAATTTTACAAAACATAGGAGAATTTTCTACATTAAAAAGCCTCACCTCTTGATTATCTCATGTAGTGCAATGCCTATTTGAATCTACAAAAGTTAATCCTGTGGAGAAGCAAGAAAGAAAAAAAAAATTGTTGTAAATTAAACTCCTGACAAAGATTTTCAAAGATTCCTGCTAAACACAGCCTAGAAAGGAGACAGTGGTGAGATTAGTATCGTTACAATTGCCAGAGTGACATTTCAAACAAGTGTGTGAAAAGGCTGAGACCATGCACAGGGCACTGCACACAAAGCATTCCCCAGATCTGATCTTTAGCCAAAAGGAAGAGATGTGAAAACAGCTACGTAATGAAAACTACTACGTACCTAAAACCCCACAATTAAACTGTGGAGGATTTGGGGATTTAGACTGTCACCTGCTGTCCCTGGAGCACATGAATATACTCATATAACCTAAGTTAAATCCTATGATTTCTTTGAGAAAAGCTAGAACTAACTTTGTTAGTATGCTTAATTTCAAATTAAATGTTGACTAAATGTCACCATGTGGTGATGACACTGACAGAAATGAAAAAATATTATAATTTAAAAAACCCCGCCTCAAAATTAGGAAAAAATTGAAACCATAAATCCACCTTATCAAGTCTATATATTATTTTCACAGTAAATCTAATTAAATGTGCAACTGCAGCCACCATTGTCACAGGGTATAATTCACCTTAAAAAGAAAATTTATAATGCTTTTAAATTTAGACCCTGAATAATGAACAAGTAAGTTGCTTCTCTTTAACGAATGGTGCTACTAAAAGCAGAGGTGTATTTTCCTGAAGTGAATGTGGTCTGTTCCAGGGTGGCTGCCACAGGCCTGGCCACACACAGCTGTCCTGGCTTTGCCAGAGGAAGAAAGTGAACTCTGAAACATCAGAGGTTGTATTTATTTCACAGGGAATTGCTGCTCCTTTATGAGTTTCCTCTGGGAGATTCACCTGATCAAACAACACTCATATCATGTGCGATGGAACAGAGCACCAAAGCAGAAATTTTGTATTAATACTCTCTTTGTTCTTTCTAAAAAGACTGGGAAAGACGTGGGAATCAGTATCTCTTAGATAGTAATACCCATCCTTTCATCTTTTCAGTGAATATTATGCATAATATTGATTTTTATATAAATATTCAGCTGCTCTGGACACTCTCTGCATAAGAATGGCAATATATATTTGCATCTGTTGATTCAGAGGACACCAAATTTTGCCAGTTGTGATCAGAGTAGATTTATAATCCTACCCAATTGTTTCTAAAAAAAGGAAAAGGTAACCCTCCCTCTCCCAAGCTAAACATCCAGCAACAAAAAATAACAAAAAAGCCTCTGCAAAGTGGCAAGAGGTTATAGACCTGCATCCCTCTTCAAACCTTGACTCTTCCTCTGCTATTCCTTCCATCACTCATGCAAAGGATATTAATGAAATCTAATCCTATCAGATAATAAAAACCTATGGTTTCTTAAAATAATTTAAGCAGAAAGGATTATGTTGGACATCATGAGTAAATACTCTTCTGCAAAACAACATTTTTGTTGAAAACCCAGCACAGATAGGAAGCTGTGCAGGGCTCTAAAAAATTCTTCCTTTCCATGTAAACAGCATCAGGAGGCTGAGCCCTGCCTTTATGAAAAAACTCTCCAATACTCCAAAATCAAAAGACTCTGGGGAGGTGTTGGATCCAGTCAAGTACAGAGGTGCACAGCTACCTTTAAACACATGGTATTTTCAGTGATACAAGACAAGCCACCTGTAGGAACTTACACAAATCATCAAATGATCTGCATTTTCCATTTCTCTTGAATACTTGCCCTTTAAACATCAGATGATCTCATCTATCATACTGAGACATCTTAGCTTCATGATTTCAGGACTATAGAACTAAAAATTCTAAAATTCATTTTAGATTAGTACTTCTTTGTGTTTCTTTTTTCTTTTTTGAACTTCCCGTAGTATTTAACAAGGAATGAGTAATAGTAAGAGGTAAAATTAGCAATAGGCTTGATTTCTTTAGGAGCCAGAGCAGGAAATAAAACCCAGGAGACTCAGGTGCTCATCAGTAGTCAATGTGTCTGACTGCTCAAAGAATAACAAGGGAAAAAAAAATCAAAGTAAATGTAAATTACTTTGCTTCAAATTAGATACACATACTTTTTTTCCAAGACAGGAAACAGAAAAAATAAACTTTCTTTTCTACGAACTAATCAGTACTACCCCTGGATGACACTATCTCACTGTACTCCTCCTCTCCACAAGTATTTCCTACATAGACACAACTCTGTATCAGAAATAACAGCTGAAAGTAACACCAAATATTTGATTTCAGTTCTCTTTCACTTCACACTACACCCAGATAAAATACATATACACACTCAGAGAGCTATAGTATGTAACTAACTTAATAATTATTGAACATAAAAATACCACACTGAGAGACGTTTTCCAATTTTTAGGTTCAAAGGTGAATTTATTCAATTTTAAAATAATGTTGTATTTTACAATAGTACTCCCACCCAGTAGCACAGGAAGAGTCCTAATTCTCACATGGGCATCGCCCTCTTTGTGCTCACTGGCTTGTTTTCCTAAAGAAAAATTATCTTTAATTTGTCCATAAGAACCTAAAACTAATCTCAATACTCTATACAGAAAGTTGCTCAATGGGAGTCTCCCCCTGTTCCTATTTTAAGCATTAGGTTTGAAATTATGCAAATTTTAAAAATTGTGTCCTCTTTTCTTGTTATTGATAATAATTTTTCATGATCAAAACCATGTCCAGGCTTCTTTTGACCTAAAAGTCATAGATCAAAGAACTACTGGGTAAAATCAGTTTAGATGCACTGCATTTACCTTGCTAATTGACAGACCTGGATTAGAGATCAAGAATGCAGTGGTCAAATCCCTTGTTATCCTCTCACAGCATTTGACTTTAAAGCCAGATTACCTGATGTGTATCTAAAGGAACAACACTGATATCAATCTGTCTATTATAAGGTTTATTCATGCTTCCCTGGGAGATTCAGGTGGGGCTGTTAAGGAAACAGAGTTGAGAAGCATTAAAGCAGTATGATTTTGGAATCAGTAATTGAAACTAAATAATAGCAATTTATACAGAAGAAATATTTAACTTTACAAACATAACAAAAATAGCAGAAAATCTCCTTAGGCAAAGGGAGAACTTATTTGACTGCAGAAGAAAGGATAGAACAGACTGTACAAGTTCCCCAGAAAAACTCTGCTGCCAAGGAAAAGCTGCAAACTGTTTTTGACACCTCATAACACTTCCCTCATACCTCTACTTCTAACAACAAATGATTTTTCCAGTCTCCAGAGACATGCTACTGAATAAAGACAGGGTCAAGCCGATGAGTATGGCAATCTTTCTCTCCCAAACTAGAAACCTGATGTGTGATTCTTCTACAATTTCAGAAGGCAGAAGCAGTTCTGCTACACATTTATGGGAAGTGTAACCTTTTAATGTTTGTAGGGGAATGCCACAGCATGCACTGGCCATGAGTGTTGAGAACTTCTCGTGAACACATGTGCACAAAGAGATTAAGACTGCTTATGAGAGAGAGAGTAAGTCTGCTCGTGGCCTGAAAACCAGCTAGTGTTAGTTCAACATTTCATTTCTTCATGCAGATAATAAACTTTTTTTTTTTATTAACTACTGAAAAAGTTCCTTTATTCTGATGTAGAAGCTTCAGTCTAATGGAATTTAGATAAACGGATAAACCTGTTCTCTGCTGTAGTGTGAAACCCAGCCATATCATCCCTACTGCACAACCCTCCTTTTTTTTTTTTTTTGTGTTAATGATGACCAAGTAATCCTACAATCTGAAGAGAGGTTTTGCAAGTGTGCTTTCACTAGTATCCACATTTTGTATGAACATTTGCTAGCTTTGTCAAATTTTAAGATAAAATCTAAGAGATAAAACTCAAAAAAGGATGTTGATACCTATATATAAAATTTATTCATGCTCAGCCTCCCAATATTCTGGCTAAATTGATATGCAATTTCCACCTCTGTTTCTTTTTCCTTTTTAAAGAAAAGCGTGCAGTTCATCCTTTTCTAAAGTTCAGTATATCCATGTGTTAACACAGGTAACTCCCAATGGACTTGAGATTTTATTAGCAGCTGTTTAAATACTTACTCAACAAACTGCCTACATTTCACTTACTGAACTGTTCTCTAACTGGTGATTGGATTTTTGTGTCTCAGTCACTCTTAATTGCAGAAAATCACTGCAGTTATGATGACTAATGAAAAAAGGGGGCAAAAAACTTCTTGGCATCAGACACAGATTTCATGTATCACTGGCACGTTGAGCCTTACAAAGTATTTGACAAGGGGAGATAATAGAAGTTACCATGCATAGGACACTTCCAAACCACATTCTTTAATACCATTCCAGAGAGAAGATGGAATACTTCTCAACAGATATGAAAAAACTGTGGGAAAAAAACTCACACCAGAAACTTGAAGGCTATTTTCATACACAGAAATTCAGCAAAGTGCAAATACTAACTTTGCATGCAATGGTTTTTAAGGTAAGTTGCTGGTATTTTTCTAAGTACAAATATTAAAAGTTACAAAGATATAAAACTAACAAGACAACGAATGTAACAGGAAAGGATATAATTTTTGTTAATTCAGCTTCATTTTTTAAAGTCTCTTGTGCTATAATTAACATTATATTCTTTTAAAATATAGATTCTAAACTAAACCCAAGCTAAATTTAACTACACAAGAATACATTGATGTGGATATTGATAGCAAATTGCTAAAAGATACTGGATAAGTTATCATAAAATCACTAATATAAAAATAAAATTCACTTCAGGGTTTGCAAGTTCCTCCTTCCCCCCCACCCCCACCCCCACCCAATAAATAACATGCTTGGGAATGAGGTATCTTGTTTTGTCCTAGCAAGGAAGATGGAAAGAATTTAGCAGCATAAACTACATGCCAGGATTATCACATACTGTTAATTTGGCAAAACCAGCTCACAATAAAATCACAAAAGATTTATTCTGCTATGTAAAGACACAATTTTCAAAAATGTGTACAAGAAGTTCTTTAAAGGATTTTTTCACTGACAGAAGCAAGAGATCACATGATCCCATTATAGGTACAACCACACAATGCCTTTAAAANTATCTGTCAAAAAAGCTTTGCAGAATGATAAACTATGAAGAAAGTTGCTTTATTCTGTGAGCAGATATTCCTAATCAGCAGCAGATCAGCTTATTATACAGAACCAGCATTGTTCTGCCAGTTTTATACAGCCAGTACTGTTCTTGAAAACATCTATGAGAGTTTTATGAATATCTGCTGCGTTCTCTTTTGTCCTGCAATGAAGATCTGTGTGCAGGTCATGTTTTACTGCTTCAGGAATATCTGTTTTCTTATTGATTGAAAATTAAAATGGTAATTTATGCTTCCATACTGGACCACTGCAATGTTTTATTTCATTGATTTTGTGGCAGTTCTTTGCATGCATTTAACAGCTTATGTGAAACCCTGACAGCAAGGTCATTCCAAACAACGCATTCCCAATTCTGCTCCCTTCAGCTCCCCACAACACCAAATCATTAGCTTCTAATTAAATTTTATACATTTGGGGGTTTTATAATCTTTAAAGGTTCTTAAATATCAAGTCAAAACTTCTCTTTGTCCTCTGGTGTGTACTCTGCTTCCCTCATATACCCGAGCCCAGCAAAGCTTTTCTTTAAAGGATTTCCCCATTGATTGAGTGATATTTTTTCCCTTCTAAGCTTTTAGCTGCTGTTAACCTTGTATGTCAGACCAACAATTTGTTACAATTAGGCTGACAAACTTTCAGCTTTTAACTTCACTCTCAGAGCCCATTTATTTGATCTAATGTAAGCTTAATTACCTGAGCTGCTAATGCTGTTAAAAAAAAACACCAAAAAAAACCCACCAAAAAACAAAATCACACCAAAAAAACCAAAAAACCACAACAACAAAAAAACCAACCCAAAACACCAACCCTGAAATATTGTACCTGCCATGAAAAATCTTTCAAAAGTACACTGTGATAACCTGATAATTGACAAGACTTTGATTCTTCTGAGCATGCACTGATTTTGGACTCACAGGCCCAAGATCAAATGATTATCTTTTCAATAGCACAGAGGGTGCTGGCAGGGCCCATCCTCTGCAGATGGCTTGGACAAAACCACCTAGGAAAATAAAAGCATGAGTGCAAACAGTAAATGGCACGTGTGGAGTGAGCACATGGAACCACCTTCACCTAAAACCCAACGTGTCAAGAGGAGCTGCTCTGAGCCCCTGTGCTCAGAAAGCAGCTGTGTGACACATAAATAAATGCTCAGACATTGCACTTAGCCAGCAATCTTCCACAAGATCTGTTCTAGCATTTTTCCTATGGCTAAGAAAAAAGCCATTTGCCATAAGCAGAAACTGAACCACTGGAAAACCTAATCTTGCTTCATGTTAAGGCATTCAGTAATTACTGAAATTATGTCCCTTCACTACAGCGTTTGGAGTCTGAAACTTTGGAATTGCTTTTCAAATAAGGAGCTCTGGAGAGAGCAAGTGTGACAAAAAAGAGTAACTGGATCACTTTTGGACGGCTGTAGAGCTATTGGATGACATTTTCTCCAACATATGAGATCTTGTTGCTGCTCTACATGTGTACTTCAGAAAAGGGAAATGCTCTTACATGCAATATATTTTAATACATTGTTTTTCATTGGCCATTTATTGTTTATCATTTACTGTTTCGTTATGCTATCTTCATAAATGCTAAACCAGTAGAAACCTATGTATTGTAGGAAACCTATGTATAGTAGAAACCTAAATACATTGCTATGTATTGTATCCCAGTTCTGCACCCCAGTATGCAGCAGCCAATCTTTGAAAGCTTCTAAGTGCTATAAAATTTACCACCAGATGAAGAAAAATACCCTCCTTGATTCTTTCTGTCTTTGTGGCAGGTTGTCAACTCCTGGACTTTAAAAACCCTTAACAAATACCATTTATCCTGTTGGATCATTAATACTGTGAAGCCCACTCCAGTGGAATTTTTCTGATGGTTTCAGATCAGGGGACACAATACAGACAAATGTGCGGAATGACGGTTTTGGCTCTTCGTTCCTGAAGATAAACTTACTTTCCTTATCTGTTTTGAAACATGAACTGAGGTTATAGAATTGCTGCTCAGATAGTATTTGCTGTTTTAACAGCAGTAATTACTGTGTTTATTCAGGAGGGCATATCAACAAAGAGATGATATCTCCAGACTTCATTAATGGGAGTCTACAAAGACAAGAGTCCAAAAAACATCCTCAAAATACATTTTCCACTGGATGGTCCTTTGCAGCTCTGCAGGAGTCTCTGTCCTGTGCACAGCAAGCTTCTCTCTAGTCAAATTACTGAAAATAAAAATGCTATTTGATTTTACATTAACAATTGCTCTTGTACATGAGGTGGATTTGAGTTTTCTATAAAATATGTCAGTCAGCTGCTCTCCCCATGGACTTCCAAGAAAGTCAATATCATAATTAAATTTAAGACTAATATATTTAATGTGTTTACGTAACAGCATTTACAGTTTTCTATTCTGTATCTACTCTTCACTTCATGCTTTCAGTCATTGGCTTTAGCCAATATTTATGGGTCATAGTTCTAACTGTTATTTCAAATAATATTCTATTGCTGAAATTACATCTAAACTAAAGACTTTGCACACTGATGTGGGATTGTGTAAAAATCAAGGGCAGTACTTTGAAATTCCTTTGCAGATACAAATCTAGGTTAAAACATAGTATCATATGCAGTATCTTAAACTAAAAAGGGAAGAGAAATAAGTGAGACAGGAGGTAAATTCACTAATTTGTCATGATTTGTCACAGGGAATATAAAGAGCTATTATCTTGGTTTAATTAAAATAAAACCCAAAAAGCCCATTTGCAAGAAATGAATAGTTGCAATAGTAATAAGTAAGTGTTGACAGCAGCAGAAAGCAAGTACTTCATAAATATTGGGTTGTCCTGGTTTATGTGCCTGGTTTTATAAAATAGGCACTGACACTGAGTAGTTACTGTTAGATCTGCTCATGGCTGCACAATTCCACCCTCAGGACTGCATTACAACATCACATGTAAGGTACAACATTCCATGCAGAGAACTTGGGAATGGGGAATCCTGGTGCTTGAGTTGAACAAAATACTCCTGCTCCTGGTACAGCAAATGCAAGTGGGGCTAGAGGGAACGCAAATTTGAGGATGTTCTCAGTACTGCTGACCCCAGGACTAACCAGTACATACATTCACTGACCAACAAAACCATCTTAGATGGACTGAGCTCAATTGTAACAAAAAAACCTGACTAAACCCCCTCAGGCTTAAAAGAGGCCATAAGTAAGCCCTTTTCCTGTTTTCAGTTGTTTGTTCTTAAGACCAGATCCTGAAAGAGACAAATGCAGAAGCAGAAAATTGATTTGGTGTTTGTTTATATGCATAAAAGATGCTTTTTTTTTTGCCTGATTGTATCTAAGACAACGAAATGGCAATCACAAAGGATTCAGTTCCAGCAGGAGGCAAAAGAAGATAATACCTGTAAACAGAACTATCTTTAAAATCTGAAGTCAAGAGACAATGCAGTCTCTTCCAGTCACAAAGATTTACATCTGACCTTGCTGGTTTGAGAGATGGGTTTATAAGACTAGGAAAAGGAAACAAACAGACAAATGGGAACAAGCTACAACACCAACTCCCAAAATATTAGTGCCCAAGACTGTAGGCAAAATTGCAGTGAGTGATACATATAGAATAGAATCTATTCCATTAAAAGCCACTTCTCATTATTTATTTAGCTATTGCTGTGATTAGATAGTATTTAAGACACTGATCAGGCTTGGATTAATGTAACATCAGAGGAAACTGCAATCATTGCAGCAACCTGCAGTGCAGCATGAGCATTCCACCTCGTGTGACAGAGACCAGACAGCTCCCCCAGCAGATGTGCACAGCCATCAGTCCTCAACAATCAACATCCAGCTCAACACAAGACAAAGACCTACCTCATAATGATTTATCAGGTCAAACTACAGATAATAAGCTTGGCTATCAAAAAATATATTGGATGACTCCTCCTAATTTTGTCCATTAGACAAAACTGAAATGCATTTCAATCATCCATGTTCAACACTATTGTGCAGATTAATAAACCCACTTTACCAAGTCACTGGAGTTGTGTGTTTGAGAGGTAATAATAAAAAATATTGTATTTCATAAAGAAGTTGTTATGGCATAAAGAAATTCTAAGCACACAGAGAAGTCAAGGATACGTTGAAGTGCATGGAAATCTCTGACTGTGACAGCGTTTTCTTGATCTACAAATTCCTTGAGTTCAAGACGTCCCCATGGCATGTGCAAACTTCTACCAGAAGGGGTTGAAAGGCTCAGATTTACTGCAGTCTAAATACCAAGACAGGTAAAAAGGCAAAACAACTGTTTCAAATGAACTTAGACTCTGCATTCTAAGAGGACAGACAGGAAGTATAAATGTCATCTGGTCAATAATCATTACAGGTTAAAAGCTGTTGCCTATTTTAGGAGCAGATGACTATTTCTGAAAAGTTCAGGATTAAGTCACTGCTAAAAAGAAGGAAGCAAAACAGGGAGATTTAATACATGTCACTGATTCTTCTAACAGATATCCCAGGAACGTATCTCTGGATTTGGACAAAAGATCAAGAATTCTCCAGCACAATGAAACAGCACAGTGTCAACGCCAGAAACTCCTTCTAAGAAAATGGATACACTTTCATTTCTACACTTGTACACCTTTTAAAGGAAATAACAATCAAGTACCTAATTATTATAAAGCATTAACAGCTCCTATTAGCCACATACAAACTGCCTGATCATTTTAGGACTCATAATTGTACTTTTTTCATAGAACTATTAAACCTCCCTGTTATTCCATCTGAGCATAAACTGAAAGTAGAATAGCACTTCCATATCCAGGCTTTTTGGATGATTATAAAGATATTTATTGACAGTTTTGTGTAACAGAAATATAATGAAAACTAACATCTATGCTCTAAGGATGATGCTAAAGAAAAATGCAGATCTCCTTATTCCCCACAAAACACTAATGAAGCATTAAAGAGACTTGCAAAAGCTTACATGTGTCAGTAATTATTATGAAAACTAGAATGGTAAATTATAATGCAAGCATCTAACTGACTGAGAACTCACTCAAGTCAGTTTTTTATTAGCTCGAGCTTGTACAACACTTAGTCTATAAAGGCCACATTTATTTACAAAGGGGAAAAAAGTTTACATTTATTTTTCACATATTATTTGCCTGTTTTCAGAAATGTCAACAGATTAAGTTTGTGAAAACAACTGATGGGTACTACATCTTGCTGGTTTTTACTACAGGGAATAGCTGCATTTCAAAGCAAACAATATTGGAAAAGCTTATCTGGAATTTTGCCCACTTACAGACACTAAGCCTTCTTCCTGGCTACTCTGCAAACATCTTCAAGTAGCAAAAGGCTGAGATTGTAGTTTTTCTTTTCTACTATGTAATTATGTAACTCTGATCCTCTGGTGAACAATGATTCATCAGGCATGAATCCATGTTTTCTTCCAAATGATGTAAACTCATTCTGTCATAAAACGCTGCAGCTCTCTGTGCACCTAAAAACTGTGTCCCAGAATTACCACAATAATTCTTTCCAGGTTACCACCCAATCCATAAGTAAAAACAAATTATAGCAATAACAACATATAATTTAAGAGAAGACCCTTAATTATCCCCATTTGATCAATTTCATCCATTCCTGATTTCCCCTGTAATGCTTTTGAACTATTGGGGCCTTTAAGTAACTATACACAGAGCAACAAATTTGCAAGGCATTTGTAATTACAGAAAGGGGACAAAAAGTGTTCACAGAAAGGAAAAAAAAAACCACACCAAAAAAACCCCAAAAAAACAACAACAACAAAACAAAAACAAAAAAGCAGCACCCAAAGAAAAAAACCACAAACAAACAAAAAACCAAACAAAACACCACAAAAAAACCAATCCCTCAAAGTTTCCAGAAGAAAATGCAAAGTTTTCTAGCTTCTGGTTCCACCACCACAATAAAATCCTCTCTATATAAGAATCTGACACTCTGAAGAGACTCATGTGTGTATTTAAAATTTAGACTCTGTACATAATTTACCTCCTTGTTAAGTAACAATGATTCTTCCAATTTGTTCCTTCTGCAAAAGTCCGTCATTTGCTATTTCTCGTGGAATAGATGAGATTGACCTTTTTTATACACAAACATAAATGCATACATATGTGTATATCTATATATACATCTATATCTAACTCTGATACTTTAAACAAATATATACATTGTTTTATTCCTCAGAGCTACACTTCACTTACCATATTACTTTTTTTCTCAGTTATTGGCTTTGCAATTGTATTTTCAGAGAACCTAAACATTTTTCATATGCAGGACGAAGATCAGCAGCTAATCTCCAACATAATTTCATAATTACAGAGCTCAGTAAATGATTAAACAATAGAACCCCTACCTAAGAATTTCTGTCGGATTGTAATAATTTTAATGTCAGCTTTCTCATGCTTGGACAGCCTGTTGGCCTGACAGGAAATGATTAGGAGACAACTGGGGGAACACAGCTTTTGTGCCCCTCAGAGCTTCAAGCTCACACAGTAAAAGCCCTTAGTTTGACAGAGGGGCAAGGGTGACAATCTTAATTTTCTCTGCTGGAGGAAACACTTTTGCCCAACAAGGACTTTCCCCAAGAGAGGAGCAGAACACTGTTCCCTGTTTTGCAGCACGAACTCAGGATGGGAATATTTGGGGTGAAACTGGGTTAACAGTGACCATTTTCCCAGTAAGACCCTGGGGACACTATGGCTCTCAGGATACACTGCCAGGATCTAGTCCAGAAAGGGATTTAACTGTACAAATAATTAAAAGATTAAGAGCAACTCTGTTTATGCTGTGGTGAGCCTCAGATTACTGCTAGACATCTATGACAAAATGCCAGACAAACAAGCCAAAATGAACATTTAAACAGAACGAATGCACTTGGGATGACTGAGACAGATCTGTGCTCTGTGTGGTTTCATAAAATGTGTGGTGTGATTATGGATTATTGAAAATAACTGTGGGAAGGCAAAATCCAGAACAGAGAAATTTATCTTTGAAAACCATGAAAAAACTACCAGATGCAGCTACAGATACAGCAGCGCCTTCTTTCTATCTTAACCCATTAAAACACAACACTTGGGATAATTCCGCACCAATGTTTTTTAAAAATAAAAAATTAATCCAAGTTCTGTCAATATGCAGCATCTTGTTTTCTGCTTTATGTTTACAGCATGAGCAAATCAAACTACACAAAGAAAGCAAGTCACTCTGGACAAGAGCACAATCATCTTGATTCAGCAAATAGTAATATTTACTAGAAATTTCATCCCAGCAAATATTATAGTTATTCATCATGCATAATGAATTAACTTTGTACTTTATTTAAAATTCATACAGTCTATTTTTGCTAACATGTTGCATATATTGCCACTATCTTGTCCATTTTCTTCTATTAGGAAATACTCTACTGTGCACTACTTGCAAAAATGAGATAGATGTAGAAATCTTTAGTGCAGTGTACCAAACATTTCCACTGCTGTAAATCATTATTATTCACAGAGTGCTCAGGGATTTACAAGAGTGAGCATTTTAAAACCACTGCTATGAGAACTCTAGTTCTTTCCAAAAGAGAGCATCTTAGTTTCTTGCTTTGGGCTGTTTTTACTTTAGCTGTATATATAGAAAAAAAACAAACCAACAAAAACAAAACAAAACAAAACAAAAAAAACCCCACCAAATTTTAGTTGTTGCTGCTATTTCCTTCCTGAATTTCAGGAAAAGTCATGCTTTTTGACAGAAATTTGTTTTGCTAAGTTAGAAACTCCTGGTTCCAGGACAATTGTAAAGTTCCAATGTAGAGATGTAAATCCTCAGCCCCACTCCTAAAAACCAATAACCCGGTAGAATTAACTCATCATGTCTGTAGATACCCACGAAAAAAACCATCTCTTTCCCAAATGGAATGATCAAAATGGTCAAAGTAACAGGGACAAGCAAAACTACTACAGTCCTTTTAGTCAACATCTTGTGTGATTTGAATCAAAACTGCAACACAGAAATCATACTCTGAGTCCATTTTGGCAAAGCCTTTCTGCATCACACAAGATCAGCACCTCACATTGGCACTGCCAGAGCAGCTACAACATCAACTTCTGCTGCTGGTCCCTAATAAGAGCTGATTTAGTGCACAGAGCTGGTAGCTTTTGAAACATTCTGGATGTTTACAAAACAAAGGGACCATTGTTCTAGATCAGATAAAATTATGTAGACCCTGAACAATGCAGCAACTTGAAGTCCCAATGATTTCTGCACTGATTTTGAGTTAGCAAGGCATATGGAAACAGCAATTTAGCATGGAAGTAGGCCCACAGATTTATGAACAGCATTCCCTTCCATGTAATTTTCTCCAGTCCACAAAGACTTTGATGGTGCTTGAATGGAAAAACCTGTATATATAAGCAATTGGTCTTATTTAATTGTTGCTGACTTATTAATCCATCAAATTATGATTTTATTTTCCCATGTTCTATCTGTACTAACTCAGAGTTTTCATTCTCCATCTTTTCCTCCAGAGCCCTCAAAGACAATCAGCACATGATCACCCTGCTGCCCTAACCTCAGCCAGCAACCACAGCTTTATACTGGTATGTTGCCCACCTTATGCATTTATTAAGATCATGTTTGAAATAAACTTTTCCTATTGAAGGGAGTGGGGGGGTCAAAGCCTGTTTCAGGCTTTTGTTAGTATTTCCCTAATAAGACTAGCAAAAAACTCAATTTTTATGATCTGGTCATCCTCACAAACTCTCATGGGAGCTCCAGTCACAGTGAGAAATTTAAGCAGAAAGCTGAAAACTCCTCTGGAAAGCAGTCCAATGGGAATGCTCCAACCAGGACAGCCATCTCACAAGGACTTTTTGGACTCCAAAAGTCAGAACCTCACTATTATCAGAACAGTGTTAGAGGGGACCTAAAGATAGAAGATAAATGGAAAAAAAAAAAAAAAAAGACACAAAGAGGAAGGGCAGAATTGAAGGGCGGCCTAACTCAAGTGCAGCTTCCATGCAAAGTTCCATTCTGCAGCCTCAAAAAGTCTGCCAGTGATCCCATCAGCTTCAGCCCCCTGTCACTTTACATACTGTATGTATTATTCTAGCTTTTTACTTTTCAAAACAGCCAAAACAAAAAAAAAAAAAGAGGAAAAAAAAAGGAGGTGGGGGGGGAAGAAAAAAACCCACATATTTTTGTGCCCAACAAGGCCAAAGGAATGTGGCCTGCCTGTAAAGATCTTCCTGAGACCAGTAAGATCAAATTGAGCCTTTATCACATTTCTAAATGTTTTTTTCTCCCATCCTCAATAAACTTCTAATAAAAACTAGCAAACAAAAAAGTATTAGTTTCCAGATTTTTTTTTGCAAGGTGCTTTTAAAAAATAAAATGAATTTGCCTCATGAAGTCAGGATAAAGCATCATAAAACAGGAATGGTTCAGACAAAATGTTTGCTGCAGAGATTGTATACGTTCACCAACAGACCAACTACTGCTGTTTGCTAAGAAATATGCAGCACCTGATGCAAAGTTTATAAACTTACATAGCTTTATAGCAGATGCTTCCCTTCCAGAAGCAGTTCCACAGATAATCTCTGACTTTGCATTCCCCTGTCAAACATCCTTTGCATTTAATTAATTAACAAGGCATCACTGGGCTATTATAACTATCCTAAGTGCTTGGAGTTGTACCTCAGCTTTATGTGCTGATCCAAGTGAGAGTGCAGATATCACCCTAAGCTTCTCACAGTGGCTTCTTCAACAGCAAAATTCTTGTGAAAACTGCAGTTTTCTACCTAACAAAGCAACTGATGAGGCACAAAGAGCCCAAAAAGTGTTTCACTACAAGCCCCTGCATTATCTCTGAAGAGACTTTATCTAAACCTGCTTCTTATTATATATATACTGTTGGCAGGTTGCCTAAAGAGTTCCCCCCTCTGCACTGGAATTACTTCGAGGAATAAGTTACAAATTCAAACGCTACATTAATGGGTACAGGATAAGAACCAGAATATTTATCTATTCAATACAACTCACATACTGCAGTTTACCTGCCTGTCTAATCTCAGATGCTCCACTTTATACATTACAGGATCCACACATTTTTGCCTCACTTCCCCTCTTCCTATTGGAGATAGCAGGAAGGGCTTTCTCAGCAGTAAAGGATAGAGGAAACAGGTGGTTGGTTTTGTTTGTTCTTCTCATTTAGATGGATCTAGAGTGCTGGTGGATTAAAGTTCTGGTATTTAGCATTTTGATATAGTTGGCATATATTTCTATTTAAAGGATTCAATTGTCCAGAGCTTATTTCTTCTTCCAGCAAGTTGGTGTTTTTTTCCCCCAGATCTTCTGGGAGAATATCTGCAGATAGGATTAGATTGGAAATGCTATTGCTTTCAGTGTACTCAAGGCACTGGCAGGGATGAGAATTCAAATGAGAGATTTCAGATGTCTGCATTATGCACTTCACAAATTCCTTCTTGCCTAAGGGAGGTAAGAACAACAACAAACCTAACTCATTTCCAAGTTAATTTAAAAGCAGAGTTTGATGGCAGAGTATTTGCATATGTTAGCTTCAAGACAAATGCAATTTATGCCATCAATATTTGCACCCATTCATTTTAAGGTATGGTTTCTTTTCCTACAAATTCTTTGTGTGCACTATAAAAGCTACACAAACCTTTTTCCACTGGGGCCTTGGAAAATAAGGGGGGAATATCCCCAATTCTTATAATTTGACAGAACATTCCTTTGCAGTGGAAGGACTTAACCAATCCGTGGTTTTACAATTTTCAGGATATACCCTCTTCATCTTGTATTTAGTTTCAGACAGCATGTACTGAGTAATACCTTTCTCTGTGTGTCACAGCTTTATTTTCCTTTAGAAGTAGGAAACAGGAGGCAGTTTAGAGGCAATTTATCCTATTAACAGATCAACTTTCTTAATAGAAGTTTGTATTTTGTATGGAATGAATTTGACTCATCTCTACAGGCAGATTTGTGCTACACAACCAGGATGCCTTGCTGAAGTATGATGGCAAGATACAGAGGCAGAAACAAGAGTAGGCACAAGGAAAGCTGGTGATAAAGCTGAAAGGTTCCACCAGATTAAAGTATTCTTGATACTGAGATATGGGAATAAATGTTAGCCCACAACTGATCCCCCACTTAAGTGCCAAATGAAGATGCCAATAATAATAATAATGCCAAATCCAAGCATTATTAGCAGCCTTAAGAAAAAGCCATCTCAGCTGCTGAGCTGGCAACTACATTTCTCACTTCTCCCTACTGAAATTCCAGGTTATAGCCCAGCTCTTGATTCAACCAGCAGAAGGGATCTTGCCAAATCCAAAAGGAGCTGAATTTGGCTTCTTTCTCTTCCAGAACTCCAGGAAGAGATGACAGTTTACTTCAAGCCTCCAGAAATATTTTTGTTTCACTCACATTACTGGTTGTTCTAAAAAAGGATACATATCTCTTATGTCTGGGAAGTAATTCTGTACATACATAAATGAAAGAATTAATACTGCCTTATTTAATGGTATTATCTCTGAACTACAGATGTGTGGCTTTAAAAAAATAAAATTTAAGCAGGGGGAAGTGCTAAGCCTGTAACTATGTTTTCCCATACTTTACATTAACTGAAAATAGATTTACATTAGTCTTTAGTATTCTGAGAAAGAGAAATTAATCTTATGTTTTTTCAGTACTGCATGCTGACACAGGTTTAAAACATTAAAGTTAATGTGTCAACATTAACTTTGGATACACATCTACAAAGTTTCTCTTCTACTTCCTCAAACTCTTTCAAAATATGAACTTGAATAAACATTTCAAACAAGACAAAAATGGAACTAAGGTTTTTATGTTGCTTAAATTGAACAAATCACAGGTGAATTGTTAAACTGAAGTGTAATTTAATTATCTGGGCATGCATTTTTATCTGTACAGTATTATGACTTTTACCTTATTGTTCCCACTGGAAAAACACACCTTCACCATAACCTTAAGCACGAGCATAAATTTCATGACTTCAAAAGACAGAAATGGAGCCAGGAAAGCCCACTGATTAGTAATCCATTATTTTTTCAATGGAAAAGCATTAGACTAGATAGCCTAAGGTGTTCAGCAGAAAGCAAATAAAACCTGAAATACTATGAATACAGGCTATAGAAACTCAAAACTATCATTAAATACAAAGCTTTCTTTCATTCTGTATTTCTTTTTACTGCTAAATTAATTTATCCTCCCCCAAACAATAAAACTAACACAAAACTGTTTTCAGAAGATGTTTGAGAGGGATAAATGGATAACAGATGCTTTGCCAGGGACCTCTGGTGCTCAAAGCTGCTTGAAGGAATGATACCTTCATTCCCTCCTGTGTGAAAGGCAACAACCACAATAAACAATGGTTTACCACAGTACCCAAAAACCTAAATGTGTGAAGGGTGAACTTCTGTAAACACATCAAGGAAAATACCTGTCAGGACATTTGATATGAAAACTATTACATTGCTGCATTAAAACCCTTAGTTTTGCAGATACTTGAAAGTAACTGGATTTCACAAGGCTCTTAAACTGCTGTATGTATTCTGCAAGCTGAAAGTATTTCCTACCACAGAAGTTACAGCAGAAGTTGCATGCAACAATCGAGGGGAAAATCTGTAAATAAAAAGCACTGTTGGTACTGTCAAAATTAATCAATAATTAAAGTACTTTGATAAGAAGATTTCTCAAGAGCCTCTATCTTCTGAATGTAAAATCATGAAAGCATGAATCAGATGTTCTTGTGTTTCATATGAATATCATATTTTGTGTTCCTGCACTATTGCATCTGGGGAGGATGTTAAAAGACTCAATTTACATTTAAAAACCTGTTTGTTATTTACTGAATTCTTATATCATAATATCAGACTTGAAGGGGCCTAATTTCAGAGGACTGTTAGAAAAAGAATAGGGATAACTGAAAAAGTACTGATTTTATATAGGTGAAATTTGGTATTTGGACCAGTTAATTTAGTTTTTATTCTGATTAACTGCATCCAATTAAAAGAACTCAAGGATTACACGCTGATCACAAAAAAAATTCAGACCACATGATAAAGATTATGTAAGACTGGAAAATATGAGAAGAGTTAGGATACCTAGGTAGCAAGTAAGAGTCTTACGGATATCTTGGACTTCACACCATTTCACCTTTAGGTTTATAAACCATTTTTCTTCACAGTTCACATCCAAAAAAGTTTAAAACAAGACACCAGGTATGTGATAGCAAAGCCATGCAACCTCTTCCGGTTATTTCAAGGGGCAGGAGCTTGAAAGAGAACACATAGAAATGCTTTGGGTTTAGGGAGGGTTTTCTGGTTTGGTCTTTGTTTGGGGATTTTATATTTGCTTGTTTTGTGAAGGAGAAGAAATATCTAAAACTATACCAAAAAGGCATGATGGTTTCCAATAAAAAAAAAGACAGAAGTAGTCACATTGTAGATGATATTAGTATTACTTAAGGCAGTAACGGTTTCAATTTACTTATTACGAGCGCTACCTGGAGTAATTTAACATTGGCAAGCTGATGCTACCCTGGAAATGTGCACTCCCTGTAACAGACTTCTTGGCCAGAATTCCAGCTTCCTGACTTCTTACAGGCTGAGTTTTTAAATGCACAACACTTTAGGCACACCGGCCATTCCATTTAAGCTAAAGAAGCAAGCACAGTGCTGCAAGCAACCACAGCCTGTGAGAGCACTGCTGAATTAACAGGTGATGGAGTAATAACACAACGGGGTATCTATATTAAAGTTACTAAAGAGTTGCTTAACAACAGTTTATAGATACCTAACTTAGGATTTTAACTTCACTTCAGGCTTTCCAAAGTAAACATGGAAGTAAAGGCAGGGGCATGCCAGAAAAGGGTGCATGCAACTGCACAAACGTTATCTAGGTATGTGCTACAGCAACGCTCATAAGACAATAATTTTCACAACATGAGCTCTGTCGATTGCCCTTGACATAGAAAATACCCTAAATTCCAAGCACAGCCTTCTTTCTCCTTTAAAAGTTTCCAGCTGTATGTTACATTGTCATCTTAATACAGTGGATTATTTTGATAAAATTATGCTTGGAACATTATGACACGAGTGAGATTTTTTAACGTATTCAATAGCCAATTATTTCCTGGGCTTGCATTCTGGAAAAGTGTCAGCAAAATACAAGATGGGGGAATGCACAAAATGGAGTAGCTGGTATTTTGAAACACCTAGGTCAGACTGCTAAAGCCTGAAAAACAAGCCATGTAACTAAATCAGGGAAATTATATTCTTAGATTTTTAACTTATGGTTAAGTGCACATATCATATGTCATGCTCAGAACTGTTCTAAAGTCCCATCTGTTTGATCCCTTTCTCCTGCTTTTACTGACAGCAAGGGCTATGCCTGGATTACAGTTACTATTATGCAGAAGACTCACAATAAAACCTGACAGTATATAAACATTTATCCAAACTGGATTTTCATTAAATGGGGAGTCAATCCTTCTGCTCTCATGACAGATTTTAAACAAAGCTGAGAAATGCTGGTATAATTTTTTAATCAACCAAGTGTAAAAATGGAAACTTTATGCATAAATATGAGCAAGATCACCAAGCTCAGAGTTCAACAGAACAGCATGTATGCATCAAAAACAGACTGTCCATTGAAATCTGAAAATTCTGGGATTGGAACCATAGTAGCAACACTTGAGATGCTGATGTATAACCTGCTATAATTTGGTCAACTGGAAATTATATTTTGTTTGCTGTACATCTATGAGTCCATTCTTTCACTCTCCATCATCAGAAAACTTATTCAGGCTTTCTATTGCTTGAAAGAGAGATGAAGGACAGGAAGACAGGATGAAAGGAGTACCTCATCCACCATACTCAAACCTACAAAGAGTACATCAGAGTTCATGGCCAATGCTGAGACCTCCTGTGTATACACAATTGTCTTAATGGCTTCTTTCAGAGGAGAAATTCAGAAGTACAATCCTCTTCTCCCCTCGAAAGTTTTAGCCACTTAACCAGTTTTCCAGTCTTAAATGGGTTACCTAAAGAAAACGCAGGGACTAAAAAGACAAAAAAAAAAGGCAGAAAGTCACAAAAAAAGCCCAAAACCACAACCCCACAACCCAAACTCAAAAAAACCCCATCAAACCCAGAATGACCTGAGATGGGGTCTTTTAAATAAAACCATACAAAGAAAACCTGAACAGGTCTTTTTAAAGCCTGGATTATGTAATACCCCATTAAACACTGATGTGTCAGAGTCGACTGTGTACTTGATTTATTTTGTGTAAATTACAAATTAAGGCACCCTCACCATTCAGCTAGAATTCTCAAGGTGGCAACATTGAAAAAATTTAAGCATATGGAGAAGCTAAAAATGAAGTTTCCCTACCGATGACCTACCCTATCCTTAAAACAAGCTCATGTTAAACCATTCACAAAAATAAATACTGAAGTCACAGCTTTAAAATAGTACAAAACATCCAGTGGATCTTGTTTGTTACCTAACCACGCAGGAGAACTCCTGCCAGTTTACATCCCAGGCAATTTTTCACCAAGAGACGTTGAGTAAAATGCAGAAGTTTGAACAAAAAATTGAATTATAGAATTTGAATTAAATTTAGAATTAAATTAAATTTTTAAAAAATTAAAATCCTATGATTTCAGGGCACTCCTCTGGAGGTGAACAGGAATGGAAGATCCATGATCAGGACTCCTTCTGACCTCCTCATTTCCTGTGTTCCCAGTGGTCTCCTGCAGCACAGCCTGCCCCCTGCCCTTGGCCAAGGGTGCACCTTAGTCCCACTCCCCACAGTTATGGGTTCAAAACAGGCAGGGCAGGAACCCCACAAAACAGGAACAAGCCAGAACCTGAGCTCTAAGACACCCCAGTGCCAATGTCACCAGTGACAGCTGGAGGCAGAAGATGGACACGTGTCAACGTTCCAAAAACAGCATGATGGAGTTTATAACCCTGAAAGGTGCCTGAGCTGCCAGTTGAGCCTGTTGGATGGGTCATGAGGATACAGAAGAGGTCCAAGGTGTAACTCAAATATTTATTAATTGCTACCAAATCTCTCTTTCTGTCCCTCTATAATTAGCATATTTATCCTCAGACATGCACACACAAGAACAACTGCACAACTCCCTGAGACTATAATCTACTAATACCCTTCAAACCTGACCAAGTGGGATAAAACTTTTTTGCTCTTTCAAGGTCCTCTGTCTGCAGCTGTTCCACATGGCAAATTCTCATTTCAGTAAATTGGTGCTCTGTTCCCAGAACAGATGCAAAATCACTCTCACAGTGAGAATATACAATGCAGCCTGATTCTAAGAATGAAGTACCATTTTAAGTCTTCATAATTCTGTATTCAAATGATTCTTTTTGATCGCAATGGGAATTCCATAACCCTAGGAAAAAAAAAAATGCTTTTTACTAGTTAGAGGACAATTACAGTATATCAGTATTGTACTTTTCTATATGTGTACATTCTGCCTGTTATTTTTGAGCACTGTTATAGGCTACAGACAGAAAAATACCTGCATCCCACTCATTACAGAGTGCTGTATTTTTACATATATATTATATATATATATACAGACCCCGACAAAGACACAGTCAGCCTACCAAAGAAGAGATATATACCTAGAGATATATACCCATTTAAGAATCAAATCTAAAGGTTTCTCTCTATTAATGACAAACCTATCAATACAAAAGTGATTCTGAACAGGATGCTGCTTGCAGTGTCAAAGGCCCTTACAAAACTAAACAAAGTATGACAAGTAATCATCCTTTAAATTTTAAAATGTATCTTCTGCTATATGAAAATTGTTGCCTCATACAGGTCTTTTGGTGTTGCATCGTTCAAAGTACCCACCATAAAAGAGATGTTTAATTCCCAGGAAATACGTCAGTGCCTAGAACTTGTACAAGCAACAAAAAACTCAAACACATGGGAGCCAAGAGACTCCCAGAGGTACTGGTGCTTCCCTATGGAAGGATAACACAAGGAAAGTGAGGAAAAAATTTCACTCTGCTGGAAAAAATGAAAAATCAATGTTCTGGCTTGTTGAGTTAACAGGGGAAAGCCTGGGTGGAAAACCTCAAACCATTAGTCAGGCTGCACTATCAGAACTACAGAAATCAAATGAGAATTTGGCAAAGACAATAGGAAAGATTCTGAAAGTCAAACAACCAAACCAACAACAAAAAGAATGCAGCTCTTAAGAGATATCTCCTGCAATTTTTAAAAAATGTAATCCACAGTTTACAAAACCAGCCTGTTTAAAAAGATCAGCTACTAAATTTATCATCCAATTTAAAAATTCTCATATACATCCATTTTTCTCTGTTATTTTAAAGCATTTTTGTTCAGTTTGAATATTCTGACAATGAAAAACACTTAAATAATTGAGTGATATAATTCCCTTAACAGTTCATGATATTTCTAAGAAAGACCAGAAAATCTCATCCACTTTGAGAAAAAAAACCAAACCTGTGTAGTATGTACCTGTGTACCATTATGATGGAAGTAGAAAAAGACATCAATTTTCCACAATAAATGAATCATAATATTTAATTTAAGCATGCCATACAAAAACATAAAGAAGGGAAATGAACGATCACTGAACCATACACAACTGAATGGGAAAAATCACCAGCATTGTATAAAAAAGGGAAAATCTTGGAAATATTCTTCTGATGATAAGCAGAATATCATCAGCCTTTAAATTCATAAATTTCCATTTTCAAGCCAGGCACATGTGACTTTGAGACTTTTTTTTCTACTTTTATTGGGACTTCGCATCTCAAGTCCCAAATTCTTCAGGAAATCTTCTGTCCTCCACACTTTTTACTATTTATGTTAAAGTTCTCCGTACATTCAGATGTTCAGATTAGAACCTGGGCACATGAGTGTCTCAGATACACCTTTTGTATGCCATACACAGTATCTTAGGAGCAAATTACATCACAAGTAGTCCAAAATGAAAACCTGTTCTTTTGTTTAGAAGATTGCTTAAATAATTGGGGGTCTGGTGGGTATCATCTTTAGGAAGATACTGCAGGATTCCTTCTGCATATCACTCCTTTTTACTGGCCTCTATGGCTAACTAATAACAATAATAACAATAAGTGATCTGGCTTTCTTTTCTGATATTCTTTTCAATACATTCAAGATGGCCTTGCATAATAGCAGAAGTTCAGGAGTGTAAGTATACAACAGCTATAGAGCAGACTCAGATGGCTATCATAGTCCATTTTATCTTTCAGTAATTAAACTTGAGAAACCCAGATTCTTAAAACTACCAGCCCTTCCTCTCTTTTATATGTAAAAAACCTAACAAAATGAAACATTAATCCTTACATGTTCGTATGATTAGAAAATAGAATACTGAAGATTTTTCTTATCTATGAAAAGATCAAAATGTTGCTTCTTGTGTTTACATATTTCTATATATGATTATCACAGACCAGTAAAAAACTCACCAGCTGTGAGGGATGCAGTCGGATTGGAGAAAAAAATTCCCACTGCTTTCCAACATTCTGCACCTAAATGTTTATAATTTTTTTTTTCCTAATGCTTCCTCCCTCAAGCAGAAGACTTTTCTGGCCCTTTTTGGCAGGTGACTTACCGGCAGTGTTTGTGGGATCCCGTTAGGGTTTCGATCACAAAGCATTCCCCTTCGTTGAGACAATAGGCAAGGTCCTTGTCTTTGCATGGCTTAAAGTGCTCCGATCGCTCCGTGGAATACGTTGTAGTGTCTGAAGGGAGAACAAGGGAAGGAAAGAAATGCTGTCAGGACAACTACTGGATATTCAAATTTATTGAATGAAAATTTTGATGATTTATTGATACGGGATGATCAAATGTATTTAATCACACTGGTCTCAGTAACATCAAACATGGACTAAACGAAATGGAAAGCACTGGGCATGAGAGTCTCCATTTGACTGTAGAATTATTTGCAGTCAGGTTTCTTAAAAGATTCACAAGAAATACCTGCAGGAAAACAAACCAGACTGCAGCAAAGTTGGAGTATAATCTCAACCACTTCCAATTTCCAAGGTTTCCCGGCTAAAATGTAAAGACATCTACCTTGTGTCCTTTAACCAGAACAATATTTTCATACTGCTGCACCAAAATATGGTTTGAAATGAGATACAATTTTTTTTCATAAAAACCAAGCAGCAATAGTTCATACAGTGTAAATAAAAAAAAAAAAAAAACAAGCCAAACCACAATGAAAGAGAAAAAAAAAAAAACGCCAAATACCCAAGGCCAGTGCTAATTTGATTCACCAGTCACAAAAAACAGCCAAAAAATTCAAACACAAGCAATGTACCAGTGATTGTGTCATTTCACATAGATCATCTGTAGGTGTACATAAGTCCACCCCCAAAACACAGTTAAAGGCTTGATTACAGGTAGAACTGTTGGCTGCACCTCTGGAATATTTAGTTAGATAATTAGATTTGGAATAGATTGACAGTATGTCAGGGTGAACTATCATTTCTGTCTTCTAATAAATCTCTTTAACCTTTCCAATCCAGTTGGATTAATCAACAATGAAGTGAAATTTTCAGAGGAAGATGCCTGATTGACACATATTTTAATTTTCTTCACTATGACAAGGTTTTGTCTAACGAAGTGTGATTTTCAAAGTAGATGACGATTTCCACAGAGCCATGATTTATTCTTCATATTCAATCTTAATTCAAAAAGCTTAAATTCCTAATCACTTTGCAGAACCTGATATATACTGAAATAGTAAGAGAACATTTCATCTTATGCCATACAGCCTAACACAAAATATTAAGTTGCCTGCTATCAAATTAATGAAGCAGTGCTGAATAGACATAGAACCTTGCAAACTCAGTTACACAAACACTTTAACTTGGTTTTGCTCATAACTCAATACAAGGTAGATATCCATCAAACTAACACCAAAGCTGAAAACCAAAATACTGAACCACAAGACACCTGTAACTACAGCTCTGCAAAATTCAGACAATTCCCAAGAACTGTCAAAGTAACTTTTTTGTTCTCAGTATATTTTTAATAAAACACCTCTGCGAGTTTTCTTTATATGCAGACTAAATGACAAAAGATCAATAAAACACATTTGAAAATAAGAAGAAAATCCACACTCTATTCTTCGTATGCAATGCTTTTTTGTTTTTCCTCTCCAGAGAGAAAATACTGTAGTTTAGTGTTTTCAGTGGAGAGAAAAAAAATCCTGGGAATAAACTCTAACAGTCTTTCCTCAAATGTTTTTACAGATTCAGAACAAAAGGCCATGCTGTTCTCCCCAGTAGCAGCACTTACAAAAATAGATGCAGGATAAATAGAAACTGTTTTTAATGATTGCAAGCAAACCCTGAACTGAACTGTATCAAGTTGAATTTTGGAGACAATACAAGATGTTTATAGATGCAAACAGTTGACATCTCACAGTTGACATTTCAAGAATGATCAGCTTTAATGGGAAAAAAAATCCTCACATAGAAAAGAGTCAGCTCAGTTACTTTTTAAGGTCAGTTCTACCCAAGAGCACTAAAATGACCATTTAAAACTTGATTAGGCAAAACAATAACTATAAACCTGAGTAACCTGTTATATTTCTACCCCTTTTAAATATGGAAAATTGAAGGTAATGTTATTTGAAAGCACTCATGATAATTAAAAGTAAAACTGATGAGCAGAAACTGAGCTTGATCCAGCTTTAGGGAACTGAACACTTGTATTTGTTAGCCTGCTCTGAAGAAACAACCTGTGCAACTACTTTTATGAAGGCAGCTGCAATGCACAGACCAAAGGAACCTGAGGTGTTCCCAAAAGACAAGAGCAAAATGAGGGAGATGGGCACCATCACAAATGATGCTGAGGCACTGACGCAATGAATCCTCAGAGCATGGCTTTTCTAGTGCAGGAGACTCCTTTCCCACCATAATTAAATCAGGAACACCTTGTCATGGTCAGCATTTTAAAGTTTTAGATTAAATATATATTTTTAGAGGTTTTTGTTCTGCTTTAATTATTCCTCTGTTTAATATTAATCAACCCTTGTGTTTTATTTATAAATGCGCATAAGTTGCAATACTTCATTTTCTCCACTTGGACATAACCTCAAGCTTTTCTGTTGTGTTTGTCGCTCACCTTCCAAATTAAGTAGAAAAGTTGTAGGTAACAATGATGCTGGCAGCTCCCCAGGCAGCCTTGGACTGCACTCCTAATGTTTAAAAGTACTCAAAAATTGGTAACTTTTTTTTTTTAATAAAAAAATCTCATGAAAAGTCACTTTTTAATTAGAGTCTTTACTGCTTTGGAATGTTTGTGCAAGTCTAAGCAGGTTGATGCACATGGACACTTGGTACAGCTGAGCTGTGCACAGATCTCTGGGCTGCAGAGATCAGGTGTCTCAGCTCAAAGGTCCAGGATTCCAAACCTGTGTCACTAACTGATATCCTAGATGTCCCTGGAGCTGCTGGGTCCTTTCTGCTGGAGATAACTCATATATCTCACACATGAGTTTCATAAAAGTTACAATTCTGTTGTTATTTTATGTTGCATTCACAAACTCTGCTACAGCTTCACTAAATATTGATAAAAACAAAACCTAAAAACCAGTTCTAAACATAACTGCATAAAGAACAAAACAGAAAACACTGTAGAGACTGTACAGTTTTCCAGATTATTTGCCTAATAAATAATAAATCCTATTGTCTCTTGTTTTATTTTACTCCTAACCAAATACTGAATTGACTTTTCTGTGCTGGAATTGTCCTTCATAGCTTCAGAAGCCTGATATATAAACACCATTGCATTGTGATGTTTGACTTTTTTATGATTTTTAAAAAAGAATTAATAAAATCTAGGCATTCAAGACATTGAATAATACAACTCCTTAATTTATTTTTAGTCTTTGAATGCGGTAACAGTCCCAAATGTTTATATGTAGTAAAGGGGAATTTCTGTTAAGCATTCAGATGTCCCTGAATTTAGTGCATATTCCTTAGGGTACTTTTTTTCATTTTTTTAACTGCCACATGTCCAGGTGTTTCATGCAAAAGAAGCAGAAGATATTGATTTCTGCTGGAATCTTTCCAATTAAGCTAGAATAAAAAAAAAATTCTAGGCACTCTTGTTCTTATTTTTCTTGCCTTACTATATCAGCAAAAGTTTACGCATGATTCCCATACTGCAAAAATGGATATATCATTGCCAACCCTCAGTTACCACTGTCTAATCAAACAAACCAGAATTCCATTCACATTTCAAAGGAAGGCTTCAAGATCTCTTATTTATAAACAGAGTTGGTTTCTAAAAAAAATTCAGCCTTTGGGACAGTTGAAAAAAAATCAGTAGGGCATTCACAGGTATTATTTTATTTCATTTAGGTCCCAAACAGTCTAAAAAAGTGTTAGTGAAGTTGTATTCTTGTCTCATTAATATATGTCATCATATTTATACCAATACAGGATGGCTCCTTATAGCTGATTTTTTGGGTGATCTTCAAGAGATGATACTGTTATTAGAAATGCTATTTGCTCCTTCAAGGCTACCACTTCCAGTGTTTCCAATACTATGTTCTGATACTGACAAACCTGCAACTGCCAGGGGAAAAATGCAGGGAAAAAAATAATGCAATATTTAAATTATCCTGGGAAACTGCAGCATTCAGGGCAGGTGCTTCTGCACAGATTGCAGCAGCAGCCACTCCCATCCATCATCACATCTGTCCTGCAGCATTCCTGCCTCAGAAACAGATTTTACAGGTTACATCTCCAACAAAGCAAGTTTCCTACGCTTGTCTTCAATGATACCCACACTCCATGGCCCTCTCACTGTAAACATTTTTTCCAACATTGGCTGCTGTAGGGAGAGAACTGACCCAGGAGAACAGGAGATGGGAAGGCTTTGCATAACTTCTGTGACTGGCAGACACTCAAACTGTGCAGCCACAGAGCCATTAACACAGGTAAGGCAAATGCTTGGTGCATTTCCACCAAGGAATATTAACACGTGGTTCGTTTCAACGCCAGAGCTCACAAACTAAAGGACTTTCTAAAATGCTGCATATTTTGACTACCATTGGGTATTACGAGCTTTACAGATTCTGTATCAACATGCAAACTGGCTTTTCCTTTATCTTTTTATCCATTTATAACTGATCATTTCCCAGAGAACCATTACTTACCGAGGCACCAAACAAGCATGATGCTTATTTTAAATCCCTGATCCCATTTCTAAATGCATTGCAAAAAATAGACCAGATATAAGCAACTGAATTTCCACTGAAAATACAACTCTAGTTATCAAAAAAAAATACCTTCTCAAGAAACACCAACATTTTTTACAATGTATTCTTATATCACCACTGCACTGTACGAGGAAGGCAATGTAAAAAGTCAGTTAATAGCATATAGGGAGGTAAATTTTGTGTTCGCTCCAGTCAATGGCAAAACATTTACAATGATTCAGGTGTAACCAGGGCTCTCTGAAGTTCCTGCAGGGTCATCTAGTGCTTCTCTCTCCTGATATCTCTGGACTATGTGTGGTAGCCCTAACCAGAAAATCTTGCACAAAAAAAAAAAAAAAAAAAAAAAAAAAAAAAAAAAAAAAAAAAAATCCATCTTACACACAGAATAGTTTATATGTGATTTTCTTTATTCACTTACTGAACCTTAAAAAACATAGAACCCAAAATTTTTATTCCTGTGCTTTTAGAAGTGTCCTGGTTTAGGAAGGGTATTTCCCCGTTTAGTGCTTCCCTATTGCCTCTCCAGTTAGAAATACAAAAGGCAAAGATCACAGGTCGAGATAAGAGCGATTTACTGGAAACAGCAGAGAGAAAAAAAAAAAAGCAACAGTAAGAGAAACAACACTGATAATAAAATGAACAAAAAAGGGGCGATTTACATGTGACATGTCCACCAAGCCCGGGACAATGACAAACAAGGGGGTCAGACCGTCCATGACCACCATGATTCCCACTGGAAAAAACTCCTTCCTTCTCAGATGCGAGTCCCTTTCTCACGCTGGCAAACAGGAGGTGGGCAGGGGAAGAAGATACCAAGCCCTAGGAAGACACTCATTAAGGTAGAAGGAAGGAAAAACAAATATTTAGTGTTTATTTTGATTTAGCCTTAGCTGATGGTAGCTCTTTCTTAAGTTGTTTATATTTACAAAGAAAACATTCTAGACATAGCCATTTTTAGTGCAAAGCAGAGATCTTGATTTGTCAGTGCTACGTGAATAGCTGGCATTAGCCATGGACCTGCTGGAATAGTTAAATTTAAAAATTCTAGTAAGAAATTATGAGAATTAAAAAAGAAAAAGAAAGAAAACTTCAGGTTTTTCAAATAATAATAGGCTTCTTGTTCTGAACTTACTTGAACTCTTTTGCATATATTTATATATTATTAAAACCAAAACCTTAATTAATAATAGGAAAAGCAATTTTTTGCATTTAGAGAGGCAGCTTTGTATAAACAAGCAATGGAGTTCTGGATGCTGATTATTCAAGAAGCTACCCCTTAGCCAGTTTTGTGCCAGACAAAATTCTATTTAATCCAATAACAATTTAGAAGCTTTGATTGCATCAAATATAAAGCAAAGTTGTGCTACAGATAAGGGACTCGTTGGAGCTGTTCTATTATCCTTCAGATTCAAATGAACAGATCGGTATAATTTAGCAACAAACTGAAATCAATATCCCCTGCTGCTTTTGCACGAAACACTTGGGCACATGGCAGTTAAAAAAATGAAAAAATAGTTTAAGGAATATGCACTGAATTCAGGGACATCTGAATGCTTAACAGAAATTCCCCTTTGTTACCATAAGCATTTGGGACTGTTACCACATTCAAAAGACCAAGAATAAGTTAAAGAGCAGTATTATTCGATTTTTTTAATGCCTAGGTGTTATTAACTCCTAAAAAAAAAGTCCATCTGGACAATATCATTTACAGGTGTTGGCTTCCCAGTCAGACTGGGGGTGAGCTGGAATTATCAGAGACAGCCCCAGTGTCTTCCCTTTCCATGTCACTCTGAGGATTACATAAGAAACCTCATGTGATATTAACTCAACCAGCACATTCCTCTGAAACATTTCTCTGTTGGTACAAAGCAGCACACCCTCAAACAGACTGCTTTTCTCCCATCTCACAGCATCACATGCACAACTGCAGAGAAAACAGAACACTTCCAGAAGAAGAAATTAGACAGTCATCTCTCCAAAAATCACACATGCTCCCTTGTAAGCAACTCCTAAATTAATTCTTTAAGTGTGACCTTGCTGTTCAATGTTTTCTAAATGTTTTTGCAGTTTGAAATCACTATGCACAAGTACTAATACATATATAGAAAAACATATGGAAGCATTTTCAAGTTACTAGTGCGTTATAAGCAAGTATCATGTTATTTACTTGATGCAAAGAACTCTGAAATACAAAATTATCTCCTTACTTTCATGACTTAAAAAAAAAAAAAAATCAAACTAACCAAGAATTAGTTCTAAAAAGAATGTACGAAATATGCTCACCTAATGCTTTGTCACAACAAACTCAAAAGAAGAAAAGGAAATAATGCCAGTATCACTTTGAAATGTAATATCTGATCACATCTGTCAGAACTTAAATACTGAGCCCTAAACACCACTGAAATTCAACTCTGTATGGGCAATTTGCACATCAGAGCCTGCATTCTCCTGTGCTGCTCAAAGTGAAACCAGGGAAAGCTGAACAAATGGGAAATGACTCAGGAGAGAGCCCTGTGAGACACAAAGGGCCAGAAGTTTGGTGTCTAGGAGCCAAAGAAACAGGAGTAACTAAGACTCTAAAAGGTTTTAGCGTTCAAAGTGAAGAATTACTCTGAAATTGAGTTATGACAGCTCTGATGGGCTCTCTAGGTGGCAGAGTGCTTTTGTCAATCAAATGTATCTAGCTGTCCTTCAGTAGGACTTATTAATTGATCTAAAAGAAGCTGATAGAGGAAATCAGTGAAAAAGCAGCATATTAGAGATTGTGCAGAAGCAGATCCATCACCCACACCAGAGTTTCTCTGTTTTTTGACCCCTGCAGTCCCATCCAGCCCAGCACATCCACATCTCCGGGACACCAAAAGTCCTTGAGACTGGATGGAAACACTGCACCACAAAGGGGGCACCCTCTTGGGGATTTGAAAATAGCTCTAGGAAATAACCTCCAATAGATGGAGAAACTGAAATACTGGTAAATTAAGTGACTTTAGAGCATAAAAGCAAAATAGTAAATAATTTAATTTAAAAAAGAAAATAAAATATAGCCCTCAAGAGGCACAAGCAAAACTTATGAGGGACACTGCAAACCAGAAAATTCTGTGTAGTTTAAAAGATGCTAGAAGAAATCAGATGCAGCATACATCTGTGGTATCTGCAATCACCAACACTCTGAAATAAAAAACAACCTAGTGAAATGAAACATGTAACCTAGTGAATCACATGAAACCTAGTGAATCAAATCAAGAAGAAACTACAAAAAAACTAAATGACCTAAATAATTCAGTACTGCTACAACATGAGTATAAAAGTGGTGTTACAACTATTGTTACATGCAGTAAAAAACCCAATTAACAGTCCTCCAAAACTTTTTCCTTCTTAGATCACAGCTGTCTTCTTTCTCCCTCTGCCTGTGAAACATTGTGTGGGGGTGGGAGTTCAGATGCAAGGACCAGAGGAGAGTAAGGGAAGGACAGAAACCTTAGATCTTGAAGGCAAATATTTCTGTTTAGTACATGCAGGGACTTTAGTTGCCCAGCTCTTGCTAAAGAAAGAAATGCTAGAATTGACACAGAAAGTCTCATCACCAATGGTAGCTGGCAAGCGTCCTCGTTGAGCAGCAACACCTCATCACAGATCTGTAATAATCTGTAATAATCTGTATTTGCACATTTTATCTATACATGTTATAGTAAGCAGCAGCAAAGGGAAAACAGTAATAGTGCTGACAGGTTGGGCTGCCTGGGCCTGATCTATGCTCTAAGGTTTATAGTTTTTCTGGATCATTTACCATTCCCTTAAAGTTGTACAGAAACTACCCATCACTGTGTTTTCAACATTTAATAAATCACTTCTTATAATCACCGTCAAGGTACTGTAGGCTTAGAGGGAGATACTTAGTGGAATAAAAGAATTCTTCTAGTTATATGAGGAAACACTTAATGTTTTAATGTACAAATACTAATTATCAAGAAGATGTGAGTAGGTTGTTTGACTGGCAGTGATGCTCTTTCTCCAAGGAACTGAAATAGGTCAAACAATACATTGACTAGAAACAAGGGAAATAAGAAAGCTATTTTAACTCTGAGCTTCTGCATATTTCCAAGGCATGCAATCTAAAATGTATTCATTTTTTCATTTATAATTCTGATATCCTTGTTGTGTGGACATGCAAAGTCAGGCTATGAAACATTAACATTACTCTCCATATTCCCTTCCACAAAGAAAGCCATATATTCTAAATTATGCTTTATTTTTGAAATCTCATTTCCTCACTTTATTTCTTTTAATTCAGTCTTCCAGAACAGAAAGGGGATGGGCATGAGAAGGTAAAGTGTCTTTGCAACAGTTGTGGAAAGACACATTCTGCACTGCTCTGCCCTTGTGTATGGATAACCTCACAGGGCATCTCTCACTCTATCTCAGGTAAGGAGAACAATTTTCCAACTGTTTTTGATGTGGCACTGTCAGAAGTTCACATACTGCAAATCCCCACAACAAGAAACTGCTCAGCTTTATTGGCCAGCATTTTCCAATGCCAGTAATTAGGTAAATCACATATAGCTTTTTAATTTACATACACACTGCTTCAGCACAGCCAAGAGTCAGTCAGCTGTGGTAAGGAAGAGCCAGATAATGAGGTTCTCAGTGGGCTACTACAGCTTCAGAAATCAGACTGGAGTCAACAAAACCCAAGCTGGGCTGAGTTTGACCAGAGATGTCAAAGGTATGTCTAATATCTTAACATCTGTACAAATATTCTGCAATATTTTGGGGAATAACATAAACACGATTCTTTTCTATTTCATGAATCCTTGGCCTTTAGCTCACATTCAAATCACATTTAGTTGCATCCCCCTCTGATCTTCAATTTAACACAAAATTATGAGTTCAACATCCGTGATACAAACCAAAGTCATCGCCCATTAAGTGAAACAGATTTTTCTGCTCAATTCCCTGCAACTGAGACTATTATGTTGGTACAAAAGTTTAAAAACTGAAACTTCTGGTTGCTTATTATTAAAGAATACACAGCCTTAGTGCAATAAACCACTATACATATTCTTGCTAATGGTAAAGCAAGGAGCAAAGGGAAGAGAAGACACGGAGTTTGGGACTACAAGGAAGATGCTTTCATGAAGACATAGTATAATGCACTCTGAAATTTCTCTTGGGACCATTGCCACTATAAGCAATATTTTGTTGGGGCTCCTGTTTTTCACCTTAGTCTCCACAAGCCACAACACTGTAAAGTTGCATTTGGAAGCACATAAATGCTCCTGCATACAATGTGCTCTGCACTTCTAATTTTATAACCTGTCATCATACTCACCCTGAGCAAAGCAACATACGCTCTTATGTGTTATCAACTAAATGCTTGGTTATTGAGTTTCAGGAGATGCAATTATTAGTTAAAATCTGCATTTCCCATTTCAGTGTGTTTAATTCATTAATTTTAGTGTTAAATTAAAAGTTAAGAGGCATTTTCTTCCTGTGGTGGAGGTGGTTTAGAGCATGGCTCACAGGCAGGTAAGGGAAACATGCACACAGCTCTTTTACATAATGCTACCAAGAAGATTATGAAACATCAGAAACTTAATTAACACCAAAGCTGGCCACCAAAAGGAACTCTAACCTATTTGCCTTCCACATTTAATAATCTCTACAGCAGTTATATCCTTCCACAACCATCAAGAGAGTACATATAATTCAGCCTTTTAACAGTGACAGCAAGCTAGTAAATGAGTAAGTTATTGTTCCTCTTCTCTACATCTTAAGTTTTTCCAACTCCTCCTGAGACCTGAGCATCAGAAGCATACAAAGCACTCAAGCCTTAGCATCTACATTTATTCAATGACTTATAAAAAAATCTAACACCCCACCATCTTCACCTTTTCTAATAATTCCCTCCCTGTTGCATACACGGAGCCTACAGCACTGCATACACACATCAAGGCAAAATCTGCACTGACTGTGGCCGAGTTGCAGTTACCATCAGCCACAAAACTTATCTGTCACTGCCAGGACCTGTGGGTTGACAATGTGGCACTCTGAGGTGCGTCTCACCAGCAATTCCAGCTGCCAGAGCTTTTTGGGTTATTGGGTACTTCTGGACATCGCAGCATTCATCCTTAGTCATTTCTGAGTGACTGAAGTACTACTGCAGGCAAGCACAGTGCTGTGCAGTAAACACACTCTGCTTTTTTCAGCAGAATCCACTTGTTTTGGTGTGAGTTATGGTTTTTTGGTTTTACATAACTGAATCAGCCTGTACAACGCATCCTCCAACAAAATAGTTGTGAAAGCTCTGATTAAAAACATTCCAGTAATTACTTAACTCCACTGAAAATCATGAAGGAAAAATGCATCCCTGAGAACTAAGACTAACTAGAATTTTAAAGTTCTCAAAAATGCTCAGGTTAATTTTCTATTCATTAATGACTAAATAGACTTTGTAGGTCTTATGCTCTGCCTTCCCACTTTTAAACGTTTTTTGGGAAAATTATCATATATTCTTTTAAATTAGAGCTTAAAAAAACCAAACCAACCAAGGCAATGCAGAAAAACCTACCAACCCTCTAATTTTATGTACCTGAGAAAGCAGTGTATTGAGGGAGAAATAAATGTGATGGTCAGTTTTCCCTTCCAGTGCTACACAAACTCACAAAACACGACGTCTGCAGGGTGGGCTTCTACCAGTGTAAATTCAGTGCTACACAAACCTTAATCTTCCTTCACACTTCAAGCTACAACAAAAACAGCATGACAGAACAAAGACACCACTACTTGAATGTCAAAAAGGACAAAGGCGATGTTAAAATAGCATCAACAAATTTGCACTGTAGCAACATTTTGTGATATTCACAATTTTCCCCTATTTCGCATTAGGAAAGGAGAAGAATGAAACATCTGTAGCAGCTTTTCTTCTTGCTCTGAGAAGCATTAAAATACATTCTCACCCTTCAGTCCTCTCTATTCCACAATTAATTGACTTAGATAACACAGACTAAGCACAATTGTAGCATTCATCTTGCAACAAAACTAGCCTTGAAATAGAAAACAGAAGTATTCCTTAGCTTTCCAACACTCCTGAATCAAATCCATGTAAACCTAGGTTTTCTACCAGTGTTAGCTGGCAGAGAACATGAAATTTCACATAGTGAAGTTGCATCCTTGTTTCATTACTCAGATTAAGCCAGTACATAATTGAAACTGAAATATCTCCTACCTTTACCCATGAGAAATTTGGGCAATATCACAAGCACTTTGTGTCTCAGTGTACCGGTTTGATGGTCGCAAAGCAGTCAGCTTTGCACTGCTAAACAAAACAGCTTGAGGTTCAACAAATCAGCAGTGTTGGCATCTGATATAGCTCAAGTAAGGGGGAGGAGAGTCACTGCGAGATGTCACTGACAACTTCATTTCCACTTCTGTGCAAATTAAATGTAGGCTGGGGCACAGAAACGGAACATAATTAGACATAAAAAGTAGGACTGCAGGCTCTGGTTGACTGAAGATACTAGTACAGGAAAGAAAAAGCCAATTAAACCAGTAGTTTAACTCACAAAACTGCAGCATTAATAATCCTAATAGAACTACAGAACAACAACCACAAAAGTCCAGTTCTGGAAATGCAACACTGAGCACATCCAATTGCAGCCTAATTCCATTGTAAAATCTCTCCATTGGAAAATGCATCATATACACTGCTCTAGTGCCACCACTTTGGAGAAAAACACACATACAAGCATGTGATGGTTTGAAAGCAAAACTAGTGAGAGGCTCCAAGTCAGAAATACAATTTAANATGTGATGGTTTGAAAGCAAAACTAGTGAGAGGCTCCAAGTCAGAAATACAATTTAATAGGAAAAGAAAAAAAAGAAATAAAATAAATGCAATAATACAAAAAAACCCTGACAGAGTCAGAATACAACCTGAGCAAGATGATGGAAGCAGCAATTCCGTAGAAAGGTCTGGTAGCTCTGATCCTCTGTAGATCCAGTGGGTAAGGTACCCCGTATTGTCCCAGATCCCAGATTATATGCAGGTGAGAATGCTTGGCTCCTCCCCCTGGGTGGAGCATCTCACAATGGAATAATGAGTCATACAGGGGGGTCCTTGATGGCCCATTAACGGGAGATAACTCCTGGTGGGAGTTATCTGTAAGTCATCAGCAGGCCATTAACAGAAAACACGTTATCAAAAGACCCATTAGCAGAGGACACCTTAACAAAAGACACCCTAACAGAAAGAGGGAGGGGAGAGTCTGGGAGAATGCTGCTTCAGCAATAGGTTTCCACAGTTCATGAAGATGGTGGTAGAATACTCCGTGCACGTTCTACACCACAACCCAGGACAAAGCAACAGATATGATCACTGAAATATGAGAATACAATACGAGCAATTAACAATCAGTTGAGAAAAGGTAACAGGAAGACTACATTATCCTCTTTCAATGGCTTCTAATTTTTAAAGCTGATACATACAACAACTGAATAACTGTTCTAACTTAGACCACTCATACATCTTTCAACCTGCTAACCAGAATAATAAGCACAGTATTTCACAATCATTATTGTGTTAGGCCATTTTTAATGACATTTTATAACTAGTAGGAGATTTATTGTCTACTCAGAAGCTGCCCACTAGGCAGCAAACTTATCACTACTGCAGCTGCCTCTGAATTTGTCATGTTACAAAGCTGACTCAGACAGCAATTTCGTGCCAGAAGATCTTTGGCAGCAGCAGCAAAAATCCTAGTAATATCCTCTGGAAAGCACAACTGCTACTCTTGGAAGGGTGGAAAAGACCAAGAAAAAAAATCAGCTGATAAATCAGATAAGCTAGTTTCAAAATGCTTCAGTAATCATGTCAGAAGTTCAGAGGAGACAAACCTTATCACTAATCAATTCTTGTAACAGCATCCCATTTCAGGTTTGTGGGAAGAAGTCCAGGCAGAAACACTCTTTTCAGTGTTTTGCTCCCTTCTCTTCCACTGAATGGTTACCTATTGACTTGGTTTCTCCACTCATGTTAGTTTTTAAATTATTCTCATGTAATGTTGCCCACGTCAGACCAATAAGTACATATATAGCTAAATATGTGATGCTTTAAATAATGGGTAAAGTGGATTCAAACAATGGTTCTTGACACAAATAGCTCACCCAGTTAATCCAGGTTCAAACTGAGTGCTTAACTGGGACAGCCAAGACACAACTGTCTGCTCACATGGAGATATATTTGATTCTTATACATTCCTAAGAAAACATTAAGATCATTTCCTTTACAATCTACCCTACTGTTCTCCTAACTGAATCTTCCCAGAGCAACGATTGCTTTATTGGTGCAACTTCTGACCAAGGATACCAGAAAAGGAAGTGGAATGAGAGCCTGAGTAAAAAAACACAAAGGAAGAATCAATCAATCCATCAGGTGCTAAAGCATATTTTCTCCAAATATAAACGACGTAAGCTAGCAGGATGTAAAAGGGTCAAAAAATACGAGGCAGGAGAAGGAAAGTGAAAAAGACAACTAACAAACAAAATTCAATAAATTCATGCTGGAAATTCAAGAAAGCATGACAAAAATCTGCTCACATGAACAGCTAACAGCTCCTTTGATGAACTCAAGGCTGAAGAAGTATCACTCATTAAACAGCTCATAAATAGCAGGTATGTAGTTAATAATCCAGTATTTATTTACATATTTTATCTATTCATTTCACAAATCAGCTGAAACTTTTACTTCATCTGCTTTAAACTGGGGTACAAGCATACCACTGCTTCTTCCCAAACTAGACCAATGTTAAACCAAGGTTATTGACATCACTTCTTAAAAAGGGGAAAGTCCCCAGCATCTAACCATACATCTAAGCCTGGTTTGCAAGTACTCATTCAGATTGAAACTACAAGGTAGTTCATTTTGAATCTGGGATTTTTTTTTTTTCTTTAAAAGAGTTATTTTTACATTGCTTCAGCTTTCACTTTGTTTTTGCCAACAGTAAATTTAGACTGACTGCTCTAAAAAGCAGAGGAAAATGTGTGATGGTTTGGACCTAATTAAAACTTGGGCAAAAGCATGGAAAACTTGGGGACAGCACACCATCAGAAGTTCTCTACTATGCAGAGCAAGTGCAAATCTTTGGCTTCGGTCATGGTTAGGCTGAATTACCCATTTTTTGCACAGGGAAAAGCTTCATAAATGAAAAGGTTATTTAAACAGATCCATGCCAGCCCCCTTGAATAGGCACTGGCATATATAAGAAAGACATACACCCGCATCTAGGAGAAGGAGAGAGTCAGAATTTCTTTCCCTGAAGCTGATCTCATTTTTGCTGCAACAGCCTCTGTGGGGCACTGGAGGTTGGAGTGAGCTAGAACAAGCTAGAACAATTTTCAGACTATCTAGTTTGCATAAGCAGTAAGGTTGGCATCTGGTGGCTCTAAAAATAAATATAATTCAAAAAAAACCACAAAAACAGTCCTGGGATGGTAGAATTAATGCTTCACATCTCTTTTGGCAGCTTGTATCTCTCCATTTGCCAGCTACTCTATTTTCTCCAGTTGAGTATGCTTCATGGTTATTCAGAAGATTTATGTATTTTCTTATGCTACTGCCTTAGTAATGTCAAACATGCAAGATGATACTTTCTGCTAGCTAATTCTCTTCCCACTAGATGACAAGGACTTCAAAGACAGAACGAACATCTTGAGTCTTTATTATCCAACTTCCCACTTGTGCACACACTGCACGCCGACTTGGTTTGAGGTGGCAACTCGATAGCAAAGTAAAACAAAGAGCACATCAGTTCTGTGCATCTTGTCCATGCAGATGAGCTGCTGGAGCTCAGCATCAAACAAAGGCAGCAGCACACCCTGCCATACACTTAATCATAAGGCTGGCAGGCTTATCTCTGAGCACACACGAGATCTGGATATTGCTGAAAATCTCAGCATGTTTTCGTGGTATATCAAAGCTCAAATCAGAAGGACGTGGCTTTTGAGTACTGAGATCTATACCACAGCTGAACTGACTATTGGAAATGAAAAACTTACAGAGTCACCAAAAGCCAGTATAGAAGCAAATCAGCACTTTCAGTCATCCACTATGGCTGGGTAAAGTCTCAGGGTATCAGACAAGCCCACAGAATTGTTCTATACACCACAACTACTCAGATCAATACCCGAATTGTGCTAACATTTGGGATGCCCCAAGAGACAAATTCATGTCCCCAGCTCCATGTATTGTATCCATAATTATCCTAATACAGCCAATTGGTGCTGCTAATGATTGTTTCAGAAAATAAATAGATCACTGATGCTGCAATTTTCCACGCCAACACAACTGCAGATGCATCATGAGGCCGTGGGTCTGAAATCCTCACTTTGCACACTCAAGAGACTGCAGTGCCCCTCCACGTGCAGCAGGGCAATGTGATCACTTCTGGTGATTTTCCCAGGCTCTCGTTCCATCACAGCATTACCAAACAGATGTGAGACTTCTGAGGAGAGTGAACAACCAGGCAAACAGCTGAGAGCTTGTACATTTATAAAACTCTGGCTGAAATTCAGCCTTCCAACAGCTGCAGTCATGCTCATGACATTTTGAGAAAACTGAACTTCACTCTTAGGAAGATTTTGCTTTTGTGTGCAAGTTTTTGCTGCCCTATTTTAGGATTCAGGAAGGATTCAACACTTCACATCTCTCTCTCTCTCAGGGTAAAGCTTAATTTTTAATGAATTGTAATTAAGAACTGAAGCCCCACCCTCTGTCCACCCCCGCAGAGCTTAACTCCAGCAACCATCTCTTCTATTCCCTTCCCTCCCACTTCAGCAATGGAGGCAGAATGTACAGAGAGTAGGACCCTCCCATCTCTTCACAGAATTAGACAGATGAATACACTGGGAGCACATCAGGAAGCAATTCAGATTATGGCATTATTTCAAAAGCTGTGTACTTTGAACATTCCTTGAAATGCCAGAAGAAATCTGAGGATCTGTAATTTTTTCAGTTTTCATATCTGGGACGTATTTTACATAGGGAGAACTTCAGTGGCTGAGGGTTTAGTGTTCTGAGCTATCCTAAAAATCAGTATTGCAAAAACCAGGACACAATCTGCCCTAAAACCAGGAACAGTTAGAAGTCTCACTTCATAGATGTTAATATTCACCATATTGCTGTCAGCTATATTTGATATTATTTGTCTAGCATCAGAGCTATGCAGAGTACTTCATAAAATGCAGGAAGTGGAGATTTACTCCTAGGAAATTTGTCTCACAAGTTTTAAGAAAAAAACACACCATGTAAAGGGTCACAAACTACAGAACTACTAAGGCAACCTTCATCTCTGTTATTCTAGTTTCCTTACAGATAGCTTTCAATAAAGGCTTTATGGCTGAAGAATTAGACATGCAGTCATTGCAAACATCTAGGCTTTTAGTACAATGTTCATAATTATGACATAGCAACAATTTTGAGAAAAATAACAACACCAAAAGAAACAAAAACTTCCCCCCACGCCCCTTTATTTTTTACCGCAGACCCATAAAAGGACTTAGAAACTTCTCCCCCTTCTCAGCTTTTAATTCCACTATTTCCTTACTGCTTTGATCTGGGCTTGTTGACAGACATGCACTTCCCAGTGTCTAATTTTGCAGATATACTTCATTGCTTTAGGTTCATTACTGAGTCTCCTCCTCATATAATTATGGCATACAGGAGTCTGGACATACACAAACACTGTTTAGTTTCACCAGGACAGAGGCCAGAGCTAATAACATGCACGGGTTGTTGGCAGCAGTGAAAAAATGTAGACTGGTGAGTGCGCCTGTCTGTGTCTGCTTATGGAACCAGGTAGGTGCCACCAAAGATAACTTCTGATGATTGTGTGCAGGATTTGTGCTTGATGAGATGATGTCAATAATCTGATAATCTCATTGTTCACCTGATTTTAAATCAAAATGCAGTCCTGTGTATATATATGTGCTCATGTGGCTACACAGATGCACTCTGGCTTCCTTGTTTATAAATGTTTCAGCTGTTTGGTATAAGATTTATGGGGTGGATTGCTGGTAAACAACTTTGGCATCTCATTTCAGTTTTATCTGGGGAGAGGCTACAACATGAAAAAGACTAAGAAATTATTCTGTGCTTCAGCAAGCATCTTAAAACTCTAATATACAGCAGCTCCCTCCCCCTGGAGCTTTGGGTACCTCTAGTGACATTGGTATCTCAACAACTACGAGTTCACTTTGACAGAGGTACTAGAAGAAACAGTAGAGCTACTTCATTATTTTCAAACCCAGCAATAAACATGGGATGTTAAAGGCTTCAGCACATTAGTTACTGATCTCAAATCTTTTTAATGATATGAAACACTTTAAGATCCACTGTTTGTCACAGATAGAATATTCTCTGTGTTTATTTACTATGATCTAAAGTATCATATTCAAGCAAAGTTTATAAAATGCTGTTGATACCAGTTAAGACTCTCAACTTGTTCCAGTTTAAGCAGAGGATGAAAACCACCCCTAGGTTAACACTACAGAAAGTTTTATTCCACTAGATGCAAGTTTCATTAGATATTCAGTGGGGAAAAAGCATCTTGAATAAATCTCTATCACGACAGCTCTTTGGCCTTATTGACTGATACACTACAGGACTACGAAAGGAATGGAAAACATAAAGAGAAAATTCCCTCTATTCAGCCCAAGTCCATTTAGAAAAGTATGACTATAAAAAACATCGTTTTTCTGCCTTCTCCATCCCCACTTTGCCCTGGTTCTACAGAAAGCCTTCAAAATGATCTTTGAATATGATCTTTGAACACATCTTTTACAGAGGCTTCCATCTCTCCAAACTCAAAACTAAACTTCTGCCATACCAAAGGCATAGAAAAAAATCCACAAAACAGGGTTGGGGGAGAAGAAAGTGCAGCCTATTTTTGAAGAGCAGTTTTCCTTTGCTCAAACAGGATCACTTTTGAACAGGCACAACACTGACAGTGGCTTCTGGCAACGCCCAGCACAAGTAACATCAAATCACAACAAAGGTAGTTGTCTGGGGCTTTTTTTCCCTTTCTTCATAAAAGTACACAGAGACAAATCTTGTCCTGAAAGAAAGTCATGTAAAATAAAATAAAGAGGAGAAAAGGATCATTATTAACCTTTAACAGAAATACAAGCAAGCCACAGAGAAACTGATCCACTGGATGGGGGACACACTGTTTACAGGAGAGCCAGGAAATAAACCTGAGTGCTTGAACCATTCTACATCCACTGTATCAAACTTAACTTTCATTTTGACCGAAGTTTTCACAAATGAGGATGTGCACCCAAAACACCACACTTAGATGTAGTTAGCAGCTTATGAAGTGCAAATGGAATGAATCAGCTATTTCTCCTTCTAAATCACAAAGTCACAGAATCCAGCTTGGAAAGGGCCTTGGGAGGTTACTAGTCCAGCATCCTTCTCAAAGCTGGGTCAAACACTGAATTTAGATTGAGTTGCTCAAGGCTTTGTGTAGAGAAGCCTAGAAAACCTCCAAGGACCTGTGTCTTCAATACGAAACTTAAATGAAATATATCAGGAAGAAAATATCCTGAAGAGATATCCTATCACTCACCTTTTGAAGAAAGCAAGCACGATAATTCTGATCATAAATAATGCTATTTCATATTACCTCTTTAAAATATTTGACCTGACTTAGGTGTGCAGCAACTGAAGGCAGGCAGAGCCCAAAAAGGCAACACAGAACTTCAAATTATGAATACAACCTGTCTTCAGGTCTCACTTTTTTTAAATTCAAATTTAATGTAATGACAAACCGTGTTAAAAATACAAAACCAATCATGCATCATCTAAGAAAGGTTGAAACCAACGTGCTCTTTGACAGACAGGTGCTCTGTGTAAGTGTGAACATGAGAACCTCTTGTCCCATTATGCCCCAAAACCACTTTAGTGGTTTTAGTATCCTACCACTTTAGGATACTCATACACCATAAGGTTTTCCAGCCATTCTGTTTGGAAGCATCTGGAAAAGCAACTAACCAAATAACCAGGGTGCAAAGCACTGTAAGGAAATTACAATGAAAAAATCGTTTATTTAACTCAAAATACCTTAAGCCTACCTATGCTCATTTAATATATGCAAGATGATGTACTCTCTAATATTTTGTGAGGCAAAGTTCTTCTACTACAAGACCTGCATCCATAATCTTCCTTCCCTTTTATTAAAAAAAAAAAAAAAGTATTTTAAGAAACCTCTTTTCCAAGAAGTACAGTCTTGAAATAACTCACTCTTAATGGTGGTGAACTGTAAATCTTAAAACAAACGACATGTTTATTTCTGACAACACTCTCTAGCAATCATTGTCATTTATGACTTTTAAAGAGCACATGATGTTGCCTGTGTAAACATTATTTTTTTCCTCTGATTGGTTTCAATAAAGTAATTTTTCCAGGCAGAACATTTGAATTACCATATATTGAAAAGCAGAATGTGTAATACACATCTGGTTTGGATTTGTGAAGTGGCTTGCTGTTCATACATTTTCAGCTGTGTGGAATAAAATTATGTTGATGAAGCAGTAAATATTTTTTTATTGAACACAATGAAAGATGAATTCTGAGAACAGTCCACTGTTAATTACTACAGGTACTCTGCCAAATATTTACTTGAAAAATCATCAACAAACCAAGCTAACAAAAGAGAACAGACACTTGCACAGTGACCCATGGGGTTCAAGCACAGAACCCAGAATCCTGCTGCACATCAGACAGCCTTTTTAGTTACCATCTGCAACAGGAACATCATGCTTTTCTTGGCTTCTGTCAGTCTAGTCTTTAGGCACCTGAAATGAAATCTACCCCTGATTTCCTTTGGACATACACTGGAAGCTGTGCAGACTAGCTACGGCCTCTGTGGAGCCCCCAGTTTACAGAGCTGCAAAATAGCTCTGCCAAATCTCTGGGTATGAAATGCTTTGTAATTCAGTTAGAAGCAAAGCAAAGCAACCAATGTAGCCACTTGCCCACAAACCTTACCCCTGAGCTCAAGAAAAAAGTAATGAATTTAATCAGAAGATATACAACAAGGTTATACGATAATAAATAGATGGGTGGAAAAAAACAAAACAAAATGCCAAAATAAAACAAGAAAACCTCAGATTCTTAAATACTTTTCAGCAAACCAAAAAAGGAACATTTTCTTGCTTCTCCTTTTAACCAGCTGGCATGCTATCTTCTCCAGACAATGCAGAAGCCCTGGTTTCCTTTTTTGTATCTCTCAGTTATCTATCTTCAGATTCTGCATCTCACAGAGATCAGAATCTCTCCCAGACTGTCCTCACTGCTGAGCTTTTGAAGACTGCTGTTTATCAGTCTGGTCTTGACTTCAACTGCTGATTCATCAGTGTGTGCTTACCTCAAGGTGTCTACAAATGACACTTTGCTACACAGAGCAATTAACCTTCTTTAGTCTGGAAAAACTTACAGATGGATCTTTAATAAAGCGTCTCACCTACAGACAGGTGACCTGCAGGAACAGGACTGCTGGTTTCCTAAAACATGGACTTCAGCAAGAGCAGGCAGGTGTTTCTGCATCCTTTTGCTGGCATGGATTACAGAGGCTGTCAGCCTTTCCAAAATCCACAGCAGGAGCCCCCGGAGTGTCCCCTCAAGTTAAGGGCATGGTACTTGGACAGTTACCCACTCTCTGATAAACATTCACATGGAAAGCTGCTGAACTGCATCTCTGAAACAGAGGGTATTATTTAGAAACTTAGGTCTGCACATGTTCATTTAAATGTTCTCATTTTAAAAATAAAATCACATGATATTCTATTCCAATGCATCTGTAGAGTCAGTGATTCATCTAATCAGTTTGCTCTTGTGAAGTCTGATTTACTGAGCCGCTCCAAGTACAAGTACCTCTTAAATTGTTTTACTGAATTATTTCATGGCAGTTACATGAGGACAAGTTGAAAATTTTTCTTCTGTTCAAAGGTAGAGCTCCTGAAAGTGTCATTTGTGTTAGGCCATGACTTAACTTTCATTGATCCACCACCAACATTGAAGTCTTAACCCTGAGAGGTCTCTAGATTTGGGGAGCAGTGTGTTAATATTGGCTTTCTGGGAAAGGGATGAAGAAAAATCTGTATCAGTGTTCCTAAAAATAGCTAGCTGGTTCCTGACCCAGCATTCTGCCTTTGCATGACCAATGTTCAGGGAAGTTTTTGAACAACAAAAATATAATTTAATTATATTAGTATTCATATTTAGATTGCAATTTCTGCTTTGACACTGTCATCTCTTCATTAGGTTGCTGCTTATGGATTTAGGCATTCAAGGTTTGCAGCATCTCCACCCAGACCATTCACAGGTTTGAAGACTCAGGGGAAGACTGGAACAGATTAAACTGCTCCAGGGCTGGGTCCAGCCTACAGATGATGCCTCTGCCTGCTCCCACTGCAGTGAGTGCTAAACTAATTAGTACATGATCTGCTGGCAACTTCGGCTCTCAGAAGCACGAAGCTCTGGTCAGCTAAGTGTGAAACTGTTCTCAGTTCTCAAACTGTACTCAGTTCTCATGTTACTGCAGCCCATGATGAGCTGTGGTTAAGAGCAAGCTGTAAATGCAAACCAGCTGAATTCATTCCTGTTCTCATCTGCCCTAAGAAGATGGCAGGACTGATTTCAATCAGCATTTTTAGGTGCAGGCTGTTTACATGACATACCTACAATTTCAAATGATGACCCAGCACTTTAGCATATAGCCCTCTTTTCCCTTCTCATCAAGAGTTCTAATATAAAAAAGATTAAAAAGAGCAGGAACTGTGCAAGGTTTGTGATTTATTCTGCAGAGCTAATCACAGTGAGAAATGCAGTTATTTCATGTAACACCCAGACACTGAATTAGTGGAGTTAAGATCTCACATTTCAGCATGATATCCATTCATGAATTATGTTCTTTATGTTTGGTTAGAAACAACAAGAGGAAAAAACCCACAACACTGAGGGGAAAAAAAAAGTAAAATTGGCCATGGAAATACACTTCAAAGCCCAGCCTGTCCTAGTTTTCAAGGATATATATTCTGCAAGATTGCTCTCATGATGCAAAGGAGTGTTTGCCTTAATGGTAAATAAATGTCAAGGCATGTGAATGACTTGACACAATACATTTTATTTTAACTAGGGTTTAAATAACAAGTAAATACTAGGGCCTGCCCTTATTTTAATGGAACAATTACATAAATGGAGACCTTTCAACTTCACATTCCTCAACAACTATGGCTTCTTCCAGAAATAACAGAATATTTATGCAAAATATTCTCAAAACCCATTTTTCTAGAAATTAAATTACTCCTCACGAAATAAAAGCAATAAACTGATACCAACCGACATTTAATGAAAAGTCAGACATTTCTATCAGTCCACACTAGAAGTGCATGTCTGCAGGCAAGGGATACTCAGCTCAAACTTGCTGGTTTAGCATAATATACTAACAAAATGCTATGTGTAAAAATCACTGACTTACCTTGTTTGGATTTTTTGCAAAGTTGATATTTTAGAACAATTTTTTGTACTTGGTTTCATATTTGGGCAATTCAGATAAACTATCAGTCTTCCTGTAAAAGGAACACCTAAAAACATTATGCAAAAACAATCTACTCCATGAGCAGCTACTAGGCAGCAACCCTGATAACATTTTTTGAAATCTACAATGTCAATTGACATTTATGTCAACAGTCGACAATAATGTCAACAGTTCCAAGTCAGTCAATATACAAAGGTAGTTTTTAGAAAGCACCCAGGATACTTAAATCTTATTTCCATTATTCAAAAGAGGTTTTTTTCTTTTCCTTTTGAAAAAGCCCGGACCAAGTCTTTATTACTAGGTAAGTGAATTTAGAAGTCAATTTCTCTCACTACACATGACTAAAATTTCAAATGTTTTAGGGTCCAAAACTTGGTCAAAAAAAGGATTCAGGCATATATTTTTAATGCTTAAGCACTTCATAATGATCCTTTCCTAGGAACTGCATACATGACTGAAAACAGAGCAGAATTTTGTACCACCTACTCGGAAACAGCCAACATCCAAGCAGCTCCTTCACACTGGAGGGAAGGTTTCCCAAAACACCAGTGTGCTGAGCTGAAAGTCTTCCAAGCTTCTTTTGAGCTTATTTAGACTGTTTTAGACCCATTTTACAGGTGAAATTCAATTTCAGCCAGCCAGACTTGCAGACCTGTATTCCTGACCCTAACACTGGTTACAGGCATCCCTAACACTGGTCAAGAACTGCAGCCAGTCCCTGCAGCTGTGTCACTGCACAGGGACCTGAAGGCCACTGTCACAGCCCTCCAGGCAGCCTCAGATGGCTCTGCACCAGGACATCTTCTTGCACACCCATGGCCACGGAGCATCTGCTGCTCTACAGCCCTGCAATACCCACCCTGGGCACATTCAACACTGCCCTGAGTGTACAGACAGGGGTTTTGACTGCACAGCACCAAGGTATTCTCTGCAAAACAAAGCATCATGACATGATGATAAACTAGGAACCTTGAAGTGAGAAATCCCATGAAATCCAGACATTCTCTGTAGCCTTAAATGCCCCTTTAGGAACATGGAACAGGCACTGTGAAAATTCTATACCTCTTAAATATATATGTATGCACATGAGGACTCTCACTGACTTAATTCTAAACACTCATCTGAAGGCTTCTTCGCATGAATAAGATCCAAATAAATGTATAAGTCCATAAATAAATTCAGCAGAAACTGTAACTAGGATAGACATTGCATTAGTCAAATAACTTCATTAGAATCTACGATTCACTAAGATTCATCCCTTAACTCAACTGAACTTACATATAAATCAGCTAGGAGAGTATCATTAAGGAAAAGCTGGCCTCTGTTTTGCCTTAAAAAGCTTTTTATACAAAAAACAAATTTAAAAAGAAGAGTCATGGCTTCCTGATGTGTACTATCAAAACCAAAAATAAACAAACCAAGAAATTGCTGAACAGTTATGTTAAAAAAAAAAAAAATCAGACTGTACTATTCACTCAAAAACAGTTTACTGGCTGGACATTTATTTGGTAATACTTTACTAGTTGTTCAGAAAGAAGACAAGATAGAAGGCTGGTTAAAGAATTACAAACCTATTTCCAAAGGAATGATTAAATTCCTTCCCACTTGTAAAATCAAATACTATTTCAATTTACTACTATTTACTACCTAGTTTTAAGCCAGTCTGTCCCCAGACAGACTACAGACTACTACACTGGGCTACTCAAAATATATTTGATCACCGTAAAATCTGCCTGTTTGCAAAATACTCATCTTCATGTTCCAGCCTCCTCCTCCTCCACAGGACCTGCACCTCTCCACTCAGCATCTCCCTTGATCAGAAGCATTCACTCACTCCCCACAATTTCACATCTGTGAGTTTGTGCAGCTCAGTGTCCCTTGCTTTCCCCCTTGATGCTCTCAAGGAGGTAAACTTGCACTGTCCTTTCCTGCTGAGAGCTGGTTAAAACAGACCATTTCTTGTCTTCTGTTACAAAAGCCTGGCCTCAGTGATCCACACACCCCGACACCACTACTCAGCTCTGCTTGTTTGGGAACACAGCCAAACAGCTGAAGAGGCAGAAAGAAAAACCCACAAAGCATCAGAGCGTGCAAAACACAGCAGCTATTTATTGCTCAGCAGCACAGGTCGTTCTAGCACCAGTGCAATTCTTCTGCACTCAGGTCTTCTCTCAAGTACAGATGCACAGTTTACCTCTTTCTTTGAGGGGACTTTCTAAACCCTGCAGAAAATTCCCTGAGTTAGCAGAGCCATTACCTCTCCAGGTCCTTTCCCAGCACTCCCAGAACAAGGGACAAGGATGCAATAGCAGGAGCCTCATGAGAGAGGTCACGTGCAAATCCTTAGCAGGTAATAACAACATAATGATGGGGGGGAATGGTCAAATTAATTCCTTTGACTTAGCTTCTCCACATAACCTATGGACAGGAAAGGAACCTAATGGAACTGATAAAAGTAGTCAGAGTCACACTGAACATATATGTAATCTGTGAAAATAAATGGATAGCTCTCTTGGCAAAACAGAGGGGCAGCTAATGCCATAAAAATGCAGTTATGACTGAATTTTGAGACCAAATCATTAATGTTGGGAAGTCCAAACTCCTGCTTAAACAGGGGCAGCTTTGAACTTCAATAGATTGCTCAGGAGTTTGCTTGAGGACATCTCAAACTTTTAGTGAGTGAGAATCCACAACCTCCTTGACAACCTGTTCCAATGCTCAGTTACCTTCAGAGTAAAGATTATTTTCCTTATATTCCATCACAGCCTCCCTATTATCATTTCTGACCAGCATATCTTGTTCTGCTGTGCACATCTGCCAGAGGTTAGTCCATCACACACAGAGAACTCATTTGCCCTCATGGATTTTGGTCAGATTTCTGCTGGCCCATTCCAGACTAGGTCCCAGTGAAGAACAGTCACTAAGGTAATTCCACAGGACACAGATAGTAGGATAAATATGACAGAGAGAAGAATCTATACAACTTATGAATACTTTGGGGTTTGGGGCAGCTTTGTTGGAATTTTTTTCACTCCTCCCAATAGTCTGTAGTAAGTTTTTTTTTCCCTTACCTCATCACAGCAATAATCTCTGGACAGAGCACCTAAAATAAGCACGCATGTGTGTGGCACAGCTACTTTACAATAATACTGTTGCTAGTTTACTGAATCTAAAATAACCCAAACCTGCTTTCAAAATCTAGGCCTATTTCATTTTCTTTCCAGAAAATAGACAACGAAAATTTAGAAACATTTTTTAATATATCCATTTTGACAATTAATGGAATACTCTATTTCACTTATTTTCCAATCTATCTTCTTCAGCTGAGGTCCTTATTAATTATTTTTAGCAAGTAGAAAATTCATTAGCAAACTATTTCTTCAAACTTCTAAGTGAAATAAATTCAAGTCTCAATATGTTTTTAAATACTCCTCAAAGTATTTCTTTCAGATGGTAGCGAGTATAAATGTTTTCCTATATTTTCACTTTTATCCTACGTAGGGACTACATGATAATATTTTTCTACTATTTATGGAGTATACAAATGAAACTGCAGGGAAGTGGGGAAAAATACAAGTCTAGAGATGAGCAGTGAGTAGTGTGTGATGGTCAGCTTGAAAAAGCTGCAGTCTGACTGGTCTTTTCAAAGACCTGCAGGTATTCTTTGAGCTGTTCTGTGTTTACCTAGAAAGAACTCATCCAAACCTAGAAAAATCTTTGCCTTGGAAGTAACAGAGAGGCCAAAATAGGCATTTCATTTGCTTTCCATTCAAGCTACTGACATGAGAATTACAAGTTGGAGAAAAACTTTTCATTTTCGTTTTCATAGGAAACTAACACTGCCCTGATGTACCGAAAATACATCATGTTACGCTGTTCTTACCAAACTGATTTTGTAATCAGCAGGATGAATCCATGTGTTCTTGAACACCAGAAAGCACCACATGTGTCTGGAGGAGCAGGTCTGGCTAACATGCCACATGTGGCACAGTGACCAGCAGACCTGGGATAACTGGGCTGGCAGGAGGTACCTGCTGGCACTGTTCAGCTGCAGCCAGGACTTGTGGAGACCCCATCTCTAGAGACAGATACTCACAAATGTGTCTGTCTGAATAACAGCTAAAAGTATTATAGCCTTGTAATTTTGGTCTCTTCCCATACCAGTCTATACACACAGGGATTAAAAAAAAAAACTAAAATAAGCTTCAAGTCAATGGAAATTTTATACACAAAATGTTGGGTTCTTCTTAGCACTACAAAATTAACAGATCAGATATAATTTTGTTTTCAACTACAACACTGTAGTTGTTTTTAATACATTCAGAAAACATTAAACTTGTAATGTTACTCTATATTTAACAGTACTTATTCCATTTACTTTTTTCTAATGTAATTGCCTGTATTTATTTCTTCCAGTTTTATAATGTATAGGCATATCTCATCTGAACATTTAATAATAGCATAAATTCACATGCAGTAAGAAAATCCATTTTATAAAAAAAAAAATACATATGGTCTACTTAAGGAACAATGATTTATTACTCAGTAGTGTAACTGGAGATATTTCAGAGGATATTTATTATCATGCATTTGCTGTGAGTGCTCTTGTAGCTCTGCAACAGCAGAGCCTGCATGATGCCAGTGGCTTGCTGAGTCCTGTTGGGAGAACCCACTGAGTTCCCTGGAATGGGTTTCCCTTTCTCCCTTCACAGACATTGAACTTTCAGTAAAAGGAATTATATAATAAAAACAAAGCACTCTGGAGAACATCAGAGAAGGATCTCTGAGACAGAGATGGCAGATAGCCACACTGCAACCAGAACGTCTTGAAGGAAAAATGAACAAAGCCAGTCTGTAGTTAAAAAGGAAGAGATACTCCTATCCTTCAGTAGCTGATTTTTAATTATTAGACACAGTCATTTATTGCTGGATGAGATTTACAAGCTTGTACTATGTTGTTACTTTCCCACTCATCCTCTCTATAACTGGAGCTACAGTCCAAGAGTAACCTCTAGGACAATAAAGCAGCCCTTTAAAAAAATGCAGCCCCTGCTGTCTACACACACGTACACTTAGAGCTTTTTCTTCAACAAGAAGTGGGAAGCAGAGACAGCTGTCTCCACTGTCAACCAAGAAGATACTGAATTATTGTTCTGGAATCACAACAGCAGCTAAAATATCTGTTGCTGAGCCTTCTGAAGTTACACCACCTTCTTAAATATTCCCCCACCGTTCTGCTTGTGTTCCAGCAAACCCCAGCAATGTAAGCTGAAGCAGCACACAGGGCTCCACTCACCACTGATTGTTAAATTCTACCAATGACTGTAAACACAGTTCCCAAATCACACAACAAAGAAATAAAAGGAATCAGAACCACATACTGACACCTTTAAATTCTAAAAACGTCAGAATAATGCATTCTAACCTTTGTTTTAGTCCCACTACAGTAGTTCCATTCCTATCGTTTTGTTATTTCAGTATGTCTATTAATAAAGTAGTCCCTTTAGTCAGACTGTCTTTCACCTACTAAAAAAGGAAGGGCAGCTTTGTGTCTTGCCCAAGGTCTCAAAGGCAGTTTCTGAAGAGACCTATGGCTCTGTCCAAATGCCTTTTTTCCTTTCATTACTGTATATTTCATCCTTAAAATAAGACAATCACTACATATATTATTTAAGACTCAAAACAGGCTATGGCAGGCACTAAAACTTATTGTGAGGACAGGAAAAGTGCAATCATACAATTTAAGGACATGTCTAACGGTACACTGATGTATTTCAGTTAGTAACACCCAGAGGAAAAGAAAAATATATATACAGCTCTGAAACATCTGCTTAGTGAAGTCCCATCTGGACTGCTGTGGAGATGATCATGTTGCAATATGGTGGTCGCTTACCATTAAAGGAGCTATTAAGAAATATGTATCAGCCTTCCTGCTTTCATGATGAGAACATTCATAAGTCTCCTCTGATACTCTTCTGGTGTCTTTCTAATTTTCCTAAATACAGTCAGAGCTGCACCTGAAAACAGGTGATGTACATGAACCCTTTCTCCTGTAGCTTATTATCTTAAATCAGACACAAAAATCAGACTTCCACAATGAAACACATAACAAGATATAACCTTCATTTTTACGTGACAGAAATCTTCAATCTATTGTTATTGTTGCAGTGAGAAAAAAAAAAAGTTGATATACTACAGACAACAAGATTACACTTCTTTCTGAAAATGTCAGTGCTGTTAAAAGCTGATATGCCTAAAAGGGCTGAAGAGTTCCCTGTTTACCCACCAAAACCTACACCACAAGAACTACAGCTGGCACTCAAGACAGTACCTCTGCTTAAAGACTTTTACACACATAACATGAGCAATGAGGAGAAGGTTCTGAGGGAATAGATTGCACCCAGGTCACTGAACACTACTGTAATACAGCACAGCAGCAGAATTGTTTGCCTCACACCTGGTGTGCACTCCCATCCCTGCAAGTATTGTAGGTAAACTTAATAGGTAAAATCACTATCCTACCCCTTCAATGATTCTAACTCCTGCAACTTCTCGATGCCACTTCTCGATGGTTTTCAGAAAAAATACATCTTGTGTGTGTATTTCATGTTTCCTTCATGAAATTCTAACCCTTTTTGTTCCATTCTAACATTCTCTCACACATACCCATTGTGCAGGGTGGGGTATGTATGAATCTGCACGCTTTCAAATGTGTTGGGAAGAATTAATGGCCGCTGCCCACCTGAGTATCTCCATGGCTTTCCATACAGAGTGCCAAACCCCCTCCCTAGAGAAACTGAGGTGTTATGGTCTGGACAAGTGGTCCTTGTGGTGGGTGGGGAGCTAACCAAACGTGCCAGAGTGTGCTGGGAAATCACTCCTTCTCAAAGCAGGGTGCCCAGGGAGTGACATTCAGACCAGCACTATTTAATGTTTTCATCATCCATGATCATCTTCTTCCAACTTCTTCCTGACATACTGATGTTTTTGATGCAGAGCCTGAAGGTACCAAATTTAATTTTACTTCCAAAAATATCTAGAAATACATTGCATATTGCTTGTCTCCTTTTCAAGGAAGACAAGATCTGCCTTGGTTAGCTTCAGATGCTGCCACTGGTTTGTAATCAATATAAATGATCACATTACTAATTCATTAGAACTGCAGTTCTGGGACAGGAATCCATGTTTCAAGATGCTGGAAGCATGTTATCAAAAGATCTAAGAAGTTTTCTCCTCAAACTGCTCTGACCTTGGCAAGGGAAGGACTGGTGAATGTACATTCCCCACACACACCTTATAACTGCCCATTCCAAGCTACTGACCTTTGCTACACATTTGATGAGACCACCACTCATCAATCCTTCTACACATCTCGGATACACAAGATGCAAGGGGTTAATTAACATTAAATATATGGTATTAAGCAACAGAATGCATGTCAGAACCCATATAAATACTTAATCTGAAGAATTACTTAGAAAGTACATTTCTGCAGTAGTAAATAATTAATCCTCTCTGATCAATACCAAAATGACAGTAATTAGAGAAAATAAGACAGCACTGAAACCATTAAGACACTTTTTTGAAGCTAGAATGTTTTTGATGCAGTTATGTTCTTTGTTTACTGTAAAGTTATTCCAACAGGGACAGAAAATCTCATATTTTGGAGTGTTAAAACAGTCCAATGTTTATCTTAAGCAACACTTCAGTACTTGCACAAATTGAAAAAAAATTGCAGTAAAATTCCCACAATTTATGCAGCCCTTTACATCCTAGGGTAGCATTCTCCATTACTATAGATCATCACAGTTTAAAATATTTGTGCTTTTGCCAATGCATCACAAAATGCATATTTTTCTTTTTATTCCTTAGAACTGTACAGCAATCTGTTTTGCTGGGGCCTCAATGATTATAATTTCTACTTGCAACAAGTAAGATGCACATAAGCAAACTGTTCCAGCCTAAATCAAAACAAAACCAAAAAATGTTACCATTGAAATGTCATTATCAGCTATCAGTTTATTGTCATTTATCAGCTATCAGATTGATGTGCAAAACTGAATTAATATTTGAAATACCAGTCTGTGCAAATAAAGAAGCGTTCTGATCGCCTCACCATGGTTTTTCTGTAAATACCAATTTACAAGCTGAAACTACATAGCAACAAAAGATGCAGTTAAGCTTTTCTCCTAAAGTTTGCATAAACATGCCAACGAACTAAATATAAATCTAAGTCTGTTATTGCAAGTATAGCCTTTAAAAACAAAATAAAGCCTTGAAATTTTCCCTGAACGTATTTGTGCATGTAAAGAATGATTTCATCTTAGTCCAGTGGAGTTTAAGAGCTTTCAAACTGCAGTTGAGTTTCAGCACATACAAAGAGAACTTAAGATATGAAGCTGTGTAAGCAACAGGACAGTAGAGGAGTCAGTGTACAGAGAAACAAATGTAATAGTATTAAAAGGCAAAGCATTAAAAAATCTGAGAAAATTTGAGTCCATTTTGAGACCTCATCCTTGTGGTCTCATTGTGTGAGTTTCAGTTCTCTAGCTACAAAATGAAGCACTTACAATCCCACAAAAACTTATATTTGGACTTAAAATTCCTTTGGTGTATAAAGCAAACAAAAGGCAGCACGTTGTGCACATCCTACATACCAAGGCAGTTTGAGATCCAATATTACATTTATGTCTGAAATTTAGGAGCTAGTCCAGCAATATCCTGACATCTCAGGATACTGAGATAGCCAATGATTAACACATTTTTAAGGGGAAAACCAGAAAAACCCAAGCCACATTCAAATCTAATGCACATTACAGAATATGCTTAGAGGGAAGAAACCAATAAATACATTATATAGTGTTATAAAAAAAGAAAGGTTTATTCTAGTTAATTGCTGGATGTTAATAGAAGTCATACATGATTTTTACAGGATAGCCTTTGGAATTGCCTGCATCAACAGCCACACCAGAATTATTCTGAAGCAGTAAGGAATCTGAATTTGAACTGCTATGTTACAGTTACATGATACAATCTGCACATTTTTCAAAGTGGAGAATAAATACAAGATGATAATCAACTGCAAAACAACTTGAGCCAAAGATTGCACTGCTCTTTGTGTGGAACACCATAGGAAGAGACCACAAAACTGCATGTTTCTACCACCACTACTCTATTTGCCATCACAGCTCTTATGGAGGAGCAATATTAACACAGTGCAAAGAGCAATGAAAATATTTGCAGAGTAACCAGCGCCAGAGATGTCAATGGTAAAGAATTTCAATGCAGACTGTTCTGAAAGATATGAATCAAGAGAGAAGCAGAAAGACGGGTTTAAATAGTAATGGAGAAAAAAAAGGGTAGATAACATGCATGTCTGAATTGCAGCTCTCTGCAGGTACAGGGCTTCCTTCAGGAAATCTCCAAAAATAGGGTTTGGGTTCCCACTGGTTTGCTAGCACAGCATGTGATATCCAATTCATCCAGTAACACCTGAGATAAATAGCATGATGGCAAGGCTGCAGCACAAAAATTAAACACCTCGTGTGGAAGTATTTTCCTCAGTCAAACATCAACATATCATCCATAAGGTTTCATAATGGAAATATCCCTCCAAAAAACCTCCTCCAGCCTTGCTACCCGCACAGACACAATGCTTATGCTCTCCTGAAGTATTGCAGTGCTATCTACCTTTCCAGTATAGAGACATTGCCACTTGTACACTCTGCACTACTACAAGGCCATCTCTTTCCTTAGACTGGAAAATCCCCCTTTTTAAAAAAAAAAATTATTTTATGCGAAGGAAAAATTAATGGCTACAAACACAGCTTAAATATATTAAAGCACAGTAAACACAGCCAAGAATCCCTCCCTTTCCAGCACCTGCTTTCTTCATGCAGATTTCCCCCCTCCTCCAGCAGTACAGGGGAATCTATCTGGGTTTTGCTGCTGCTGTTCCATTAAAAGTCTAGCAATGCAAGTTATTTAAGTTGCTAATTAATTACTACTCTGTGCACGCTATATTCTTTGTTTCCAGTACTACTGTGCAGCTCTGCTTATTCCTTGAACCCATGTATCTACAATTACTGTTAATGTGAGGTAGGACAAGAAAAGGTTCGCCTTCCCTGCTGGCCAGTTTCTCCTGTTTACTTTTGCTGTGGTTGCTGCAGGGACTCAGAGCTCTCACCCTGCTGGCTCTGAAGTTCTGAGACAGCAGAGTTGGAGCAGCAGAAAAGGCAAATGTGCACAAAGGAGAGGCAGCAGCACAGGGATTTAAACACAGTCACATTTTGCCCGTTGTGACCCAGCAGAAAGAACAGCACAGTGCAGGTGACAAATGAGAGGAGTCTGTGCTGCCAGTGTAATCCAAGACATATCTGTTAAAAACACAAAACACAGCAGGAGTGGTGTTGTCTGTGAGATATGGCTCCTCCAGAAAAAGGTCAATACTGATGAGGATGGAGATACAGGGGCAGCACAATGCAGGGGGATTTCTGGCTCCACACTATCAGCCCTGACAATCTGACAGGAGCCAGTGAGGGGTGCCTTTATCAAAAGAAGACAGATTGATTCAAAATCACTTGGAAAACTGAAGAATTTTTTCAAGCTAACAATGTTATTCTAATCTCTGAAGCAACTCCTAGGACATTGGTGCTTTTACTGCACTGCTGAACTAAAAGCAATTCAAAAGGCTTTTAATCTTGTCATTCCACTAACATGTTTAAATACAAATTTAAAAAAAATCTGGGTCAAAAAGAAGTGTTACACTATGTTAAAATAAAAGTTTTCATAGGTGAATAGCGAAGGGAAAATGCCAAAAAGGGTTGAAATACACAAACCTGGATGTCAGTGTAAGGTTCAAAAATTTTATCAGCGCAATCTCAGTAAAGACAGGAAGTATTTACCTTCATCCTGTTCAAGTGATTACTTTTGTATTTTCAAGTACATACTAACAACAACAAAAAAAACCCAGCAATCTACTAATATTACTAAATTGCAAATGTCGCTAGACATTGTTCCAGCAATGTAATAGGTGTTAAAATGCAATCAGGAATATATATTCTCTTCTCTTCTGTGGGCTGTAGTGTATTCAGAGATAACTGTAAGCTGAAAGGATTTCAGTCAGACATTCATAAGAATAAGACCTACCTGGAAAGAAGCTCCAGAAGACAATAACTACACTTTTCCCCCAAGAAATTCAACAATACTCATGTTATTTTTGATAAAGGTTTGTCTGGATTTTTTTTTTCAGACAGATACTACTGTGATGTTGCTACCACTCTAAAGTTCTAGGCTCCCACAGAGCTGCTGCCCAGCTTGTTTCTCTTCAATCTCTATCTGAAGACAGACACACAACTTTACATTTGTCCCTGGCTCAAATGCACTTCATTTCTCTCCAACCATTTCTCTAAAGTGTCTGCACCCTTTTGAACTGCAGTCCTGTCTTCTACAGCACACCATCCAGCTCTGCTCTTGGATGTAACAAATAATACTGGAGCCTGTTTAGATCTCTAATTTTAGTACTACTTTAATTTTGATAACAAATTAAGGACTATGCTACAGTGTTTTTCCAATCAGTCTCATACCCACCTGCAAGTCATTTCACTTATACCACATTGACTGCTTTGGTTCCTAGGACTAGAACACCCTCTTCAAACAGAAGCAGGAGTTAAAAATAGGAAAAATAATTAATTACTTTGATGCAGTATCATCAGATGAATCTCTTCAGAAAAAAATTATGTTAAGGGAAACCAGGATGAAAAATATTAGGTGATTAATGCTCCTTGGACTACTTATCCCAGCCCTTTGGCCTGTACGTATTTGTTTTCTATGCCATAAAACAAATAAAAACCTCTGTCTTGAGTTTAAAATACAGTACTTAAAAAATGAAAGTCTTTTTCTAGAACAATCTTCTTTCCTATACTGAAAGTGAGTACATACAAAGAGTGACAAGAATACTGAGGTCAGTTTTTAATGTATCTTTGACTTCTACTGTTTGTGTACATGTTTTGCATTTTACCCTTTGTCTACTGCTTTGTTTTCAAACTATGAAATTCTCCTGTAAGTGCTTGTGACTGAGAGGTGGACCTTCCAGTTCTGCAAGAGTACCCACCCATAACTGAGCAGGGTGAAGCTGGAGAGGAACACTGCAAACACCTGCTCAAGGCAACAGCAGAAACTGCAGAGGAACAATGCTGTGAGTAATTCAAGGGGATGGATGATGGTTCTCCCTTCCTGAACAGAAGGAAGGGCTTTACACAGCTCTCGTGTGTCAAACAAGCTACAGATAGGACTTGTAATGTTAAATAGTCAACAGGACCTTCTGTTTCTGCAAGTCTGTGCCCCTGACCCTCCAAGTCTCACCTTCAATCCTGCTCCTTCTCCTTCACTCGAGTGGGAATTTCTGAGACCAGCTGGGAACCTCGCTGACAGAGGAAATGTGCTTTTTCCCATATCAAAAGGACTTTGCTGCTGTGCCTGCATGGGTGTCTCAAATAACACAGGTACCACATTCAGTCTCATCTTATTAGTCTGTCACTCCACGTGTTCCTCTGATAAAGGAAAAGCAAAGTAAAGCAATGTGGTTCCCCTGAAAAAGAATAACCTTTTTCTTCCCTACAACAGTGCTATGCTTTTTTCTTCATAAGCCCATTTTATCAGCTATTTCTACTGTATTTCTTTGCAATGGTGTTCTGAGCTGTGCAGATACTCCATTCGTCTCTGCACCAACTGCAAATTCAGGGAAAATCTGCCCACATGAAAAAAAGGACACATTAAAAAAAAGAAATGCAGGTAAGTATTTTAACCTGCAGTATATAAACCTTATTTTTCTAGTGCATGCTCTAGTCATAATTTTTTAAAGAAGAAAATAAAGAGACACTGCTACATAATCTCATGTATCATTCAAAAGGCAGCACTTCTAAACAGGAACAGCAGATTTGTCCTCTCATGACAGGACTTCTTTATACCCACAAATGACATCAGAAGATCAGAGACATTTTGCCACAAATATTCCATTTGCCTTTGAGCTAGATTTTAAAACTGTGTAGTCCCCCCTCCACCCCAAAGGGTTAACAGGGGAAGTAAAACTGAAGGGCAGTGGCTCAGAAGCAAGAACTAAAATACCCCAATATACAAGTTCACAAAATCAAACTGAATAATCATTTATCACTGCTGAAATATGCTCATGGTCAAGATCAAAAAGAATTTAGAAAACAGGAAACGTATCCAATTCTCTAAGATTCAGGCTTGGAATGAATCTGTAACTTGGAGAATGCATTATGCAGTGCTTGTTAGCATCAAATGAGAATGTGATACCTTATCTGCAACCTTATTATTTTAACATTATATTGTATAAAGTGAATTAACAGAAATTACTCTGCAGATCTTTTTGCAAGTCAGCTTTTTTCCCCACCCTGTCCCCTCTGAGAAGTGTCAAAATTCTAGAGATAACTTTTTCTAGATGTCAAGTTTTCTAGTTATCTAAAGATAACTTGAAACCTTTTTGGAAAAAAAAAACAACAACAAAAACCCAAAAAAACCTCAAACCCAACCTTCTCCCCCCAAAAACCAACCAAACAAAAAACTCCCTCAACAACCAAAAAAACCCACTGCAAGTCTCTAATAAGCATTTCAATTCAATTGCATCTTTTTGCTTTTTTTAAACACAGGACACCCAAATTTCTTCTCATAAATGTTGAAACACAACCTTTTAAAGCTTTTTAAAAAGTGTTCTCCATTGTCCTTCCTCCCTATCAAAACCCAGTGTAATTTAATAAAACATTAGGCTCTAGAGGAATGGCTTTTTCTGGGCATAACAGGAGTACAATTTGCAACCAGCTCTAACAAAAGACAGTCATCTCTTCCCTCCTGTTGGCACTGTAATAGCAACAAAGCAAAACATGGCTTTTGTAGCCAGACAGCAAATACAGCTTGTCAAAAATCTACTCATCTCTCTTCCTTTCAAAGAAGCATCAGCTTCACAAATCACCTGTTATTACAAAAATTAAATTCTTGTTTGGCCATAAAAATGCTCTGTTTGACACATCAAATGTGCTGTTAGGTTACTACTGCTTCTGTTTTATTATACTTATCACTATTTATCAGGTGAATTCACTCAACCTGAATATGACATCAACAGAAAACCAGAGCTCAGGACTCAGCCACAGCTGATAATTAATGGTCCTGCTTGCATTCAAGTTCAAGAATATGTATCCACCATTTGCCACATAGTTGACATAAATACATTATCTTTAGATAAACATTTGCAGCAGAAAGCCTAGTGGTCAATTAAGACAAGTAAATTAGCATCTAAAATTCACTGTACAACTCGTATTTTATGAAGGCGTAAACCCCTTGGAAAGTCAGGAAATTAGTGTAACATCCAGCACCTGGCAATGTGCAGGATGTACAATACTGAGAATGCTTCACCTCCACAAACTGTCTGAGCAGCCTTCAAATCTCACTTCGTGTCAAAACAGAGAAAGAAGATTAAATCAGACAGGTCTTTATAGAACAGCAAAATTACAGACTAATATAGAACAGCATCAGTCCTAGTGAGGGATCTGGGAGGAATATTTAAGTTCCCTATTGCAGGCACATCGAGTATCAAACATTAAATCTTTCAGGCTCCATGATTTATTACTTCAAACCACGCAGACCCATGGAAAGGAGCAGACTTCCTGTGTTCTCATTATCAATAAATTTCCTCACCACTGCAGAGAAGCCGTCAGACAAAAACTCTTTTACACTGTTGAACAAAAACGTGAAGGGTTAGGTGAGAACTGTAAATAACTTAAACCTAACTTCATTATTTCAAATGTCTCATCAAGTAAACCAAAGCAGGTACCAATTTCACAAGTGATAAAAAAAACGTAGAAGGGAGTCTCACCAATGCCAACAAATAACGTACTAAAAAGACTGAGGAGAAGAAAATTAAATCCCTCTGCAAAAAAAAGAAACTGTACTCAGAGAAAATGGACAAAATCACAAAACAGAAGGACATGATAAAATGGACACATTAACAGCTGGAGACAAAGAAAAGATGTCTATGACCATGTCAGTAATCAGCTCAAACAAGGCTAAACCACACCTGAGCTGTATCCAAAGGCAGCTTTTCCCTTCAGAGGTTAACAGTAACCTCTCTGTGTAGTTCTTGGTGCTGTGGCATTGCTGACAAATACATGGAAAACTGAGGAAATGAAGACTTCAAGAAGATACATATTTTTTTTTATAAACTAGCTCTTTCAGTTGGTACTCAGCTCTCTTGAGGTCAAGATTTAACTGTGTCTAACTGGAAAGAAATGGTAAAGTGCTTTACCTATGATGGCATTTTTTGAGGTTTTCAGCAGAGGATTAGCAGCAACAAAACCAAGAGCTAGGAACAGAAACAAAGGTGGCTGAGTAGCCTAAGCCCAAGCAAATACTGACATCAACCATTTCTGCAGTGTTCTGGTAAAGGGGTCCAATTATTGATATATTTACATTTAGAAAGAGATAAATTGTGCTTGTGTGGTTTAAGAAAGAATTTTGAAGCAATATGGACTTCGATGGCCTACTTCCTAACCTTTTGCCTATGAAATATTCTCCTTTAAATATTATGTATCTATAGCAAGGGGACATTCAATTTTTTCCCCACAAGTCTCAAACATAACTTGTCACTAAATAAAGTTGTTATTTCAGCACATGTTATTCAGCTCCATGTCTTAGAGCAATTGAGGAAATTCACTATCATGACATAAAATCTTTTCACAGCTATTCATGACTACACAGCACTGGAGAAAAGGTGAAAGATCATGATAAATCATCACTGCTATCACAACAAACAACAAAACTCTGTACAAGTTGTTTAGAGATAAAAAAAGTAAAGATCTGAATACGAATTTAAAATATCCCATGATATCAATTCCTATGGCATTCCATCTAACAGAAAACAGTATCCATGGCCACATCGCACCAGTTATGATCACAGTTTAAAATACACAAACAAGCTCAAAAAAAAAAAAACCAACAAACTAGAACCAAAAACAGTACAAAAAAATGGAAGCATAATTATTTATAACCTTATGAATAGTTTAAAAATTTTATCTGACTCCATTCTTCACAGCAAAGAGCAATTAATTACATGGCAGCAGATGGAGGAGCCATGCCTACAGCACCATCTCAATCTGCAGCACATGCCACACCTCACTAATGATTTTAATGGGAGCTATACTCAGATTTTCATATATGAAGTATACAAAGAGAGTTCATTTAATTGACAAAATACAGACTTAACAACATGCATGTGTCTGAGATTAGTGTTTTGCTATGTGAAGTGATAGTTTTCTCCTGACCCTACTGTTCATTATCTTCAAAAACGATCAAAATTTTATTTACATAGACATAACTTTTTTCTCCTCAGTTTGGTGTTTATCTATTTTAAATCCTGTTACTTCTTTATTTTTTCTTTGCTCCTTCCTGCTTTCCTTCTCAAACACAAGCTGAATAAGGCATCTATCACAGGATTTTGGACTTGAGCCAGATTGACATCTCGGTATTTATACTAAAACCACAGAAAATCTCCACATCACTGAAATTAATATTTCACAGACAATTTGGATGACTTGGCAGTTCTTACTGCTACAACTTTAGCTCCATATCACAGTGAAAGCTGAGATACTGAATGACAACTTTCAATCATTAATTCTTCATACTTAATAAAATTTACATTAGCCTTTTCTGTCCATATCAGCAAGTCATCACTAGATTACATGTAAGATCATTTAAGAATCTTCTTTAGAACATACATACAGAAATAAAATGACCACAGAAGAGTGACCCCAGAGCTCACAAAACAAGGGTGCTGCCCATTTTCCCAAAGAAGTGTCTACCCACTGCAAAGACTTAGATTTGCAGTACAAATTAACATTCTTCCTCTGTGTCTGAGCTCTAACCAGTACCTTCAGGGTTTGGTTCCAAATGCTTCCACCTTGATAATCTGTTTTAGATCCTGTCTCTGTGTGTTTGACCCAGGACACAGCTGTTTGTAGTCCTGTTCTGCTACTAAGGTGTGTCCTGTGTTGATGCTCAAGAACTCACCTGAAAATCCTCTCCTGAAAGATTGTAACACAGTTTTAGCAGTTCCCTGCATTTCTTCTGGGCTTTTTTCCCCCTCCACTTCTGCCTTTTCAATCTCACTTTTATTCTTGCATACACTTTAATTAAACTCACTGAGCTTTTGAAGCTTTCTATTAAATAAAGGCATATCTTGCACACCAGGTGGGCAATTACAAGCACTCACTGCTCTGGGCTGGCGGTGAATTTTTCAAATTAACTCACCTAGCTCTCAGAAGAGTAGAAACATATCATTAGGCAACATTCACATTCAAAGGAGGCGTTAGGAAAAGTGAGACAACTGCATTTCACTTATTTTTAGGATGTAAACAAAACTGATGATACAGCCACTTATAAGGGAACACGTAGAAGAGGCAAACACCAGTAAGATATGTGGAAGAAGTTCTCAGGACTGCAGGATTTTGACTGTTATAGTTAAAGACTTACTGCTTTCCTGTTTCTTGCCAGAATTTCCTGGCAACTCTATGACAGAGTCAAATGTGACACTACCCAACCGAGGTAACTCAAATGAAACCACTATTTTGAGATTTTGAGTAAGCTATTTTTATTTACACTCTGCGTATTATGAGAGCATTTATCAACTATTGCATAGGTAATAAATCAGGAATAAACCAACCAAATAATAACAAATACTGTACAATATCAGTCATTCGTTGGGTCAACATGACAGGCAGAAAATCTGCTAGAAGAGAATTCACTAAATAACATTCAGCTGCAAGGTGCTTATTTACAGTTTGTCCAAGGAAAAGAAACAAAGGATTTGTAGCATTTTTCCTTAAATGTCTTATTAAAGTATAAATCTATTGATATTGAGCATCGACCAATACACAAGTGATATAATTTCTGGAAAAGAGACAAAATCCATGGCAATTCATATAGGCACAGTCATTAAATCTGTTTCTTTACCCCTGTCAGACTGATCAGACCATGCAGTTAGAAACCAAGTGTAGAAGTTCAGAGTCATGACAACCAACATCCCTGGACAAGCTCCCAAAACATGCCAAGAAATGGTAAAAGCTGACCACAATAGAAACACATTGCAGCTCCTGAGACCTGCAATTCTGCACAGATGTGCATTTCTGCTGAGACTGGACAGGAACACAGAAATCCCAGTGAGACAACTGCACTGTTGGCTGCTCTGAACGACCACTTTCAAACTCAAATGAATACACAGCTCCCAAAGATGTGTGGAATATAAGGGTATTTTACTAAGGGCAATTCAGCCAAAGAAAAAGAAGATGGGAGAGCAATAAATGAACCCACCCAGCTGTACAGAACTCAAGAAACAGAAGAGGGCCAAGATGGTAAAGCAGATGTGGAGCTGTTCCCCATCTGCACCTCTGGAGATTTGCTCAGCCTTGTTACTGGGTGAACCCATAAACTGGCAAGAGCTGAGAAATATTGTGCAAATGGTTGAGAAATGTGTGTAAATCAGAGTCCACCCAGACCATCCAAAGACATGTACCTGGAAACAGCTTCTAAAATAGTACAGCAGAACTTTCTGGCTTCCCTTCCCATTGCTTTCAGGGATCACATAATCAATAAAATATGATGATCAACACGGATTGCAATGGCAAAATTGGCTTTTAATGGCAATCAACCCGAGTTATAACTGGCTGCTCTAAATTAAGCAGAGTGACATAGTCAGGCTCTAGTTTCTCCACACATACACTGACTTTTATTAGCAATGTTACATTCTTAAAGTGGAGAGCAGTCCTTCTCAAGCTACTGCTGTTATTTTAAACACCTCTCACACTGTGAACAAATTTACTTACCAATACTCTCAAAGCAGTTCTCTGAATCTCAGATCACTAAATTAAGCAGTCATTCAAGCAGCTTATCTCATTAATCATGAGGAGGCAAAGATCTTATGATTTACAGTCAAAACCAAAACTAATTTTCTCTCAAAGGCCAAAACAATTCACTTGAACATCCTTAAAGGAAGAATAAGAATGAGATAGTTGATAATAGCTTCAGACAAACCTAGTAGGTTCAAGTGATTGCATTTGGCTCATATGACTGCATTTTATTTTCTTTTCCAACTTCTCCTTAATCGGAAAATTAAGGAACAAGTCTTGTAAAAGCATAGATCTTTATGATCTATGACTCTCCTGGTTGATCAGAATACACCTTTCCTCTGTCCATCTCCCACACCTTACTTTGATTTTTCCTTTAAAAAGTCTTCTATACATCCAAAAAAGTCCCAAAATTTATAGAAAATCTGGGTTGAGCTTATTTGTGCCTATTTAGTCTATGTAGGGAACATCACAAATGGCCAAGGAGATAAATTCTGAGAGACTAGAATTTATACTAGTGCCACATGTAACCTCCCTGTTACATCATCTTTTCAGCAACATTGTTTCATCTTGAATGTTTATCACAAACCTTTCTAATCCATGTCTTTCTCAGACCACAGGGTCTGAGTTTCCTAGACACTGAACTTATGGCAAAAAAAAATAAAATATGGGTCTCTGAAATAGCAATTCGCTTTGTTAAGCAACATGAAACTTACAGTCCCACTGTTACTGCTAGAAAAGGTTCTCTATGGATCTTCTACATGGAACTCTCATTGAATCTGGTGTAAATATAAGTTCCAGAAATTGGTGAGAAGTTCAAAACTGTATTTACAAATCATTCCACACCTACTAATAATTTCCTGGCAGACACCTCTCCAGAATTAAATTCTAAAAATTATGTGGCCAGTTTAGGACATGTTAAAGATCTGTAAACCTTCTACACCACTGAACTCTCTCAAGAGAAATATGACGATACTCAAAACACCTTCTAGATTACCACCAACATCTATCATGTGATCTGGATTACTTTCAATACCAATCCTGATACACTTCAAAGGAAGTGAACTTGCCTTTGCTGCATACCCTCATCTGAGCAAAAATAAAAATAATGTAATATTCATAAGGTAATAAGAAGAAAGAATCTCATAAGAATGTGTTAACTGGGATACAGATGATCCATGATCCCCTAAAACTGTATTACACTCTATATCATACGTGATTTACAGCAAGTACTTCCATAGCAAAATGCATTTTTTCTTAACATTTGTCTCTTTGAAAGCCTACGTAGAAATGGCAACACCAATTAATATTTTAGAACATTATGCATAATAATAATAATAAAAGTCTTCTAAACTAATATATAGAAAAATCAAAATTTCAAATTACTTTTCAAGAGAGAGTTTAACAAGTTAGGAGTCACATGATTTTTGTGAAATGGGCACACTGATAAAATATGCACATTCACAAGATGTGCTTTTAAACCACTGGCAATCCAGCCATGGCTTGCTGTTAAAACAGGTTCATTTCCTCCTTTCACACCAGCAGCAGCAGCTTGCCCACATTTGAGATCAGGGTTTTTGTAAGCCACCTGCCCTATAAGCTTTGCTGAACCTTTTAATTCCCAGACTCAGTGACTTCAAAGTAACATAAACTGCTCCCACGGGAACTTTTGGAAGCTGCACTGATATGTGCTGAATCTCCCCAAACTGACAAAGGGTGATGAGTCACCTCAGCACTAATCCTAACATCACTGAAGTGTAGCAAGTGCCCTCAAAGGAAGGGTGAGGCAACACACCAACACTCTCCCATGCCAGAGCTGGGCTGAATTTCTGCCATGACAGGTAAACAGAGGTTTATTTATGTGTGGGTACCTGTGGGGGCACACACGTATAGACATCAAATCACCTGTGTCAGCAGAAAGGTGTCATTTCAACAGTGTTTCTTACTGTATTTACAGTGTGAAATTTTGTTGATTCACAAAAGAAGCAAGGAATTCATGGATTGTGAGAAATGGATTGGTTTATTTTTAACCAGCTCTAGAGTAAAAGCCTCAACTCAAACCTAATTATTTCCTGCTTGATTTTCTAAAATTTTTGTTCAGTGTTAGATCCTTCATTTCAATTCTAATCTTTTTTGTTCTATTTCACAAGTATGTGCAAATAGAATTTTAGCATTGGAATGTTTTCCTAGTGATTGTAGCCACTGATTCCAAAGAAGGACCAAACTTTGCTAGGCATATTTCTATTCTATGTGAAAAAAACTTCTGGGAAATACTTTTCCTTGTGATGTCATACATTCTAAGATTTGCAATTTGCAACCCTTATCCATTATATCTAAACACAACAAATTCAAGAGTGCCTTCATCTATTTTGTACAGAGACCACAGAAAAATATTTAGGTGACACATTGGGTGTTGAGTAATGAACCCGCAACCAACACACTTTGAGGGACAAAAAAAGAATAAAAAAATACAGCCTTTTACAATTACAGTGGAACTTGATTCTGGAAGCCTCACTTGTATGATGACATCAAAGGTAGAAACTACTCCCATTGCAAGACAGAATGAAGAGGTCACTTAGTCCTGAAGGTACCTTTGTACAAAGATCTGAAGCTTTATAGATTAGGAATTTTATAATTCTGGAAATAAAGATTATATTTGATAGTTGCTAAATAAAACAAAATCACTGCTGAAATAAGTTCTCCTGGGGACATTACAAAGAGCAAATCACACCTGAAAATTTCCTCCAACTCTTATTCTTAATACATTTCTAAACAGACTCAAAACAAGCATATCTAAGAAGTCAAACATTACCTGGAAGCAGCTTAGAGGTTTCTCACAGAGAACATACAAAAGGCCAGAGAAAATCCTTTGTCTCATATTTACTGCAGAATTGAGAAACTTGAAGTACTTATGCTGCTTTTATGAAGCATGTAACATGAAACTTTCATCTAGCTATAGTCTTTAGACTACACACTGTGGTAAGATTAAAAGAAAGGTGGTCTGGATGAAAATGAATTGCTTTTGCTTGCAGCCATATTTATTATATCATTCATTATAGTGAATGAAAGCTATAACATATTGACATTTCTGGCAGAAAGCTTAAAAAAAAAGAGCTGAAGAAAATGGAGACTTTTCACTCTATTAGCTGAGGACAGCACATAGAGAAACAAGAATCTTTACTAAAGCACAACATAATGAAGCAATTTTAAGGTATTAACTTTGCACCAGAAAAATACTCCTTGTTGTGCAAGAAATCCAAGGTGGGCTTGTTCCTTCCCTCACTTAAGAAGATAAACAAGATCCTGGAAATTAAAGAAGCAAAATCTGAGTGTGACACTATGAGAAAGAGTTCTGTACACTTTTTCATAACGAGGTAGGAGCAAATAACTGTACCTGAACTACCAGGAAACAGGATTGATGGTTTTACAAGCTGCCTTTCTTGAAAACTACAATGCACCTGGAAATGGATTCTTCCTCAGTTAAACAATGTCAGTTCTGAGCTCTCTTGCACTGCAGATGACATGAAACTAAAGGAGCAGGTGGTGCACTGAGGAGGCAGCACACCCAGCTCTACCAACGTGCTACTAAGGTAATTGAAAATTCAGCAATACTGCCCGGGGTAATTGAAAGACACAAACAGCTTTGATCTAATATTGCCATTATCTAATATTGCAAACATCCATCTCTCAATCACATACACGGTTGTTTTAGGATCATAAAAACAATTTAAATATAATCATAATGAATGTTCAAGTTTTCTAATTTAATAAGGCTATATCTCATTTTACTACATCAAATTTCTTTTAATGTTTTATTATATAAAAGCAATTAGGAATCTACAAGCAATACAGTAGGGGGAAAATTTTTT